>CM061131.1:139604637-139646770 GCA_030789695.1 Scilla litardierei
CAACTGAGACCCTTGCCAGAAGCATCGCAAAAGATCTCGAACCCTCCACTGCGATCAGGCACAACAAGAATAGGGGCAGTCGTCAATCTCCCCCTCAGCATACCAAAGGCATTCTCACAATCACCCGACCAAACAAAAGGTACATCCTTCCGCGTCAATCTGGTCATCGGCTCAGCAATACGGGAAAATTCCTTAATGAAACACCGATAGTAACCAGCAAGCCCAAGGAAACTCCGGATCTCAGATGCTGACTGCGGAACAGGCCACTCTCTGATGGCCTTAATCTTCTCGGGATCCACGGAAATACCATCGCCAGACACCACATGCCCCAGAAAAACAACTCTGTCCAGCCAAAACTCGCACTTCGAATACTTAGCATACAAACGATGCTTCCCCAAAATCTCCAACACGGTCCTCAAGTGCGAGGCAAGTTCCTCCTCCGACTTTGAATAGATCAGAATGTCGTCAATAAAGATAACGACAAACTTATCTAAAAAGTCATAGAAAATCAGGTTCATCATATTCATGAAAACTGCGGGAGCGTTGGTTACACCGAAGGGCATAACCATGAACTCGTAGTGTCCATACTTCGTCCTGAACGCTGTCTTCAAAACGTCTTCCTTTTTCACCTTCAGCTGATGATAACCACTCCTCAGATCCAACTTCGAAAACACACTCGAACCTCCAAGTTGATCAAAAATATCATCAATACGAGGCAAGGGATAACGATTATTCACGGTCACCGCATTCAACTCCCGATAGTCCACGCACATGCGATGCGAACCATCCTTCTTCTTCACCAGCAAGACCGGTGCTCCCCACGGAGACACACTAGGATGAATGAAACCCTTCTGAAGAAGCTCATCCAGCTGCTTCCGCAATTCCTTCAACTCAGCTGGTGCCATACGATAGGGCGCTTTTGAAATCGGCTGCGCTCCCGGAATAAGATCAATCGAAAACTCGAGAGCTCGATCGGGCGGCAGCTCAGACATCTCCTCGGGGAAGACGTCATCGAAGTCCCACACTACCGCTGGCCTCTCCTGCTCCATCTGCATAGCCACAATCTCCACCGGTCTGGCCCGAAATCTGACAGGGCCAAGCGAACTGCTACCTCGGCTGAACTCAAATACTGGATGTCCGGGAATCTCAAACACCACCTTCTTCTTCCGACAGTCGATCGTAGCATAGAAGCTCGCAAGCCAATCTATCCCAAGGACCGCATCATAGTTGATGATGTCATGGACAATGAAATCAGTGTAAAGCTCATGTCCACAGACCACCAACGGGCAAGAATTGCAACCACGATGCACCGAGATCACGCCATTCACTGTGACGATATTCCAACTCTTGGGAAGAGGGGACGTCGACAAGGAATGCTTCTCCACGAAGCTCCGAGAAATAATGCACATCGATGCACCAGAGTCAAAGAGGACCCGTGCAGAAAATGTGCAAACCAGAACAACACCTAACAAGCAATCTAGCAATCAGATCCTATTCTAGCAAACAATCATATGCAAGCAACCAAACATGATCTAATAACTAAAACTAATTAAGGAATGAAACAACTAGATTGAGGGTTACATGCGATAACCTCACCCACTGCCTCGCTCTCCATCGCGGTCATCAGAAAAGCCTGCCTCCTCGGCGGCACGACCCGCTGAAAAGCCTGCCTCTGCGGCACGAGAGCTGCTTCGCGACCAGCAGGTACCGGTGCCCTCTGCTGCAACGGCTGAGCTGCAACAGGTGCCCTCCAAGGCTACTTGACGCTCGGACAATCCTTCAGAGTATGCGAAGCATTGCCGCAGACCAAGCACTGCCCCAAAAGTCTCATGCACTGGTCCCTCACATGGACCGCCTTGCCGTAATGGCTGCAAGTCTTCAGAACAGGCCCACCTGGCCTCTTGAACTGACCTGGCTGATTAGGCTTGAAACCAGGCCTAACCACCGCTCTGGCCTGCTCCACAGGCCTCTTCCCAGCCCCAACAATATGTCCTCTCCTCTGGCTCAGGTTCAGCTCCTGTCTCCTCGCAGCTACCAGAACCTTCTGATAAGACTCCAGATCAGAGGAAGACACAAAACTCTGAAGCTCCAAAGCAAGTCCCTGTAGGAACCTCTGAGCCCTCTCCTCAGCATCATGCACCATCTTCGGTGCGAACCGATTCAGCCTAGTGAACTCTTAGTTGTACTGGTCCACCGTCGAGCTCCCTTGCTTCAGATCAATAAAACGCTGTAGCATCTCCTTCTTGGTGGCCTTCGGAAAGAACTCCTCATCAAACATGGACTTAAAGGTAGCCCAAGCTATCGGCTCTACCAGCATCTTCTCTTCTGCATCCCACCAGTTCCGAGCATTCTCCTTGAGCTGCCTCTTCGCCAAATCAACCCATCCAGCCGGGCCGATCTTCGCCATATTCAAATTATCCTCTATGTTCCGAATCCACTCATCGGCAGCTAGAGGACCCTCAGACCCATCAAAATAAGCGGGACCCAGCTCCCGAAACTGCTTCGCTCCAGGCTCGGAGCGAGGGGCCTCCGGAATCGCACGAGCAGCTCGACCAACTGGAACATTCTGGACTTGCAGGAGCACGCCTTGCTGCACCTGCATCATCTGAAGCATCATCCGCATCATCTCCCCATTGGTGGGCTCCCGCTCAGGCTCCTCGTCATGAGGGGACGCACCGCTACCACCACCACGGGTGAATCGCCTTCCAGCCATCTAATGACACAGAGAACGAAACAATTAGATTCATAGCTTATGACTCGGATGTCGAACTTAGCTTATTCGACATTCTATTATTATTATCGTTATTCCGATAATCACAGTTACAGGAGAAGGACCTGCATGGGCCACCAACAAAACCTGTCACGCCCCGCTTCCCTAAAATGGAGGCGAGACGTGAGAAGGTACGCTCAAACGTGGAGCTGTGAAGCTACACGCCTGATAAGCGTCACTAAATCATATGCAGGTCCCTGTAACAAAGATAATAACACACGAGAAACAGAAATGAAATTCCAAATCTCAGCAATGTCCAAACATTAGAAATTAAGTTCAACATCCAGAAAAGCCACCAGGCTAAAAGAAAAGTCTAGGCCCAAAACATGGCCAACAAAAGCCAACACGGCACAAAGTATTGGTGCTACGCACCGACAACTAAGCAGTCTAAACAACGGCACAACAGTCTCTACGACTGATCGCCCGTGTCCACGAAGTCCTCGTCAACCACAGGCTCGGGCTCGACGTCCGCAAACACCTCGTCATCAACAGCGAACTCTGGCTCAGGATCTAACATGTGACACCCAAAGAGAAAGGGGCACATGTCAGTAAGTCTAAAAGACTTGGGCAAGGAAACTGAAAGTAAACTAACAACCTAACAGTTATAGTAAGATGCAATGACATGGCAGTTAATTATGTTGCAATAGTTAAAAGTAAAGACAAGCACGCACGATATAGCAAAAGCTACCAAGTCACTAATCACGAATCACTTATCACTATTTTCACCTTGTGCTCAGGGTTTCCGTCTTTTTGCTGAAGTAGCTGTACGGGCTAACTTCTACGCTCAAGCGATCGTTTAACCCTACCCTTCCACGTGTATCGAGCGTTGGGATTAGCAAAACACTATGCTCGCTTCTGGATCACGAGCCAGGAAGTGTTTTTGGCATAGGAGTGCACCTAGCCTGAATCATTTCAATAGGTGTAGCGTGTGCTACGCAATCACGATGAATATTTAATGCATGCAATGACATGAACAGATATTCACGTACCGTTAATTGAAATTAAACATGACATGCAAGCATGATGAAGGTGATGGATCTTGCTTCGTTGTCAAGCTAGATCAAGGGCGTCTATGCAGCTATCCTTTCACTGCCTAATCTCTTTTACGCTAAAACAAGTAAACGGCCTAAGGACATGGCCTAAAACCTTAAGTGGCAAGTTTCACTTGCCTAGCACCGAGGATGACGATCGCGAAGGTTCGTCTCACAATCGCTAATCTACGGGGAAAGTCGTTGTTATGGAGAAACAACCATCAAAACAACATCCATTTTATTAGGGTTTAACAAAAATCACAAAACGGGTTATGAGAACATTAAAGGATCGAACACTACCGTATTGGAGCGGAAGAACGATACCGAGCAATCACAGCAACGGAAGAACGATCCGAAGAACCATGTTTCAGATCTGGAAATGGGGAGAAAATATGGAGAAGTCGAGATTTGGGGGTTTTCCGACGACCTAGAGGAGGTGGCCGGCCTAAATGAAGGTGAGGGGAGCTCCGGTGATGAAGGAGGAAGGCTAGAGAAAGTTGGATGATGATTTGGGGAAGGAGGAGGCTCAGGAGAAATGAAAGAAGAAAGAAAAACGTTTGGGGGGTTTAAATAGGAAACGTCGGCGGCTGGGCAAACCCTAGGTTTACGACAGCAGTTAGTCGGTCAAAGAAGAGTTGTTGACCGACTAGTTTAACAACTAGTCGGTCGGTCGACCAACTGTGACCGACTAAACCCAAGCAGCGAAAGTAGGGAAAAATCTGGGTAATAAATTAGTCGGTCTGTGAAGGCCCGTCGACCGACTAGTTTGCAACCTAGTCGGTCGGTTAGTGTTCATTGAACGACTAACGATAAACAGTAACTTAGGCGAAATCTACTGACAGAAACTAGTCGGTCTGAGAGCAAGTTCTGACCGACTAGTTTCACATCTAGTCGGTCGGTGGTTGTTCTGAGACCGACTAAAAGTAAACAGTAACTTCTGAGTTTTTGATTTAATGAACTAGCCGGTTTGAGAAGAGTTTCCGACCGACTAGATCTCAATCTAGTCGGTTGGTTCCCCTTCTTGAACCAACTAGAGTGCACGAAGAGTGCCGAATCGAAGCGCGAAGCTTCAGGAAGATTTCTATGGCTTCTAAGATCACTCTAACTCTAAAATATAAGCGATTTGAAGTTCGTCATGAGTGACTTACTCCAAGATCAACGATTTAAGAAAGAAACTAGAAAATCACAACGAAACGAACGAAAATGAAAGCTACGGAGACGGAAACCACACAAAAGGAGAAAATCCACCAAAACATATATATATATATATAATATAGATAATCCAAATACATGAAAACCAGTCGTTACAGTTCTACTCTTTTCATCACGCACAACGCGATGAAAGTCACCAGAATCCCAACGACGTTAGGCATCAATTAGCAAAGAGAGAGATTTAACGTACTCAGCTAATAGAGCATGAAGGGGTGCATCGAAAATCGGAATCCCCGATGAAAAGCTTTGATGTATATCCCAACCTCACGATCGCCAGGGCGATGAACCCTCTCGTTCCTCTCCGACAACCGGATCTGATAGTCGCGTCGGACATACTTCTCCTGAAGCTCAGGCATTTGGTCCGCGCCTACTTTAGAGATCTGGTTTTTGATCAGAATGGGTACATCAGCTTCTTCCTTATCATAGCGGAAGCCTTACTCGCGACACGCGCAGATGAAGAAGCCATTACCCGAGCAGAGGATTTGGATCGAGGATTCCAAAAACAATGTTTTCAATTTCCCTATGGAACCGTCTTATTTAGATGAGACGATCTCATCATAGTGGGATACGTGTTGAGAATCCATGCGTCCTAGTATCTTGAGTTTTGAACCGTCGAATCATCTAAGTCAGAAAAATAGGGATTTTGGCACCTAAAACTAGAGTGACATTTCCTCGACTGCAGGGCCCCATTAATAAGACGTGACGTCACTCGACCCCAACAGTCAAATTGTCGAGGCTCGAGTACGGCGACCATTGTTACACCCTTGGGCCGGCCCTCGAGAGATTCCGCCCGATGGCCGATTGAAGCACATAAAGCCCATGATCGGAGCCAGAAGCTGACTCAGTCAAGGCCGGCAAGCTATCTACTCGTTGCCCTTCCACAAGATGAACGTGGGATTAAAGGTAGCACATAAATTGCGCGGACATAGGCCATGGTTACCCCTATTAAAGGGGGAGGATCATGGCGCCTTTATTGGTGACCGTTGGCCTCCTAACGTCACTAACGTTTCCTCAGATGTCTATAAATAGATGGGAGACAAACATGTGTGACGATACCCGAGTAGTTCATTCAAACTTGAGTTGAACGTTCGACACAAACATATACTCGAGTGGTTATTAGGAAATCTGATCACCATTTCATATTTAAAAGGAAAGCAACGTACAGAAACAGTTCTGCTGCCAACAGCATGCAAACATGCATACACACGATTATGCATGCTTATTTAAACCATATGATACGAAGGAGCTGCGTGCAGAAATCATGCTAATAGTTGACCATCCCCCCGAATTTAGCCTGGAGCTCGTCCACAAGCTTCTTGTCCAGTTGGAAGGCCTTGGCGAGAACATCATCGGATATAGGGGGCTTCGACCCAAACACCGCGTTAGCTACGGTGATCACGCCTGGGTTCTGGCTGCCGAGGGCCGCGATCGCCATGACGTTTGCATGGCCGGAATTGAACTGGAAGTGGATGAGTCCCTGAGGGAACACAAACACGTCGCCCTTGTAGAGGACCTTGGTGAAGAGTTTGTTGTCGGGGTTGGACGTGACGAACCCGACGTAGAGCGTGCCTTCCAACACGGTCAGGATCTCGGTCGCTCGTGGGTGGATGTGAGGGGGGTTGAGCCCGTAGGGTCCATAGTCGATCCGAGCCAATGAGATCCCAAGGGTGTTGAGGCCCGTAATGTTTGCTGATGTGAGCAGGGTAACGAAGGTATGACTCATCGGTTCAACCCCTACCATGTGGGTAGTCAGCTTAATTCGTTGAAAGGGGCCCAGGGACGACACGGTCGCACATATTCACTCCTTGAATCAACTATCGATTTGAACCAAGGAGAACATACATATCGACTTTTGTCTACTTTTGACAACGTTTGGCTATACAAAATTGTCGCCTTTCCAACAATTTACGCCCCCCAATAACTTATACATTGAAGTTATAGAGGGGCTAGAAGCCCCCTAAGATCCATCTCCTGGATCGTCATGCCCCTGGTCTCCCTCGATCAAAACATCATGCCCTCGATTCCTTGGGACACCTACATCCGCGGCTTCACCTTTGTCGATGACAGTTCCTTCAACGGGCACAACCCCCTCTGTGGCTTGACCTTGCTCATCGCCATCATCGATCGAAAAAAACACTGGAATGTGATCAATCTTAGTGGCAAACTCGGGGAACCGTTCCATTACTTCCATACGACACCGCTCATACCCCTGAGTATATAGCTCATCAAAGTCAGTCAACTTCTCCCTATATTCTGGACGACTTTCTCCGTGATCGCCCACGCATCAACCTCAAGAGAGCTGTCGAGAATTTGGGCTCGGAGTTTATTCTATCTAGACCCCCTTTTGATTTTCTCTTCCTGCAGCGTCTTCTCTGCTTGCTCCTTCAAAGCAGTCTGAGCAGCTGTTTCTAATGAGATTCGCTTAACTCACATCTGAGTTGAATCAGACTCAGCTTACTGAGAAGCTCCACTCTGTCAAGATTTGCCTGGGCTTTCTCGACGGCCGTTCTGACTGCCGCCAGAGTAACTTCATGATTGACCACCACCTCTACGCGACGACATAATGAAATATTAGCCAATAAAGCCAGCGAACAACCAAAAGTTATCAATTTCGATTCCTTCCTCATTCCTAATAATGTCAGGCTTGATAACTACCTGAACGTTCGCATGAACAGCCAAGGCAGATAGCCTCTCGTAATCGACCCTCTCCAGGATAGTCTTATCCTGGGGAGAATTCTGAGCAATTCGTGAGGTAGTCCCATGATCCAGAAGAGCCGACTCGTCTTTCCTAATCGGTGAGAATGAACTACCAAAGAGGCCTCATTAATAACAACAGGCAAAGGTCACGGAGGTTCCCGTTATCGCTTCACCCATAAGTGGCATCCGAGGAGATGCCACATTCTCATCAGCCTCTCTGATACAAGCCTCGACACAAACTTGAGTTGAACAGTCGACACAAACATGTATACTCGAGTGGTTATTAGGAAATCTGGTCACCATGTCATAATTAAAAGGAAAGCAACGTAGAGAAACACTGCTGCTGCCAACAGCATGCAAACATGCATACACACGATTATGCTTGCTTATTTAAACCAGATGATACGAAGGAGCTGCAGAAATCATGCATCCTAATAGTTGACCATCCCCCCGAATTTAGCCTGGAGCTCGTCCACCACCTTCTTGTCCAGTTGGAAGGCCTTGGCGAGAACGTAATCAGAGATAGGGGGCTTCGACCCAAACACCGCGTTAGCTACGGTGATCACGCCTGGGTTCTGGCTGCCGAGGCCGGCGATCGCCACGGCGTTTGCATGGCCGGAATTGAACTGGAAGTGGATGAGTCCCTGAGGGAACACAAACACGTCGCCCTTGTAGAGGACCTTGGTGAAGAGTTTGTTGTCGGGGTTGGACGTGACGAACCCGACGTAGAGCGTGCCTTCCAACACGGTCAGGATCTCGGTCGCTCGTGGGTGGATGTGAGGGGGGTTGAGCCCGTAGGGTGCATAGTCGATCCGAGCCAATGAGATCCCAAGGGTGTTGAGGCCCGTAATGTTTGCTGCGGTGAGCAGGGTAACGCTCAATCCCAGTTGGTTGTTTGTGTTGCCTGGCTTGTCGAGGCCAGAGAAGAAGAAATCATCGGCTACAGCCAGCTTCGGGTCCTTGCACACGAACCCATTCACAAATACTGCAATACAGAGTTGGAGCAAATGAGATTGCTGTGAGTTTACAGTGGAATTGTATTCACCAAGCAGCCTAGTTTTAATTGAATACGTAGCTAGCTATGGAACGAATAATGAAAAATACCATCGGACATCTTATCGGCGACGCAAAAGTCCTGCAACTGACTGGGATCAGAGGCAATTGCGCCGAGAGTGGAGGCAAGTGCAAGCAGAGCGAGGAAGAGGATGCGACCGGCCATTTTTGAGATTAAGAGCTGGAGTTTTAATTGGATGATGTGCAATATTGGGGGCTGTTGTGGGTATTTATAGGGTGAATTGGGGGTGCATATTAATTAATTATCAGAGAGATGCTTTGAAGTGGTCTGGTTCTTATGCTCCACATGCATGAAGAAGAGTCTGCGAGGTTAGGTGCTCTACGTACTCAATCATACTGCATTTTATGTTTCATGACGACCGTTGGTTGTTGGCTCTCTAGGGCGGATGCAGTCATGTTTGCGTACGTTCTACCCCTGAATTCTTCGTTCTAAATGGTGGGCGACGTATTTAGCTGGATAACAAAAGCTTTGAAAATTAGGTTAAACGAGCGAAGCCGACGATATGAACTCTCAATATAAGCAGTAGTAGTTGGAAACGGAAGATATATTTCGAGAGATGAACACGAAAAATCATCTAGATAAACTTGACTTATGTCTAAAGAATGTGTATTCGGTGGATGATTTCTTCTCTTGACATTCATAATATGTTATAAGATCATTAGGGCGTGTGTTTTAATATTGAAGGAGCTCAAATATTACACCTGCAGGGCCCTTTGTTTCCCAAGTCAATGTGTGTTTTTCATTATTTGGCTGACCTGCTCCATTTTCCTTTTGTGATTCCATAGGAGTATCGTTCTATTACTAGAATCATAGGCCTGTTATTCATTAAAACATCTGTTTTCATTTTCATTGATGCTGATCTGCTTTTTACTATATATGCAATTTAGAAATAACCCTTTTGATACGACCATTTTGACCGGGCCCGGAGGAGTCAAGTCAACAACGACTAGTCAACCAGCCTACTATGGCCTTGGGCTCCGGCCCAAGGATCTCACGGGCGGGTCGCGCTTCTCCACCTAAGACGAAGGCCCAAAAGACTGCCCACTTCCATAGTGGAGAAAATCGTGGCCCAAATCGAGGAAGCATTCGCCAAATATGGCAACCACCCAGTGCCATCACTCCAGCCATCATGGCTCGCCAAAAATGGCAACCGTCCAATGACATCACTCCAGTCATCATGGCCCATCAATTATGGCGGCCACTTTCATGGCAATAACTCGTCAATCATGGCCCGACTTAATGGCCATCACTCACCAATTATGGCCACCTTTATGGCATTCACCGCCTCATCAAACGGGTGCAATTAGTGGGGGTCTATACGTCCCACTTGGCACGCCCCCATGAATGGCGGCAATAATGGCACATTATCGTGTGGGGCTCAGGTATATAAAGAAGGGGATGCGTCATAGGAAAGGGGGCGGATCTCCGAGATCCACAATGGAGGTATTCCTTACACACTCTTACACCTTCTTCCACCTTTACATTTCTCTCCTCCACAGCTCGGCCCGAAGATCGGTGCTTGGTCTCTCAGCACACCAAGCCCAATCCCACCGAGCACAGACCAGACCTGACTTTGGCGTCGTAGGGGAATTGGTCGGAACCAAGGTCTGACCCCCCTTGACGAGTTCTTCATATTATAGATCGAATGATTCTTCGCCACCGCCGAAGCTTCCCTTCAGCGATCCCTCGCTCGTCCCAGAGCCCGTTCGTCCGACCGACCCCGGAGGTTGTCGTCCCGTCGAGGCTACCCCTTGGTGCACCAAAGAACAGATCCGTGCCTTCCTGCTCAAGTGAACGCACCGTCGATCGTGTCACGCCCCGCTCGCCCAAGTACGGGGAGCGTAGCTGACGAGGTCGCCGTAGTATTTAGACTCAGGCTTCGAGCCCTCTGATCTAAATACTACTAGGCATTTTTTTGTGGTTTAATATAAAATATGAGCAGGCCACTGCAATAACACTGGAATAGTACACAGAGTAAAAAGAAAAGTGCGCCAACAGAAAGTAAACCGCAGTACTGAAAAGTAAATGCAACAACACAGAAGTTACATCACATCACATCACTTAAGTTCATATATATACATACATCTACTGTACAAGGGGGGTACAAAAAGCGGGTACAACAATAGTAGAAACCCCCAACCCAAAAGTACAAAAGTCCACCCGATACAACGCACCCACTAATCTAACCCCGAAAAATCTAACTGTACAAAGTCGCCCGAAGGCTCTACCTCAGTAGCACTGGCACCAATCTCTGGCTCCTGAACACCCAAAGGCTGCTCGGGACTCGCACCTGAAAACCACGGGATGGGACACGTCAACGCGTGACCCAGTAGGAACTCCTAACACCCTAGTAGAACCCAGTTTTAAAACTGGTCTTCCTAACTATCTAACTAACTACAAGTGTCACAACATCACATACTTATGCAGAAATTAAAACAGAGTATAAGTACTGAAAGTAAACAACGGTGAACAGAACTGATGTAATAAAGGATTAAATTAAGTAAATTAAATGTTGTTCTGTATTTGGAACCCGGATAAACCATAGGCTGCTAAGAGAGCGGACTTCACCCAGGGTGGGTGAAAAGTGGTACCACTCCAGCGACACGAGCACTGGAGGGGCCTCTCGTAACTCTGTACCCGACTGGACAAGGTACCAGAGTGAGAATCATCTCGGTTTTTCTGTCGGACAAACAGAGAAACCCATCTTTTACCGTCCTGGTGCGTCACGAGTGCACCGGTAGCCTCTCTAACTCTAGTCAACTCCCCCTTCCGGGAGTGACGAAGCGAGTGAGAATCATACTATGTCCGCTCCTTAACACCTACCATTTATCCGTGTTTCTCCCAAACCCACATCTGGCGTTTCACCCATTTCAAGAATGGAACGAGAACACGGATGTGAAACTCTCAACCTCACTCTCAGTTTTAAACATATTACATCATTGTTTCAGCAATGATTCTTTAACGGTTTGTTTTCATTTCATACTATCACAAATTCTCATCATCATAATTTCTACATGAATCATAACATATGAAGCATCATCAGAAGGGCATATCTCAAGAGCATATAATGATGTATCATCAACATTGATCAAATTCAACTCAAGATAAAATACAACATTAAAATTCCTAAACAAGTTAACACAAGAATCTGTCCAAAACTTTCACACCAGAAAGATTGGCTCTGTTACCCTAATTGCAGTCAGAATTGGCTCTCGGTCTCTCTTCAAAGTTGTAGGAAATTTTCTCTAGTTTTTCGTAGTATCCTTAATTTTATTTTTCTGATTTTTTTTACTATTTTCTATGAATTTTACAAGTTACTGTTATGCTGCAACAAAAATTCCAGCAACTAATATTTCTAACTAGACTTGTTTTCTAACATATTGGAAGCCATAATTAACATAACAAAACTATCATAATGCTAAGTTTACTTCATTTTCAAGCCATCAAAATATTTCTTCTTAATTAAAACTATGATACAAACATTCTATTCACTATTTGAAGCTAGTGTTAAAACTAACTTCCTAAACACAAATCAAACACAATTTAGCATGTTAGCCTAAAACTTCTACTCCCAAATTTTCAACATGGAACAAAATTACTAATTCTAACATATCAAAATGATAGAAATACTATCTCTTTAAGCATGAAGATGAAATTCCAAAAAAAAAATAAGAACTTGATCCAAAATTTCTCCATACAACTAACCTACTAGCAAAACATGCTAGATTGTTAGTTAAAATTTCATTCTACCAACTAAAGCAATCATCATGGAATAAAACTAACCTTCCTAATATATAAATCCTATCATGAAATCTAAGCATAGATTTCCAATACAAATTTTTGTGTAACCTACTAACTTAATTTTCTCCAAAAGAACCCAATCCTAAAACTAGAATCCTACCTAAGTGATAGAAGTTCTACCTTGTAAAAGTCCTCCAATTGAGTCTTGGGCCCTTTTTAATCCTTGATGAAAGAGCTCCTAGCTTCTTCTCCAAGCTCCAATTTTGGTCTCCAATTTGTTGGATTATTGGCTAATTTGGGCTCATTTGGTGTTGGAATGAGAATGGAATTTTTGGGGGCTTTTAGAGATTGAAGAGGGGAACTATTTGGAAGGGTTTTTGAGGCATGAAGATGAAGCAAAAAAATGAAAAGGGGGCATGCAATTTTCGGCCAGAAATTCTTTGGGGAGGTGAGGGAGAGAAATGAGGTTTTTTTCTCTTTTGGTTTTGTTTTCATGCCTAGAAAATTGCATTCCCTAAAATCCTCCCCTCCATTCATTTTACTCAAATTATGCCATGTGTTAAAGCTCTGTTCATGCAAGAAGACACATAATAAGGTGTGTTGTCATGGTGAGAAAATTTGGCTTTTTGTATTTTTAAGAAAATAAAAATACATGTAGAAATACTACTTACACTCCAAATACAAGTATTTCCCCAAATACTCTCATTTACTAAATTCAATTAATGAGTTTAAAATCTTTTAAAATTAATTACTACATCAAATAATTAAAAGAAAAATATAAGTATACTCCCAAAAATATACGAACGTATCTACGTCAAAAATACGTACAAATACGCGTATATAGAAATTAGGGTCATTACATCCTACCCCCCTTAAAATAAATTCCGTCCTCGGAATTTCAAATTTAAGGGAGAAAACTTTCTATACATCATATCACATACAAAACAAAAGTACATCAGACAAACAAATGAGGGTACTTCTCTCTCATCTCATCCTCAAGTTCCCATGTAGACTCCCCTGGTGATTCTCGGTGCCACATAACCCTCACTAGATTGATCGACTTCTTCCTCAGCATCTTCTGCCTCCGGTCTAGAATGGCTACATGCTGCTGATCATAAGTCAAGTCTGGTCGCACTTCGATCTCAGAGAAGTCAATGACATGATCAGGATTTCCAACACATCTCCCGAGTTGCGATATATGAAACCCATTATGCACTCCTTCAAGAGATGCTGGCAAGGCAATTCTGTAAACCACTTCTCCAACTCGAGCCAGAACTTCAAAATGTCCAATATATCTTGGGCTCAGCTTTCCATGTCTTCCAAAACGAATTAGCCCTCGAGTTGGTGAGATCTTTAAAAATACTAACTCTCCTGGCTGAAATTCCAAGTGTCGCCTCTTCGCATCTGCTCAGTGTTTGTAACGGTCCTGAGCTATGCAAAGATTGTCTCTGACGACTCTCACGACATCTATGGTTTCTGCAATCATATCCGGGCCCAACAATTCACGATCTCCAACATCATCCCAACTGAGAGTAGATCGGCACTTCCTTCCATATAAGGCTGCAAATGGCGCCATGCCTATGCTGGCTTGATAACTGTTATTGTAGGCGAACTCTACCAGATGTAGATGTTCGTCCCAAGAACCCTTGAAATCCAGCTAAATATCCTAGCCTAAAAAATCCAATTTTACTTTTAATGAGAGTGACAAATTTTAATTAGGTTATAAGGAGTCCAAGCACAAAATAAATTGCAACATAATATGACGTGATTAAAAGGTCTCGAACCTTTTTAATTAATGGGTGAATCAATTTTATATTAGGTTTATGTTTTAGGGGCAATCATACAAATCTAAAAATAGCCGAATTAAAATAAATAAATAAATATACAAAGAACCTGATTTAGGGATCGAGGCAAACTGTGCGTAGAGATCCCTGCTATTCTCTTCGGACTCAAAAATTCTGTCGTCTGCTACGTGATGTCGGCTGATGTGGACGCGTGGACCGAGGCAGTTGAAATGTGGACCGATTCAACCGAAGCTTGCACTGGAGAAGTCGGGCCCGTTGTGCTTTAGCTGATGGATGCGTGGATCATGGAGATGGCCTGATCTGCGATCCACGGAATGTAGTCCGAGGGCAGTTCAGATCTGGTGAGAAAAATAATGTGATGGAAAAACTGTGTATTGATTTGCAGGTGGAGGCTCTGAGATTGGCAACAAAAAAAATGATTCCCTAATGGGAGATCACGTGATCAGTTAAAGATTGAAGAAAAAGTTGATTCTCCTAAAAATTATTGGTAGTAATCCTTGCAGTAGGAACAAATGGAGATGACGTGTGGGCGAGAAACGGCAGATCTATTTAATGGTAAGGAAAAATTAGGCCCGCCGTAATTGTTGACTTGCGCTGATGGCACGAAGCTGCCCAAAGAAAAGGGATGGCTTGGGAAAGCGGTGAAGAACGGGCAGACGAGATCGACGCCGACGCGCGGAACAGAGATAACGCCTCAGGAAGCCGAAAGTAGAAAAAATAAAAATGGGCAGATTGAGATTGCTCCGAGAAGAGGAAGATGGCTGCGAAATTTGGGACGTGGATGGAGAAAGAAACCTGGCTCTGATACCAATGAGAGGACGAGAGAGAGAGAAATTTGTTGTCAATGATTCCAGATATGGCTGAGAGTTTTTGATGATACTCTAGAAGAGAAACTCCATCCTCTTTATATAGGGGGCCACCACCATATCTTCCATCCCTCAACCGCCTCGGATTTTTCTCAACCGCCCACGATTTCCTCAACGGCCATGTGAGACTTAGTCTCTCGGTTGAGGAAAATCCTCAACCGAGTATCGGGTCGGTTACCAACAGATTTGGCCATATCAGGCCATAACCAACTTACTTGCACACACCAGCTTGTTACGTGGTCATAAAAGGATATAGAGAGAATCGAATGAAGAAGATCAAACATGTACTCGAGTGGTTATTAGGAAATGTCACCATTTCATATTTAAAAAAGAAAGCAACGTACAGAAACAGTTCTGCTGCCAACAGCATGCAAACATGCATGCACACGATTATGCTTGCTTATTTAAACCATATGATACGAAGGAGCTGCATGCAGAAATCATGCTAATAGTTGACCATCCCCCCGAATTTAGCCTGGAGCTCGTCCACCACCTTCTTGTCCAGTTGGAAGGCCTTGGCGAGAACGTAATCAGAGATAGGGGGCTTCGACCCAAACACCGCGTTAGCTACGGTGATCACGCCTGGGTTCTGGCTGCCGAGGCCGGCGATCGCCACGACGTTTGCATGGCCGGAATTGAACTGGAAGTGGATGAGTCCCTGAGGGAACACAAACACGTCGCCCTTGTAGAGGACCTTGGTGAAGAGTTTGTTGTCGGGGTTGGACGTGACGAACCCGACGTAGAGCGTGCCTTCCAACACGGTCAGGATCTCGGTCGCTCGTGGGTGGATGTGAGGGGGGTTGAGCCCGTAGGGTCCATAGTCGATCCGAGCCAATGAGATCCCAAGGGTGTTGAGGCCCGTAATGTTTGCTGATGTGAGCAGGGTAACGAAGGTATGACTCATCGGTTCAACCCCTACCATGTGGGTAGTCAGCTTAATTCGTTGAAAGGGGCCCAGGGACGACACGGTCGCACATATTCACTCCTTGAATCAACTATCGATTTGAACCAAGGAGAACATACATATCGACTTTTGTCTACTTTTGACAACGTTTGGCTATACAAAATTGTCGCCTTTCCAACAATTTACGCCCCCCAATAACTTATACATTGAAGTTATAGAGGGGCTAGAAGCCCCCTAAGATCCATCTCCTGGATCGTCATGCCCCTGGTCTCCCTCGATCAAAACATCATGCCCTCGATTCCTTGGGACACCTACATCCGCGGCTTCACCTTTGTCGATGACAGTTCCTTCAACGGGCACAACCCCCTCTGTGGCTTGACCTTGCTCATCGCCATCATCGATCGAAAAAAACACTGGAATGTGATCAATCTTAGTGGCAAACTCGGGGAACCGTTCCATTACTTCCATACGACACCGCTCATACCCCTGAGTATATAGCTCATCAAAGTCAGTCAACTTCTCCCTATATTCTGGACGACTTTCTCCGTGATCGCCCACGCATCAACCTCAAGAGAGCTGTCGAGAATTTGGGCTCGGAGTTTATTCTATCTAGACCCCCTTTTGATTTTCTCTTCCTGCAGCGTCTTCTCTGCTTGCTCCTTCAAAGCAGTCTGAGCAGCTGTTTCTAATGAGATTCGCTTAACTCACATCTGAGTTGAATCAGACTCAGCTTACTGAGAAGCTCCACTCTGTCAAGATTTGCCTGGGCTTTCTCGACGGCCGTTCTGACTGCCGCCAGAGTAACTTCATGATTGACCACCACCTCTACGCGACGACATAATGAAATATTAGCCAATAAAGCCAGCGAACAACCAAAAGTTATCAATTTCGATTCCTTCCTCATTCCTAATAATGTCAGGCTTGATAACTACCTGAACGTTCGCATGAACAGCCAAGGCAGATAGCCTCTCGTAATCGACCCTCTCCAGGATAGTCTTATCCTGGGGAGAATTCTGAGCAATTCGTGAGGTAGTCCCATGATCCAGAAGAGCCGACTCGTCTTTCCTAATCGGTGAGAATGAACTACCAAAGAGGCCTCATTAATAACAACAGGCAAAGGTCACGGAGGTTCCCGTTATCGCTTCACCCATAAGTGGCATCCGAGGAGATGCCACATTCTCATCAGCCTCTCTGATACAAGCCTCGACACAAACTTGAGTTGAACAGTCGACACAAACATGTATACTCGAGTGGTTATTAGGAAATCTGGTCACCATGTCATAATTAAAAGGAAAGCAACGTAGAGAAACACTGCTGCTGCCAACAGCATGCAAACATGCATACACACGATTATGCTTGCTTATTTAAACCAGATGATACGAAGGAGCTGCAGAAATCATGCATCCTAATAGTTGACCATCCCCCCGAATTTAGCCTGGAGCTCGTCCACCACCTTCTTGTCCAGTTGGAAGGCCTTGGCGAGAACGTAATCAGAGATAGGGGGCTTCGACCCAAACACCGCGTTAGCTACGGTGATCACGCCTGGGTTCTGGCTGCCGAGGCCGGCGATCGCCACGGCGTTTGCATGGCCGGAATTGAACTGGAAGTGGATGAGTCCCTGAGGGAACACAAACACGTCGCCCTTGTAGAGGACCTTGGTGAAGAGTTTGTTGTCGGGGTTGGACGTGACGAACCCGACGTAGAGCGTGCCTTCCAACACGGTCAGGATCTCGGTCGCTCGTGGGTGGATGTGAGGGGGGTTGAGCCCGTAGGGTGCATAGTCGATCCGAGCCAATGAGATCCCAAGGGTGTTGAGGCCCGTAATGTTTGCTGCGGTGAGCAGGGTAACGCTCAATCCCAGTTGGTTGTTTGTGTTGCCTGGCTTGTCGAGGCCAGAGAAGAAGAAATCATCGGCTACAGCCAGCTTCGGGTCCTTGCACACGAACCCATTCACAAATACTGCAATACAGAGTTGGAGCAAATGAGATTGCTGTGAGTTTACAGTGGAATTGTATTCACCAAGCAGCCTAGTTTTAATTGAATACGTAGCTAGCTATGGAACGAATAATGAAAAATACCATCGGACATCTTATCGGCGACGCAAAAGTCCTGCAACTGACTGGGATCAGAGGCAATTGCGCCGAGAGTGGAGGCAAGTGCAAGCAGAGCGAGGAAGAGGATGCGACCGGCCATTTTTGAGATTAAGAGCTGGAGTTTTAATTGGATGATGTGCAATATTGGGGGCTGTTGTGGGTATTTATAGGGTGAATTGGGGGTGCATATTAATTAATTATCAGAGAGATGCTTTGAAGTGGTCTGGTTCTTATGCTCCACATGCATGAAGAAGAGTCTGCGAGGTTAGGTGCTCTACGTACTCAATCATACTGCATTTTATGTTTCATGACGACCGTTGGTTGTTGGCTCTCTAGGGCGGATGCAGTCATGTTTGCGTACGTTCTACCCCTGAATTCTTCGTTCTAAATGGTGGGCGACGTATTTAGCTGGATAACAAAAGCTTTGAAAATTAGGTTAAACGAGCGAAGCCGACGATATGAACTCTCAATATAAGCAGTAGTAGTTGGAAACGGAAGATATATTTCGAGAGATGAACACGAAAAATCATCTAGATAAACTTGACTTATGTCTAAAGAATGTGTATTCGGTGGATGATTTCTTCTCTTGACATTCATAATATGTTATAAGATCATTAGGGCGTGTGTTTTAATATTGAAGGAGCTCAAATATTACACCTGCAGGGCCCTTTGTTTCCCAAGTCAATGTGTGTTTTTCATTATTTGGCTGACCTGCTCCATTTTCCTTTTGTGATTCCATAGGAGTATCGTTCTATTACTAGAATCATAGGCCTGTTATTCATTAAAACATCTGTTTTCATTTTCATTGATGCTGATCTGCTTTTTACTATATATGCAATTTAGAAATAACCCTTTTGATACGACCATTTTGACCGGGCCCGGAGGAGTCAAGTCAACAACGACTAGTCAACCAGCCTACTATGGCCTTGGGCTCCGGCCCAAGGATCTCACGGGCGGGTCGCGCTTCTCCACCTAAGACGAAGGCCCAAAAGACTGCCCACTTCCATAGTGGAGAAAATCGTGGCCCAAATCGAGGAAGCATTCGCCAAATATGGCAACCACCCAGTGCCATCACTCCAGCCATCATGGCTCGCCAAAAATGGCAACCGTCCAATGACATCACTCCAGTCATCATGGCCCATCAATTATGGCGGCCACTTTCATGGCAATAACTCGTCAATCATGGCCCGACTTAATGGCCATCACTCACCAATTATGGCCACCTTTATGGCATTCACCGCCTCATCAAACGGGTGCAATTAGTGGGGGTCTATACGTCCCACTTGGCACGCCCCCATGAATGGCGGCAATAATGGCACATTATCGTGTGGGGCTCAGGTATATAAAGAAGGGGATGCGTCATAGGAAAGGGGGCGGATCTCCGAGATCCACAATGGAGGTATTCCTTACACACTCTTACACCTTCTTCCACCTTTACATTTCTCTCCTCCACAGCTCGGCCCGAAGATCGGTGCTTGGTCTCTCAGCACACCAAGCCCAATCCCACCGAGCACAGACCAGACCTGACTTTGGCGTCGTAGGGAATTGGTCGGAACCAAGGTCTGACCCCCCTTGACGAGTTCTTCATATTATAGATCGAATGATTCTTCGCCACCGCCGAAGCTTCCCTTCAGCGATCCCTCGCTCGTCCCAGAGCCCGTTCGTCCGACCGACCCCGGAGGTTGTCGTCCCGTCGAGGCTACCCCTTGGTGCACCAAAGAACAGATCCGTGCCTTCCTGCTCAAGTGAACGCACCGTCGATCGTGTCACGCCCCGCTCGCCCAAGTACGGGGAGCGTAGCTGACGAGGTCGCCGTAGTATTTAGACTCAGGCTTCGAGCCCTCTGATCTAAATACTACTAGGCATTTTTTTGTGGTTTAATATAAAATATGAGCAGGCCACTGCAATAACACTGGAATAGTACACAGAGTAAAAAGAAAAGTGCGCCAACAGAAAGTAAACCGCAGTACTGAAAAGTAAATGCAACAACACAGAAGTTACATCACATCACATCACTTAAGTTCATATATATACATACATCTACTGTACAAGGGGGGTACAAAAAGCGGGTACAACAATAGTAGAAACCCCCAACCCAAAAGTACAAAAGTCCACCCGATACAACGCACCCACTAATCTAACCCCGAAAAATCTAACTGTACAAAGTCGCCCGAAGGCTCTACCTCAGTAGCACTGGCACCAATCTCTGGCTCCTGAACACCCAAAGGCTGCTCGGGACTCGCACCTGAAAACCACGGGATGGGACACGTCAACGCGTGACCCAGTAGGAACTCCTAACACCCTAGTAGAACCCAGTTTTAAAACTGGTCTTCCTAACTATCTAACTAACTACAAGTGTCACAACATCACATACTTATGCAGAAATTAAAACAGAGTATAAGTACTGAAAGTAAACAACGGTGAACAGAACTGATGTAATAAAGGATTAAATTAAGTAAATTAAATGTTGTTCTGTATTTGGAACCCGGATAAACCATAGGCTGCTAAGAGAGCGGACTTCACCCAGGGTGGGTGAAAAGTGGTACCACTCCAGCGACACGAGCACTGGAGGGGCCTCTCGTAACTCTGTACCCGACTGGACAAGGTACCAGAGTGAGAATCATCTCGGTTTTTCTGTCGGACAAACAGAGAAACCCATCTTTTACCGTCCTGGTGCGTCACGAGTGCACCGGTAGCCTCTCTAACTCTAGTCAACTCCCCCTTCCGGGAGTGACGAAGCGAGTGAGAATCATACTATGTCCGCTCCTTAACACCTACCATTTATCCGTGTTTCTCCCAAACCCACATCTGGCGTTTCACCCATTTCAAGAATGGAACGAGAACACGGATGTGAAACTCTCAACCTCACTCTCAGTTTTAAACATATTACATCATTGTTTCAGCAATGATTCTTTAACGGTTTG
The DNA here is from genome assembly GCA_030789695.1 of Scilla litardierei. Classification (NCBI taxonomy): domain Eukaryota; kingdom Viridiplantae; phylum Streptophyta; class Magnoliopsida; order Asparagales; family Asparagaceae; genus Scilla; species Scilla litardierei. Next base: position 139,625,756 of record CM061131.1, read on the forward strand.
TTTTCATTTCATACTATCACAAATTCTCATCATCATAATTTCTACATGAATCATAACATATGAAGCATCATCAGAAGGGCATATCTCAAGAGCATATAATGATGTATCATCAACATTGATCAAATTCAACTCAAGATAAAATACAACATTAAAATTCCTAAACAAGTTAACACAAGAATCTGTCCAAAACTTTCACACCAGAAAGATTGGCTCTGTTACCCTAATTGCAGTCAGAATTGGCTCTCGGTCTCTCTTCAAAGTTGTAGGAAATTTTCTCTAGTTTTTCGTAGTATCCTTAATTTTATTTTTCTGATTTTTTTTACTATTTTCTATGAATTTTACAAGTTACTGTTATGCTGCAACAAAAATTCCAGCAACTAATATTTCTAACTAGACTTGTTTTCTAACATATTGGAAGCCATAATTAACATAACAAAACTATCATAATGCTAAGTTTACTTCATTTTCAAGCCATCAAAATATTTCTTCTTAATTAAAACTATGATACAAACATTCTATTCACTATTTGAAGCTAGTGTTAAAACTAACTTCCTAAACACAAATCAAACACAATTTAGCATGTTAGCCTAAAACTTCTACTCCCAAATTTTCAACATGGAACAAAATTACTAATTCTAACATATCAAAATGATAGAAATACTATCTCTTTAAGCATGAAGATGAAATTCCAAAAAAAAAATAAGAACTTGATCCAAAATTTCTCCATACAACTAACCTACTAGCAAAACATGCTAGATTGTTAGTTAAAATTTCATTCTACCAACTAAAGCAATCATCATGGAATAAAACTAACCTTCCTAATATATAAATCCTATCATGAAATCTAAGCATAGATTTCCAATACAAATTTTTGTGTAACCTACTAACTTAATTTTCTCCAAAAGAACCCAATCCTAAAACTAGAATCCTACCTAAGTGATAGAAGTTCTACCTTGTAAAAGTCCTCCAATTGAGTCTTGGGCCCTTTTTAATCCTTGATGAAAGAGCTCCTAGCTTCTTCTCCAAGCTCCAATTTTGGTCTCCAATTTGTTGGATTATTGGCTAATTTGGGCTCATTTGGTGTTGGAATGAGAATGGAATTTTTGGGGGCTTTTAGAGATTGAAGAGGGGAACTATTTGGAAGGGTTTTTGAGGCATGAAGATGAAGCAAAAAAATGAAAAGGGGGCATGCAATTTTCGGCCAGAAATTCTTTGGGGAGGTGAGGGAGAGAAATGAGGTTTTTTTTCTCTTTTGGTTTTGTTTTCATGCCTAGAAAATTGCATTCCCTAAAATCCTCCCCTCCATTCATTTTACTCAAATTATGCCATGTGTTAAAGCTCTGTTCATGCAAGAAGACACATAATAAGGTGTGTTGTCATGGTGAGAAAATTTGGCTTTTTGTATTTTTAAGAAAATAAAAATACATGTAGAAATACTACTTACACTCCAAATACAAGTATTTCCCCAAATACTCTCATTTACTAAATTCAATTAATGAGTTTAAAATCTTTTAAAATTAATTACTACATCAAATAATTAAAAGAAAAATATAAGTATACTCCCAAAAATATACGAACGTATCTACGTCAAAAATACGTACAAATACGCGTATATAGAAATTAGGGTCATTACATCCTACCCCCCTTAAAATAAATTCCGTCCTCGGAATTTCAAATTTAAGGGAGAAAACTTTCTATACATCATATCACATACAAAACAAAAGTACATCAGACAAACAAATGAGGGTACTTCTCTCTCATCTCATCCTCAAGTTCCCATGTAGACTCCCCTGGTGATTCTCGGTGCCACATAACCCTCACTAGATTGATCGACTTCTTCCTCAGCATCTTCTGCCTCCGGTCTAGAATGGCTACATGCTGCTGATCATAAGTCAAGTCTGGTCGCACTTCGATCTCAGAGAAGTCAATGACATGATCAGGATTTCCAACACATCTCCCGAGTTGCGATATATGAAACCCATTATGCACTCCTTCAAGAGATGCTGGCAAGGCAATTCTGTAAACCACTTCTCCAACTCGAGCCAGAACTTCAAAATGTCCAATATATCTTGGGCTCAGCTTTCCATGTCTTCCAAAACGAATTAGCCCTCGAGTTGGTGAGATCTTTAAAAATACTAACTCTCCTGGCTGAAATTCCAAGTGTCGCCTCTTCGCATCTGCTCAGTGTTTGTAACGGTCCTGAGCTATGCAAAGATTGTCTCTGACGACTCTCACGACATCTATGGTTTCTGCAATCATATCCGGGCCCAACAATTCACGATCTCCAACATCATCCCAACTGAGAGTAGATCGGCACTTCCTTCCATATAAGGCTGCAAATGGCGCCATGCCTATGCTGGCTTGATAACTGTTATTGTAGGCGAACTCTACCAGATGTAGATGTTCGTCCCAAGAACCCTTGAAATCCAGCTAAATATCCTAGCCTAAAAAATCCAATTTTACTTTTAATGAGAGTGACAAATTTTAATTAGGTTATAAGGAGTCCAAGCACAAAATAAATTGCAACATAATATGACGTGATTAAAAGGTCTCGAACCTTTTTAATTAATGGGTGAATCAATTTTATATTAGGTTTATGTTTTAGGGGCAATCATACAAATCTAAAAATAGCCGAATTAAAATAAATAAATAAATATACAAAGAACCTGATTTAGGGATCGAGGCAAACTGTGCGTAGAGATCCCTGCTATTCTCTTCGGACTCAAAAATTCTGTCGTCTGCTACGTGATGTCGGCTGATGTGGACGCGTGGACCGAGGCAGTTGAAATGTGGACCGATTCAACCGAAGCTTGCACTGGAGAAGTCGGGCCCGTTGTGCTTTAGCTGATGGATGCGTGGATCATGGAGATGGCCTGATCTGCGATCCACGGAATGTAGTCCGAGGGCAGTTCAGATCTGGTGAGAAAAATAATGTGATGGAAAAACTGTGTATTGATTTGCAGGTGGAGGCTCTGAGATTGGCAACAAAAAAAATGATTCCCTAATGGGAGATCACGTGATCAGTTAAAGATTGAAGAAAAAGTTGATTCTCCTAAAAATTATTGGTAGTAATCCTTGCAGTAGGAACAAATGGAGATGACGTGTGGGCGAGAAACGGCAGATCTATTTAATGGTAAGGAAAAATTAGGCCCGCCGTAATTGTTGACTTGCGCTGATGGCACGAAGCTGCCCAAAGAAAAGGGATGGCTTGGGAAAGCGGTGAAGAACGTGCAGACGAGATCGACGCCGACGCGCGGAACAGAGATAACGCCTCAGGAAGCCGAAAGTAGAAAAAATAAAAATGGGCAGATTGAGATTGCTCCGAGAAGAGGAAGATGGCTGCGAAATTTGGGACGTGGATGGAGAAAGAAACCTGGCTCTGATACCAATGAGAGGACGAGAGAGAGAGAAATTTGTTGTCAATGATTCCAGATATGGCTGAGAGTTTTTGATGATACTCTAGAAGAGAAACTCCATCCTCTTTATATAGGGGGCCACCACCATATCTTCCATCCCTCAACCGCCTCGGATTTTTCTCAACCGCCCACGATTTCCTCAACGGCCATGTGAGACTTAGTCTCTCGGTTGAGGAAAATCCTCAACCGAGTATCGGGTCGGTTACCAACAGATTTGGCCATATCAGGCCATAACCAACTTACTTGCACACACCAGCTTGTTACGTGGTCATAAAAGGATATAGAGAGAATCGAATGAAGAAGATCAAACATGTACTCGAGTGGTTATTAGGAAATGTCACCATTTCATATTTAAAAAAGAAAGCAACGTACAGAAACAGTTCTGCTGCCAACAGCATGCAAACATGCATGCACACGATTATGCTTGCTTATTTAAACCATATGATACGAAGGAGCTGCATGCAGAAATCATGCTAATAGTTGACCATCCCCCCGAATTTAGCCTGGAGCTCGTCCACCACCTTCTTGTCCAGTTGGAAGGCCTTGGCGAGAACGTAATCAGAGATAGGGGGCTTCGACCCAAACACCGCGTTAGCTACGGTGATCACGCCTGGGTTCTGGCTGCCGAGGCCGGCGATCGCCACGACGTTTGCATGGCCGGAATTGAACTGGAAGTGGATGAGTCCCTGAGGGAACACAAACACGTCGCCCTTGTAGAGGACCTTGGTGAAGAGTTTGTTGTCGGGGTTGGACGTGACGAACCCGACGTAGAGCGTGCCTTCCAACACGGTCAGGATCTCGGTCGCTCGTGGGTGGATGTGAGGGGGGTTGAGCCCGTAGGGTCCATAGTCGATCCGAGCCAATGAGATCCCAAGGGTGTTGAGGCCCGTAATGTTTGCTGATGTGAGCAGGGTAACGAAGGTATGACTCATCGGTTCAACCCCTACCATGTGGGTAGTCAGCTTAATTCGTTGAAAGGGGCCCAGGGACGACACGGTCGCACATATTCACTCCTTGAATCAACTATCGATTTGAACCAAGGAGAACATACATATCGACTTTTGTCTACTTTTGACAACGTTTGGCTATACAAAATTGTCGCCTTTCCAACAATTTACGCCCCCCAATAACTTATACATTGAAGTTATAGAGGGGCTAGAAGCCCCCTAAGATCCATCTCCTGGATCGTCATGCCCCTGGTCTCCCTCGATCAAAACATCATGCCCTCGATTCCTTGGGACACCTACATCCGCGGCTTCACCTTTGTCGATGACAGTTCCTTCAACGGGCACAACCCCCTCTGTGGCTTGACCTTGCTCATCGCCATCATCGATCGAAAAAAACACTGGAATGTGATCAATCTTAGTGGCAAACTCGGGGAACCGTTCCATTACTTCCATACGACACCGCTCATACCCCTGAGTATATAGCTCATCAAAGTCAGTCAACTTCTCCCTATATTCTGGACGACTTTCTCCGTGATCGCCCACGCATCAACCTCAAGAGAGCTGTCGAGAATTTGGGCTCGGAGTTTATTCTATCTAGACCCCCTTTTGATTTTCTCTTCCTGCAGCGTCTTCTCTGCTTGCTCCTTCAAAGCAGTCTGAGCAGCTGTTTCTAATGAGATTCGCTTAACTCACATCTGAGTTGAATCAGACTCAGCTTACTGAGAAGCTCCGCTCTGTCAAGATTTGCCTGGGCTTTCTCGACGGCCGTTCTGACTGCCGCCAGAGTAACTTCATGATTGACCACCACCTCTACGCGACGACATAATGAAATATTAGCCAATAAAGCCAGCGAACAACCAAAAGTTATCAATTTCGATTCCTTCCTCATTCCTAATAATGTCAGGCTTGATAACTACCTGAACGTTCGCATGAACAGCCAAGGCAGATAGCCTCTCGTAATCGACCCTCTCCAGGATAGTCTTATCCTGGGGAGAATTCTGAGCAATTCGTGAGGTAGTCCCATGATCCAGAAGAGCCGACTCGTCTTTCCTAATCGGTGAGAATGAACTACCAAAGAGGCCTCATTAATAACAACAGGCAAAGGTCACGGAGGTTCCCGTTATCGCTTCACCCATAAGTGGCATCCGAGGAGATGCCACATTCTCATCAGCCTCTCTGATACAAGCCTCGACACAAACTTGAGTTGAACAGTCGACACAAACATGTATACTCGAGTGGTTATTAGGAAATCTGGTCACCATGTCATAATTAAAAGGAAAGCAACGTAGAGAAACACTGCTGCTGCCAACAGCATGCAAACATGCATACACACGATTATGCTTGCTTATTTAAACCAGATGATACGAAGGAGCTGCAGAAATCATGCATCCTAATAGTTGACCATCCCCCCGAATTTAGCCTGGAGCTCGTCCACCACCTTCTTGTCCAGTTGGAAGGCCTTGGCGAGAACGTAATCAGAGATAGGGGGCTTCGACCCAAACACCGCGTTAGCTACGGTGATCACGCCTGGGTTCTGGCTGCCGAGGCCGGCGATCGCCACGGCGTTTGCATGGCCGGAATTGAACTGGAAGTGGATGAGTCCCTGAGGGAACACAAACACGTCGCCCTTGTAGAGGACCTTGGTGAAGAGTTTGTTGTCGGGGTTGGACGTGACGAACCCGACGTAGAGCGTGCCTTCCAACACGGTCAGGATCTCGGTCGCTCGTGGGTGGATGTGAGGGGGGTTGAGCCCGTAGGGTGCATAGTCGATCCGAGCCAATGAGATCCCAAGGGTGTTGAGGCCCGTAATGTTTGCTGCGGTGAGCAGGGTAACGCTCAATCCCAGTTGGTTGTTTGTGTTGCCTGGCTTGTCGAGGCCAGAGAAGAAGAAATCATCGGCTACAGCCAGCTTCGGGTCCTTGCACACGAACCCATTCACAAATACTGCAATACAGAGTTGGAGCAAATGAGATTGCTGTGAGTTTACAGTGGAATTGTATTCACCAAGCAGCCTAGTTTTAATTGAATACGTAGCTAGCTATGGAACGAATAATGAAAAATACCATCGGACATCTTATCGGCGACGCAAAAGTCCTGCAACTGACTGGGATCAGAGGCAATTGCGCCGAGAGTGGAGGCAAGTGCAAGCAGAGCGAGGAAGAGGATGCGACCGGCCATTTTTGAGATTAAGAGCTGGAGTTTTAATTGGATGATGTGCAATATTGGGGGCTGTTGTGGGTATTTATAGGGTGAATTGGGGGTGCATATTAATTAATTATCAGAGAGATGCTTTGAAGTGGTCTGGTTCTTATGCTCCACATGCATGAAGAAGAGTCTGCGAGGTTAGGTGCTCTACGTACTCAATCATACTGCATTTTATGTTTCATGACGACCGTTGGTTGTTGGCTCTCTAGGGCGGATGCAGTCATGTTTGCGTACGTTCTACCCCTGAATTCTTCGTTCTAAATGGTGGGCGACGTATTTAGCTGGATAACAAAAGCTTTGAAAATTAGGTTAAACGAGCGAAGCCGACGATATGAACTCTCAATATAAGCAGTAGTAGTTGGAAACGGAAGATATATTTCGAGAGATGAACACGAAAAATCATCTAGATAAACTTGACTTATGTCTAAAGAATGTGTATTCGGTGGATGATTTCTTCTCTTGACATTCATAATATGTTATAAGATCATTAGGGCGTGTGTTTTAATATTGAAGGAGCTCAAATATTACACCTGCAGGGCCCTTTGTTTCCCAAGTCAATGTGTGTTTTTCATTATTTGGCTGACCTGCTCCATTTTCCTTTTGTGATTCCATAGGAGTATCGTTCTATTACTAGAATCATAGGCCTGTTATTCATTAAAACATCTGTTTTCATTTTCATTGATGCTGATCTGCTTTTTACTATATATGCAATTTAGAAATAACCCTTTTGATACGACCATTTTGACCGGGCCCGGAGGAGTCAAGTCAACGACGACTAGTCAACCAGCCTACTATGGCCTTGGGCTCCGGCCCAAGGATCTCACGGGCGGGTCGCGCTTCTCCACCTAAGACGAAGGCCCAAAAGACTGCCCACTTCCATAGTGGAGAAAATCGTGGCCCAAATCGAGGAAGCATTCGCCAAATATGGCAACCACCCAGTGCCATCACTCCAGCCATCATGGCTCGCCAAAAATGGCAACCGTCCAATGACATCACTCCAGTCATCATGGCCCATCAATTATGGCGGCCACTTTCATGGCAATAACTCGTCAATCATGGCCCGACTTAATGGCCATCACTCACCAATTATGGCCACCTTTATGGCATTCACCGCCTCATCAAACGGGTGCAATTAGTGGGGGTCTATACGTCCCACTTGGCACGCCCCCATGAATGGCGGCAATAATGGCCCATTATCGCGTGGGGCTCAGGTATATAAAGAAGGGGATGCGTCATAGGAAAGGGGGCGGATCTCCGAGATCCACAATGGAGGTATTCCTTACACACTCTTACACCTTCTTCCACCTTTACATTTCTCTCCTCCACAGCTCGGCCCGAAGATCGGTGCTTGGTCTCTCAGCACACCAAGCCCAATCCCACCGAGCACAGACCAGACCTGACTTTGGCGTCGTAGGGGAATTGGTCGGAACCAAGGTCCGACCCCCCTTGACGAGTTCTTCATATTATAGATCGAATGATTCTTCGCCACCGCCGAAGCTTCCCTTCAGCGATCCCTCGCTCGTCCCAGAACCCGTTCGTCCGACCGACCCCGGAGGTTGTCGTCCCGTCGAGGCTACCCCTTGGTGCACCAAAGAACAGATCCGTGCCTTCCTGCTCAAGTGAACGCACCGTCGATCGTGTCACGCCCCGCTCTCCCAAGTACGGGGAGCGTAGCTGACGAGGTCGCCGTAGTATTTAGACTCAGGCTTCGAGCCCTCTGATCTAAATACTACTAGGCATTTTTTTGTGGTTTAATATAAAATATGAGCAGGCCACTGCAATAACACTGGAATAGTACACAGAGTAAAAAGAAAAGTGCGCCAACAGAAAGTAAACCGCAGTACTGAAAAGTAAATGCAACAACACAGAAGTTACATCACATCACATCACTTAAGTTCATATATATACATACATCTACTGTACAAGGGTGGTACAAAAAGCGGGTACAACAATAGTAGAAACCCCCAACCCAAAAGTACAAAAGTCCACCCGATACAATGCACCCACTAATCTAACCCCGGAAAATCTAACTGTACAAAGTCGCCCGAAGGCTCTACCTCAGTAGCACTGGCACCGATCTCTGGCTCCTGAACACCCAAAGACTGCTCGGGACTCGCACCTGAAAACCACAGGATGGGACACGTCAACGCGTGACCCAGTAGGAACTCCTAACACCCTAGTAGAACCCAGTTTTAAAACTGGTCTTCCTAACTATCTAACTAACTACAAGTGTCACAACATCACATACTTATGCAGAAATTAAAACAGAGTATAAGTACTGAAAGTAAACAACGGTGAACAGAACTGATGTAATAAAGGATTAAATTAAGTAAATTAAATGTTGTTCTGTATTTGGAACCCGGATAAACCATAGGCTTCTAAGAGAGCGGACTTCACCCAGGGTGGGTGAAAAGTGGTACCACTCCAGCGACACGAGCACTGGAGGGGCCTCTCGTAACTCTGTACCCGACTGGACAAGGTACCGGAGTGAGAATCATCTCGGTTTTTCTGTCGGACAAACAGATAAACCCATCTTTTACCGTCCTGGTGCGTCACGAGTGCACCGGTAGCCTCTCTAACTCTAGTCAACTCCCCCTTCCGGGAGTGACGAAGCGAGTGAGAATCATACTATGTCCGCTCCTTAACACCTACCATTTATCCGTGTTTCTCCCAAACCCACATCTGGCGTTTCACCCATTTCAAGAATGGAACGAGAACACGGATGTGAAACTCTCAACCTCACTCTCAGTTTTAAACATATTACATCATTGTTTCAGCAATGATTCTTTAACGGTTTGTTTTCATTTCATACTATCACAAATTCTCATCATCATAATTTCTACATGAATCATAACATATGAAGCATCATCAGAAGGGCATATCTCAAGAGCATATAATGATGTATCATCAACATTGATCAAATTCAACTCAAGATAAAATACAACATTAAAATTCCTAAACAAGTTAACACAAGAATCTGTCCAAAACTTTCACACCAGAAAGATTGGCTCTGTTACCCTAATTGCAGTCAGAATTGGCTCTCGGTCTCTCTTCAAAGTTGTAGGAAATTTTCTCTAGTTTTTCGTAGTATCCTTAATTTTATTTTTCTGATTTTTTTTACTATTTTCTATGAATTTTACAAGTTACTGTTATGCTGCAACAAAAATTCCAGCAACTAATATTTCTAACTAGACTTGTTTTCTAACATATTGGAAGCCATAATTAACATAACAAAACTATCATAATGCTAAGTTTACTTCATTTTCAAGCCATCAAAATATTTCTTCTTAATTAAAACTATGATACAAACATTCTATTCACTATTTGAAGCTAGTGTTAAAACTAACTTCCTAAACACAAATCAAACACAATTTAGCATGTTAGCCTAAAACTTCTACTCCCAAATTTTCAACATGGAACAAAATTACTAATTCTAACATATCAAAATGATAGAAATACTATCTCTTTAAGCATGAAGATGAAATTCCAAAAAAAAAAATAAGAACTTGATCCAAAATTTCTCCATACAACTAACCTACTAGCAAAACATGCTAGATTGTTAGTTAAAATTTCATTCTACCAACTAAAGCAATCATCATGGAATAAAACTAACCTTCCTAATATATAAATCCTATCATGAAATCTAAGCATAGATTTCCAATACAAATTTTTTTGTAACCTACTAACTTAATTTTCTCCAAAAGAACCCAATCCTAAAACTAGAATCCTACCTAAGTGATAGAAGTTCTACCTTGTAAAAGTCCTCCAATTGAGTCTTGGGCCCTTTTTAATCCTTGATGAAAGAGCTCCTAGCTTCTTCTCCAAGCTCCAATTTTGGTCTCCAATTTGTTGGATTATTGGCTAATTTGGGCTCATTTGGTGTTGGAATGAGAATGGAATTTTTGGGGGCTTTTAGAGATTAAAGAGGGGAACTATTTGGAAGGGTTTTTGAGGCATGAAGATGAAGCAAAAAAATGAAAAGGGGGCATGCAATTTTCGGCCAGAAATTCTTTGGGGAGGTGAGGGAGAGAAATGAGATTTCCACGTCAGCCTGATTCTGCCAACCAAGGGTCCCACATTAACAGCTGACTATGCTCCTACCTCACAAAAGGATTCCACGTCAGCCTCAATCACTGTTGACGGGAACCCAGTTGTCAACAGTTGGCGCCGTCTATGGGAAACATTAGTCTACATCCCAAGGCAACCATTGAGCCATGTCGACTGGACACGACAACACTAGACCAATCCTTGGTCGGAACGAGAACGCTTAAAACGAAGAAGACAAAGATTCTGGATCTTCGTCAAAGGTGCCAAGTGTACACTTGGTTACTCAGGAACAATTCGACAAGTTCGCTTAGTTGGTCAATGATAGCCTCACAGTATTGGCTGATGCTGTTCAGCGAAGCATCGAACATTCACAACATGTGGCCGAGGAGCATCCGCCCCCAATCCAACACAAACACCAGTAGGAGGGCGAGCTGCTCCCAAAAACCAGAGGTCTGGTGAGCAAGGACCTGAGCGATAGGTCAACCTGCAGCTCAATACCACTCATACATCTCAACAGAAAGGAGAGCTGGGTAACAACAACTGCTTATCTGGATATCCTACGGGTCCGGGGCCCTCCAACAACGGGAGAATCACTCACAGCGTCATAGATCAAGTGAGAGATCGCCTCACCCAACACTGCAGCTCAGTCCCACCAGGCCCACGATAGTCCAGAAAAGAAGCAGGAAGGAAGCCTCATTTCGTCTTCTAGTGCTTCTCCTAAACGTCACGAGGAGGATCAAGTTCCACTTGTTCTCCCTCCCAGTAGTCGTGAGAACATCACATCCGCCCCGCTGCTCCCCGAGTTCAAAGTTCCACATTTGCAGCTGTATGATGGCACGTGTGACCAATAGGAGCAATCCGCAGATACCAAAGTGTGATGGAGCTACACAGAGATGACGGGCCATACCTCTGTCGAGCTTTCCATACCACGTTGACAAAGGTAGCGGATGATATGTCCATATTTTCCATGTTTATACTGCATTTTTTCATATCATTTCGTTCGCCCAAAGTTCACTTTTCTATATTTTATCGCGTGGTTCATGATATATTTGGTTCTCGTAGTGTTTTGTGGACTTTCAAAAATTTTGGTGCGATTTGGAGAAAAACTGGATGATGGCCATGAACATCGAAGCCGGAGCATCAACAACGCCACATTTGACGACTCAAAGCGGCTGGAGAAGCAAAGGAGGAAGGAAGAAAGGAAGAAAGGAGAAGAAGGAGAGGAAGGAGGGAAGCCAAGAGCCGACCATGGCTAGGATTGCCTGGTCGCTCAGTCGAGCGCACCACATGCTCGGCCAATCTGGAGTCATAAGAAGAAAGGGAGAAATGAAGGCGAATGAGAGCTTTCAAGAAGCAGGTCGCTCAGCCGAACGACCCTCTGCAGACAACCCCCAAATTTAGCCTAGATTTCTCTGTTGAGTTAGCTTGGCCGAGCGGCTACCCCGCTAGACCGAGCGGTCCCCTCTTCACAAGGCCAAGGAATTGGAGCCCAGATGGAGCTTGGCCGTGCACTTGGGCTTGCTTGGCCGAGATGCCCCTTGCCAAAACTCGAAAGCTGGGGTTTTCTGCAGAATTCTTATCGCTCTTTTCTACGGATTTGATCTCTCATGAATGGTTCGATCGCTATTTGTTTTATATATTCAACCACGACCAGTCAACCAGCCTACTACGGCCTTGGGCTCTGGCCCAAGGATCTCACGGGCGGGTCGCACTTCTCCACCCAAGACGAAGGCCCAAAAGACTGTCCACTTCCATAGTGAAGAAAATCGTGGCCCAAATCGAGGAAGCATTCGCCAAATATGGCAACCACCCAGTGCCATCACTCCAGCCATCATGGCTCGCCAAAAATGGCAACCGTCCAATGCCATCACTCCAGCCATCATGGCCCACCAATTATGGCGGCCACCTTCATGGCAATAACTCGCCAATCATGGCCCGACTTAATGGCCATCACTCACCAATTATGGCCACCTTTACGGCATTCACCCCCTCATCAAACGGTTGCAATTAGTGGGGGTCATTACGTCCCACTTGGCACGCCCCCTTGAATGGCGGTAATAATGGCCCATTATCGCATGGGGCTCAGGTATATGAAGAAGGGGATGCGTCATAGGAAAGGTGGCGGATCTCCGAGATCCACAATGGAGGTATTCCTTAACACTCTTACACCTTCTTTCACCTTTATATTCCTCTCCTCCACAGCTCGGCCCGAGGGTCGGTGCTTGGTCTCTTAGCACACCAAGCCCAATCCCACCGAGCGCAAACCAAACCTGACTTTGGCATCATAGGGGAATTGGTCGGAACCAAGGTCCGATCCCCCTGACGAGTTCTTCATCTTACAGATCGAAGGATTCGTTACCACTGCCAAAGCTTCCCTTCAGCGATCCCTCGCTCGTCCCAGATCCCGTTCGTCCGACCGACCCCGGAGGTTGTCGTCCCATCGAGGCTACCCCTCGGCGCACCAAAGAACGGATCTGTGCCTTCCCGCTCTAGTGAACGCGCCGTCGATCGACCCCATGGGTTATCTTCGTCTCACATGACAGCTACGACATCCGGGCCTCCAGACTATCAACATATGGTATGAAAACACCCGTAAACAATTGGCACCCTCTGTGGAAACGCGTCAACGCCCACATCGTCTACCACATCAAAAAATGACTCATTCTATTTATCTATATCCTTTTTCTCTCACCGTCGGCTTCTTCGCTTGGATCCAAGCGCTTGGCCCCATCGCCCAAGTCGAGGCATCGGCAGGCGGCCGATGGAGAATGAGCAGGGATCCAATCAAATACCTAATCGTGGAGCCCTAAGCTTGCCGTGCGTCAAGAGGGACAGATACAAACCCGACTTGGGTCGTTTGAGTTCGCCGAAGCTAGCCATGCCTCGAGCAAATCTCGTCATACCTCGAGAGGGGCAGATCTGAGCCTGCCTTGGGTCTCTTGGGCTCGCCACGCCACGCAGGAGACATGGAATCGTCGTCTTCCCCCGACTGCGAGGATGATGGCGACTTCCGCGGTCGAGCGCTGTCTCGACTTAAGTTCGAGGGCCAGCAAGATTCAGATCCAACTATAACTCGCCCCAGATCGAGACGGTGGAGCTCCGGCGAGCTTGGAACCACCTCCGACCATCCAAGCATCGGCAGCTCCGACCAAAGCTCGAAGGCGTCGACCCGATCGACCTCCAGACCATCCGAGCGTCAACAACTCCGACCAAAGCTCGAAGGCATCGACCCAAGTTCCAACCCCATGGGTCGATCAGCTTCGACCCTGTCTCACCGACCCAACGGGTCTTCAGATCTAGGCTTCGATCTATCATCTTGGTCTTCGAGAGGAGTTCAACCTTTGACCCATTCTCGCCATGATCCGGTGGGGTTTTTCGACCCCAGTTTTGAGATTCCATCGGGGCTCAATCGAAAGGGAACATGGGCAGAAGCACGATCGACCAAGCTAGAGGTCGTAATCATGAAGCCAGCGGATGATCAAGATGGGAGAGGTTGAGATCGCCTAGAACGACGGCCGAGGGCAAGTTCCGAATTATCCGATCCAAAGCTCGATCACCATAGGGTCCGGCAAGGAGCTCGACTCGATAAAAATTCTAACCTTATTGTTGGAATAATCAAGCGGGCTTCGCCGACAACCACCTCCGGCAGGTCTGCCGTTGCTTCGAGCCTCCGGGCACCGATCGAGTCCGACCCAATCCTCCAAGAGCTGCCGAGGATTCCGGTATCAAGTTGGATCTGAGGATCACAATGGACTTGGTGAACATTCGAGCTTCGATTTCTGGATTTCTAGATTCTAGTTCGACTCGTCGTCGCCAAACTTTCATCGACGACGAACAATGTCCGATGTCAGACCAAGGAGGAACGACATCGAACCTACCTCCGATGTTCGCCCCAACAACGGCGTCGAACCCGCCTCCAAGGTATGATCCAGCAGCGGCACTGAACTCCCTTCTGGTGTTCGACCTAGCAAACGCCCAGGGGTCGGATCTTCACTGAATATGAGGCTTCGTCATTTAATAAGCATCGGACATTCTCCTAGCTCCAATCGGAGCAATGGCATGGCTTAAGTTAACCGACCCGCCAAGCTTCGATTGGAGCAGATCGTTCGAACCTTCCTAGATTCAATCAGAACAGATGAGTGGACTCTCTTTTTCATTATTTCATTCTTCAAACTTTTTGTAAGTTTCTTTCAACTCCCAATCATATGCTCGATTGCCAGGAGACCCATTCGATGTTTCGATGACGGCCCAAGCTTCGACCAGTCGATTTTCTTAGCTCCGATCCTCGTCCGATCGACCCCCTGTCGTTGAAGCAGGGCAGAATTTCGCCGAAGCTTCCTATCGACTATCCGATTCGTTGTTTGGATAGGATAGGACGACCTTCGTGGAGGAAGCACTCCGGCCTTTCAGTCGAATCTTCACTCTGGCTGAGTTAAATTAAAGCCACGACCTAAGAGGAAGCTCGAACGATGATTCCCACTGTAAAAACCTCGAGGGAGCCCCAACCAAGAAGGACACACCGAGCTGACGTCTGACCATTTGAGAACTCAAATCTCGTGGCAACTTCTTGTTCGAAGGAGGCCTCCTTGACTCCTCCTGAGATCAACCTCATCGGGTGAAGGCCTTCGATCAACCAAGAGCTCAACTCCTTGAGCTAGCCATCTGAGGAGGATCAGATCCTCTCCGATGAAGCTCGCCTTGATCGGATCTCCTCTGAATCTCATATCCTGATCAATGCTCCTTCAAGCTCAGATCCGGAAAGGCTCGACGAAGCTCACCTTAGGCCAATCGGAACCGCCGATCCTCCTCTTCAGCCCTGCTGTGTCCTCAACCGTGCCGAGCTGCTCCCTTCGGTTCTCTTCCATCCGAGCGAACTAGACATCATCGAAGCATCTATGCCTCGTCGGAGCTCGATCGAAAGAACCATTCATCATTGAACCTCGATCCGAGCTCGCCATCCCTTTATTGGAGCTCGATCGACAAAGAAAACTCGACAGACAGAGCCGCACGGATCCGCCTCTGTACAAGCTGCAGAGGTCTTTCTGTCGAGGCCACCGATTCCCAGCTTCGCTTCCGAGGATCGTTTGAACTATCGACATAGCAAAGGATCCCATAATCCAGCAGCCTCTTGAAGCATCTCTCATGGTCCATTACCTTGCCGTGATGTGAATGATGTCTGCCAAGCTCCTTTGCTCAGAGAAGAGCTGCCCCTCGAAGGTAATCAGCAGCGACAAGCCGACGAGCCACAAGCCGCTGCCGCCAGCTGTCGCGTCGAGCAATGGACCCTCCATCCGAGCTTCAAGAACTCTTCTTGATGGAACATGGGGCATCTGAGTTCGAGTCTTCGACCAAGCATGGGGTAAGGGATGATTCATCTTTCCAGCTCGCTGTCACACCAAGCCCCGAACTTCACGAATCCGTCTTTCAAATCAATTCTGACAGTGGCTTCAAAAAGGCTTGACCTGTTAACACCAATAAGCGAGCAAACTTGGGAAAAGAGTTTGGGAAATCTAGTCGAGATCCATTAGCTCCCCGACCCATTCTTTTCCCAGCTCGACTTTTTATGCCAGAGCCTCGTCGGTGTCCTCGATCCTAGGCTTCGAGCCCCATCGAAGCTCGACGCCCAGCTCACGGCCTCATCTAAGCTCTATTTTAGTTGTCAAGGCCATCACCGGGCTCAACTGCATGGCCTCCTATTAACATCGAGCTGCAGGCCATGCCGCGCCCTCTCTGTGGGCCATGCCAAGTTACCGATCGCACCAAGCTCTCGCAGCCGAGCATGCGGGCCTGACCCCTTCCAAGACATCCATGCATCTCGAGCTTGGGCCCTCTGAGTTGCCTCTGCCGAAAACATAGTCCTAGCAAAAAGCTTACGTAGTTTCCACAAAGGGCCTACCAGTCGAGGCCGTCGCCACTGCCGCTGCGGTGCAACCGACGGCAATGACACTCCATCCCACCGGTCTGTCGATCTCGTAGTTCACGTCATTGAAGATCCCTAAGATTTGTGGCTCGTGTACTTCAAGGATCGTTCTGCCCATACTCTACTTTATAATCAATGATATCGGCACCCATGATCGATGCCTCCCCTAAACTCAGGCAATCCCTGCTTGAAAGCTGGCGGGAGGAGGACTCCGAGTCTCCTGATGAAGCCGAGGTCCAACGTCGAAGCTTCTGACATGGCCAAATTCGACCCTTCGAGGGAACCTTCGACCCAATGGAGCTCACCGACGGAGACAAGCAATTATCGATCCTCGAACTCGAGCCACCATCGATGCGCGACCCGTCGAAGCTCGATCTGAAGCTCGTCGAAGATCGATCCTGGCGGGCTTCGCTGGAGCTCGACCATGACTTCGGTTCAACCACGACATCCTGGAGCGAAGATAGGACTTCGACCCAAACTCTCACACCTATGGATTTGATTAAGTCATGTCGGGACCTCTCACACCTATGGATTTGATTAAGTCATGTCAGGACCTCGGTGGCTCGATCGGCTTTGATCTGGATCAATATAGGTTAACCAAGTTCACGACACCATCGTCGCCCAACAGCTGAATCCCGAGCATCCGAGCCACCTTGAGGCCGAGGCCGACCCTAGAGGAGGACGACCAGCCCGGGCCTAGGCCGACCTCGGAGGATGCCGACCAGTCCAGGCCGAGGCCGATCCAGGTGGAGGCCGACCAGTCCAGGCAGAGGCCGACCAGTCCGGTCCAAGGCCGACCCCAAGGGAGGCCGACGAGCCTAAACCGAGGCCCACCCCAAAGGAGGCCGACCAGCCCAGGCTGATGTCGACCCCGGAGGAGGCCGACCAGTCTGGGCCGAGGCCGACCTAGGTGGAGGCCGACCAGTCTGGGCCAAGGCTGACCCAGGTAGGAGCTGGAGCCAGAAAAGGAGCTGGGATCTAGACGATGGCTGGAGCTGGAGCTCAGATTGGTCGTAGGGCTGGGGCAACTCCCCCGGCCGGTCGACCAACTCCTTCGTCGGCCTTAAGTTGAGGGGCCACTCCCCTCGCCACCGAATGAACAGATCGATCGTAAGGCTGGGGGCAACTCCCCCAGCAGGCTGATCATTCGATCCACTGTAAGACTGGGAGTAGCTCTCCCAGCGGGCCAATCGTCCCGTCGATCGTAAGGCTCGGGGAAACTCCCCCAGCGGACCGACCAGATCGACCGTAAGGCTGGGGGCAACTCCCCCAGCTGGCTGATCACTCGATTGACCATAAGACTGGGGGCCTCCCCCCCGAGGGCCAATCAACCCGTCGATCGAAAGGCTAGGGGCAACTCCCCCAGTGGACCGACCAGATCGACCGTAAGGCTGGGGCAACTCTCCCAGCTGGATGATCGCTTGATTGACCATAATACTGGGGGCCGCCCCCAGCGGGCCAATCGACCCGTCGATCATAAGGCTGGGGGAAACTCCCCTAGCGGACCGACCAGATCGACCATAAGGTTGGGGGTACCTCCCCCAGCTGGCTAATCACTCGATTGACCATATGACTGGGGGTCGCCTCCAGTAGGCCAATCGACCCGTCGATCATAAGGCTGGGGGCAACTCCCCCAGCGTACCGACCACACCGACCGTAAGATTGGGGAAAACTCCCCCAGCATGTCGATCACTCGATCGACTGTAAGACTGGTGGTAGCCCCTCTAACGGGCCAATCGACCCGTCGATCATAAGGTTGGGGGCAGATCCCCAGCAAACCGACCACATCGACCGTAATGCTGGGGGCAACTCCCCCAGCTAGTCGACCCACTCCTTCGTCGGATGTAAGTCGAGGGGTCACTCTACTCGCCACCGAACGAATCCCGGACTGACAAGGTATTGCCACTAGCCGAGCCCGCAAGAGGACCAATTTTACAAAAGGAGCAACTTCTCCCCCCTTACACTACATCTCCCGACCTCCACCTCAGCAACGGTAGAGCTCAGAAGATGGGGGAAATTGATATGACCATTTTGACCGGGCCCAGAGGAGCCAAGTCAACCACGACCAGTCAACCAGCCTACTACGATCTTTGGCTCCTGTCCAAGGATCTCATGGGCGGGTCGCGCTTCTCCACCCAATACGAAGGCCCAAAAGACTGCCCACTTCCATAGTGGAGGAAATTGTGGCCCAAATCGAGGAAGCATTCGCCAAATATGGCAACCACCCAGTGCCATCACTCCAGCTATCATCGCTCGCCAAATATGGCAACCGCCCAATGCCATCACTCCAGCCATCATGGCCCCCCCCCAATTATGGCGGCCACCTTCATGGAAATAACTCGCCAATCATGACCCGACTTCATGGCCATCACTCACCAATCATGGCCACCTTTATGGAATTCACCACCTCATCAAACGGGTGCAATTAGTGGGGGGTCAATATTTCTCACTTGGCACGCCCCCGTGAATGACGACAATAATGGCCCATTATCGCGTGGGACTCATGTATATGAAGAAGGGGATGCGTCATAGGAAAGGCGGTGGATCTTTGAGATCCACAATGGAGGTATTCCTTACACACTTTTACACCTTCTTCTACCTTTGCATTCCTGTCATCTACAGCTCGGCCCGAGGATCGGTGATTGGTCTCTCAGCAAACCAAGCCCAATCCCACCGAGCACAGACCAGACCAGAATTTGGCATCGGAGGGGAATTGGTCGGAACCAAGGTCCGACCCCCCTGACGAGTTCTTCATCTTGCAGATCGAACGAGTCGTTGCCACCGCCGAAGCTTCCCTTCAGTGATCTCTCGCACGTCCCAGAGCCCGTTCGTCCGACCGACCTTGGAGGTTGTCGTACCGCCGAGGCTACCCCTCGGTGCACCAAAGAACAGATCCATGCCTTCCTACTCAAGTGAGCGCATCGTCGATCGACCCCAAGGGTCATCTCCGTCTCACGTGACATCTACGACATCCGAGCCTCCAGACTATCAACATGTGGGGGCGAAAACACCCGTAAACACCTTTCATTGGTGGTTGAGAATTAGAATATCGAAATACCTGAGTGTATTAGGACTTTCACTCCATTGTCCCATTGCCTCAAGGAGTTCTTAAAGGCGGGGCATTGCCTCGTAATGTCAGGGCTAATAAAGTTGCTTTATTGTTGACTTTGATGAGTTTGCATTAATGAGGAGTAACAGTCGTCGTGAATGTCGCTATAATTGTTGTATGGATTAACGGTCACCATGAATGTCGCTATAATTATTAGGTTGGCTCGCGAGGGGAGTACCTCCTCAACCTAAAGCTAAGATAGATGTTTTTCGAGAAGCGAGGAGAGTGTCCCCTCGACTTATAGGCGATACCGAGCTACATTGGCAGGCGATGGTAGTGGCCCCTCGACTTATAGCCGAGATAGGCATAGTGCGACAGGCGAGTGGACTAGCCCCTCAACTTATAGCCGATACAGAGCTACGTCAGTATGCGAGGGGAGTGGCCCATCGACTTATAGCCGAGATAGATGTAGTTCGGCCGGCGAGTGGAGTGACCACTCGACTTATCAGCTGAGATAGATGTAGTTCGGGATGCAAGGGGAATGTCCCCTCGACTTATTGCCGATACCGAGCTATGCCAGCAGGCGTGTGGATTTGCCCCTCGACTTATAGACGAGATAGAGGTAGTTCGACGGGAGAGGGGAGTTTTACCCTCGAATTATAGCCGAGATAGGTATAGTCCAGTAGGTAAGGGGAGTAGCCCCTTGATTCATAGCCGATACCGAGCTATGTCGATAGGGGAGGGGAGTGGCCCCTCAACTTATAACCGAAATATGTATAGTCCGACAGGCGAGGGGAGTGGCCCCTCGACTTATAGCCGAGACTGAGGTAGTTCGACGGGCGAGTGGATTCTCCCCTCGACTTATTATCGAGATAGGTATAGTCTAACAGGCAAGGGGAGTTGCCTCTTGACTTATAGCCGATACCAAGCTACATCGACAGGAGAGGAGAGTGACCCCTCGACTTATAACCGAAATATGTATAGTCCAGCAGGCGAGGGTAATGGTTGAAGAGTGGTTATTTTACAAATTTTTAGTGGGAGTTATTCATGCATTACATCATGTGAAATCCCACTTTCTATATCATTTCACTCTATATCTGTTCCTTTTCACTCTTTGGGTGCTTTTGTGCATTTCAGGTCAATATCCAGTTATTTAGAGCTAATTGGAGTAAAGAAGTGAAGAGACAAGCAAGCGAACCAAATGAATCAAAAAATGTTCATTTGACGAAAACGAGACCATACACGACCATTTGTGATATCACACACAGTTGTGCGCAAGACACTAGCAGCAGAAATTCCACAAGACCATGTGTGTTAACCCGCACAGTCGTGTGTGTAAGCTTGAAAATTGAAGACCACACATCCTGTGACGCACCCAGAACTTACACCTAAAATCCACCTGGCGTTGTCATAGTCGCCAGGCGCGGTATG
>CM061131.1:139647270-139725412 GCA_030789695.1 Scilla litardierei
TGACCTAGAGTTGAGGGATGGAAGGGTGCAAGCCGTCACTCATTCCTTGTCTCACCTGACAACACTATCGAGGGCAAAGCCGTTGGGCTTGCCCTGGAGTTGAGGGAGGGGAGGGTGCGAGCCATAGCTCGTTCCTTAACCCACCGACGATCCTATCGAGGGCAAATCTCGTCAACCTGCCCCAGAATTCTGATTAGTCCAGATCTAAAGGCTAGCTGCCAGGGGGCGATAGGGAGGAGCCGACCCCGTGGCCTCCGTTGGTGGCGCACTGCCCCGGAGTTGGGGAGGGAAGGGTGCTAGCTGTCGCTCGTTCCTTGTCCCACCCGACGACACTATCGAAGGCAAAGCCGTTAGGCTTGCCTCGGAGTTGAGGGAGGGGAGGGTGCGAGCCGTAGCTCGTTCCTTAACCCACCAGTGATCCTATCGAGTGCAAAGCTCGTCAGCCTACCCCGGAATTCTGATCAGTCCGGATCTAAAGGCTAGCTGCCATGGAGGGGGCGATAGGGAGGAGCTGACCCCACGGCCTCCGTTGATGGCGCACTACCCCGGAGTTGAGGGAGGGGAGGGTGCGAGCCGTAGCTCGTTCCTTGTCCCACCCGACAACACTATCGAGGGCAAAGCCATTGGGCTTGCCCTGGAGTTGATAGAGGGGAGGATGCAAGACATAGCTCGTTCCTTAACCCACCAGCGATCCTATCGAGGGCGAACCTCATCAGGCTGCCTCAGAGTTCTAATTAGTCCGGATCTGAAGGCTAGTTTCCAGGGAGGGGTGCGATAGGGAGGAGCCGACTCCACAGCCTCCATTGGTGGCGCACTGCCCCGGACTTGAGGGAGGGGAGGGAGTGAGACATCGCTCGTTCCTTGTCCAACCCGGTGACACAATCGAGGGCAAAGCTGTTGGGCTTACCCCGAAGTTGAGGGAGGAGAGGGTCCGAGCCGTAGCTTGTTCCTTGACCCACAGGCGATCCTATCAAGGGCGAAACTCGTCTGCCTGCCCCGGAGTTCTATTTAGTCCAGATCTGAAGGCTAGCTGCAAGGGAGGGGGGCGATAGGGAGGAGCCGACCTCGAGGCCTTCGTTAGTGGCGCATTGCCCCAGATTTGAGGGAGGGGAGGGTGCGAGCCGTCGCTCGTTCCTTGTCCTATCCGAAGACACTATCGAGGGCAAAGCCATTGGGCTTGCCCCGGAGTTCAGGGAGGGGCGGGTACGAGCCGTAGCTCGTTCCTTAATCCACCGGAAATCCTATCGAGGGCGAAGCTCGTCAACCTGCCCCGGAGTTGTGTGTTGCAAAGGCTTAGGTTCTAAGATGGATGGCCGGCCTTCGTCGAACATGGGACAGATGAAAGGAAAATCCTGACAACGCACTGAGTGTACAAACACAGTGGTTTATTCAAAGTATAATATTCACAAAATGTACAAGTGAGTTTATTGAAAAAACTTGAGCAAGTGCTTAGCATTCCAGGGATGGGCCAGCTCCTCGCCCTCTATGTTTGCCAGAATGTATGTCGCCGGTCCCACGACGTCTGTTATGGTGTAGGAGCCTTCTACTTTGCAGAGATCTTGCCTCGTCGGCCGATCTTGGGCCTGAAAGTGGCGTCCCAGAGGACGAGGTCGCCAACTCTGAAGCTTCGCTTTCTGTTGCGAGAGTTGTATTATCTCGACATCCTTTGGCTGTGCTTAATCAAACATGTTAGCGCACGATCCATACCTCGTCGATGAGCACAAGATTGATGTCAAGACCCTCTTCATTAGCTACTTCATTGAAGTACTGGAGGCGTAGAGACTCCTCTCCGACCTCCATCGAAATGACAGCCTCTGCCCCATAAGCCAACACGAAGGGGCTCTCGCCTGTTAACGCTTTGTACGTCGTGCGCTAGGACCAAAGTATGCCAGATAGCTCCTTAGGCCAGGTTCCAGGGGTGCTACCGACCTTCTTCTTCAGCTGCTCTAGGATGCACTTATTTGCTGCTTCGGCGAGGCCGTTGGACAGCGGATGCGCCACAGAGGTGGAATGGAGGTTGATGCCCCAATCTGAGCAGAAGCTTCTGAAGTCCACGGAGTCAAACTGCTTCCCATTATCCAACACTATGGAGCGAGGTATCCTGAAGCGACATATAATTGACTTCCAGACGAAGTCCTTTATATCCACACAGGTGATGCACGCCAGTGGCTCTGCCTCGATCCATTTTGTTAAATAGTCGACATCGACGACCAGGTACTTCCTTCCTCCAGTCTCCATCGGGAGGAACGGTCCGAGGATGGCAAGGCCCCACTTGGAAAATGGGACCGAGCTGAGGATTGGAATCAGAGCAGCTGGCAGGGCCGTTGTATGTTTGAAGAATCTTTGGCACTCCCCGCACCGCTTGACATAGTTAGTCGCATACTTCATCATATTCGGCCAATAGTATCCTTTTCAGATCGCCTTATATGCCAGGGTGCGTCCTCCATAGTGGTTCCTATAGAACCTTTCATGGATCTCCCAGACGACCTCCTCTACCCTCTTGGGCCCCAGGCACTTCAGATAAGGCAAGACATCGTATTTCGCACGGTGCTTCAGATAGAGCACGCCATCAAGGATCACGAACGTCAAGGCCTGCCGCTCGATCTTTCGTGCCTCCAGTCTGTCCTCTAGCAGGGCTCCACTTTCCAAGTAGGCGACGATTGGGCTCATCTACGATAGCTCCCGGTCGATGCAGAGAAGCCCTTCCTCCCCGAGACTTGGTGTAAGCAGATTCTCGATGTAGATGGCCTTCCCAATCTCGACCGGAGAAGAAGATGCTAGTTTCGAGAGGGCATCGACGCGAAGGTTGTTCGACCTTGGGAGGTGCTGGACTACAACCTTCTTGAATTTGAGTAGCTCGGCGCGGGCGCACTTCAAATATAGCTTCATCAGATCTTCCCTAGCATCGAAGCTGCCCTCAATCTGATGAACGACGAGCCTCGAGTCACTGATCAACAACACATTCGTCACCCCCAGTGCCTTGCATAGCTTCAGGTAATGGATGGCGGCCTCGTATTCCGTGAAATTATTGGTTGCTGGGAAGTTGAAGCGGAGGGCATACTCCAGCAGACTTTCCTCCGGGGTCTCGATCACTATGCCGGCTTTGCAACCCACTGTCGTAGCCGAACCATCGAAATGGATGGTCCACAGCTCGCCTCCATGCTGATCGAAAGTAGATGGAAGATTCTCGTCGATGAGTTGTGACTGTTGTATGTCCGGTTGGGCGTCAGGCGCCACACCTCCAATCTCTTCGAAGGTGCACTCTACCACGAAGTCTGCCAATGCTTGTCCTTTGACCACCGTCTGAGGTTTGTAAATGATGTCGACCTCACTGAGCTTGACACTCTAGTTTAGCATCATGTCCGATCTCTCCAACCTCCTCAAATTCTTCTTAAGCGACAAGTTGGTGTAGACAATGATGGAATGCGCTTGGAAGCAGGGGATGAGCTTCTTTGACGTCAGTATTAGGCCATAGACGACCTTCTCGATCGGGCTGTAGCGAGTCTCTGAGAACCAGGCTTGCATAGTAGATCGTCTACTGAATCTCCCATTCTTCCTTGATCAGGACCGAACTAACAACTTCCTCGGTGTCGGCGAGATAGAGGCCGAGCCGAGCTCCTTCCTTCGGCTTGGCGAGCAGCGATGGGCTCTGCAGATAGAATTTAAGCTCGTCGAAGGCTTGGGCACAGCTGTCATCCCATTTCACTCCCTTCCTCTTGCCATTCCTGACATCGAGGGCCTCCCTCATGATTTTGAAGAAGGGGAGTGACCTTTCAGTGGACTTTGACAAGAATCTTCCAAGTGCGACGATCCGGCCATTCAGCTTCTGCAAGTCTCTAATCGTATTTGGCTCGCTCATGTTGTTGAAGGCGGATATCTTGTCAGGGTTAGCCTCGATTCCTCACTTCGTGATCATGAAGCTGATGAACTTCCTAGACTGGACGCCAACGAGGCACTTTGTCGGGTTAAGCCGCAGATTGTAGCACCGCACGTTCTGAAAGGTCTCCTCAAGATCGACGAGATGGTCCTTGGTCTTCTTGGACTTCACCAACATATCATCAATGTACACTTCCAGGTTCCTGCTGACCTGGTGGAGGAAGATCTTGTCCACCATCCGCTGATAAGTCTCCCCAGCGTTCTTCAGGCCGAAAGGCATCTTGGTGTAGCAGAACGTCCCCCGGTCAGTAATGAACGACGTCTTCTCCTCGTCTTAGGGCCACCATCTGGATTTGATTGTAACCGAACAAGGCGTCCATGAAGGTCAGCAATTCATAATCGAAGGCATTGTCCACCAAATGGTCGATCCTGGGTAGCGGAAAGCTATCTTTCTGACATGCCTTATTGCGATTTATGAAGTCCACGTACATTCGCCATTTGTCACTGGGCTTCTTCACCATGACCACATTGGCGAGCCTCTCAGGGTAGCTCACTTCTCTGATGAATTTGTCCTCCAAGAGTCGCTTATCCTCCTCCTCTGCTACTTACTTCTTCTCGCCTCCTGCCCCTCTCCTCTTCTGTCGGGTGGGGCATGCTTCGGGGTCAACATTTAGCTCATAGGTGATCACGTCTGGGTCGACTCCGGGCATGTCTGAGGGCGACCATGTGAAGATGTCTGTATTTGCCCTAAGAAGGTCAATTAAGCCTACCCCATCCCCATGGCGAGTTTGTGCCGATCGACACTTTCTTATCTGCTTCATCCGCCATCGGTACCTCCTCTACGTCCTCTACAGGAGCAGGTCGTTGATGAGCGAAGTCCTTTCGTTCATCGAGTAGGTCGATCGGCAAGGCTTGCTCAACCCCTTATGCTTGGTGGACCAATGTAGCAACTTCGGGAGAGCTTTTGTGACCCCTGCACCAATCCAACTCCATACAGAGTCTGGAACTTCACCATCTGATGTAGGAGTGAGGGGAGAGATTCAACGGCTATCATGTAGGTCGCCCTATGATACAGTTGTACGCCGAGGTGATGTCGATGACAACAAACTGCGTCAGACGACCTTAGGCCTCTCCCCCAAAGTGACCGGCAGTGTGATTACCCCCACTATGGGCATCGAATGTCCAGTGAAGTCGAAAATCGGGCCTAAGCACTGCTTCAGCTCCGCCCAGTCCAGCCTCATCTTTAGAATCATGGACAAAAACAAGATGTCACACGAGCTGCCTGTGTCAACCAGGAGCCTGCTCACAATCGACGGCCCGACGAGAGCTTCAATGACGATGGCATCCTCATGGGGCAGCTCGACCCCCTTTAGGTCGTCATCAGAGAATGAGAGGTGGATGAGCCACTCTCCTCCGCTTTGCCTCCGCGCCGACGTCCGTCATTATGACTTGTCGAGCATACGCCTTCCTCGTCGATGTTGATGTGCCACCCTGGGCCAGCCCGCCGCATATAACATCTGCACGCACAACTGGCTTAGTCCTATGGTGGGCTAGTTGCTCGGTGTCGTGGGTCGGTTGATCAGGCTGCACGACGGCTCTTCTTCCTCGGTCGGGCCTTACTGGATCGACAAACCTCCGAAGATGACCGTCTTGGATCGGTCGCTCAATATCTCTCTTCAGGGCAAAGCAATCATCGGTGTCGTGTCTATTGTCGTGGTGATACCGGTAATATTTTTGCATATTCTTCCCGTCGCCTCTTGCACTTATCTCCGAGGGAGGGTCTCTAAGAAGCCCACCAGACAAGGCTGCCGACATCACTTTGGCTGGGGGCATTGAGCCGGGTATAGTGTACCACCTCCTACGCTCTCTCCAGCCCGCCTCTTAGGGTGTGGTTTTTGGGAGCGAAGAACCCCCCTGAACAGTCTAGGGCAATCTTGTGCTCGGGGGCCCCCTGGTCACGCCCTTGGGGCCGGTCTGGTTCACGACCCCTGTTACGGTCCTGGTTGTAAACTCGGGGGGCGCTCCTCCCACCTCAACCGCTCACTGGGCCTAGCTTCAGCATGGGAAGCTACAGTAGTTGGGGCCTTCAGCACCGTCCCCATGGTCTCCTTGCTCAGTATAAACTTCTATGCCCGAGCGTAGGGTCGGGAAGGTTGGCTGGCGGTTCTCGGAGCAACGACTTGTGAAGACTTCAGTTCGTCAGTCCCTTCTTGAAGGCTCCATGAGGAGCTCATCACAACTTGTGAAGACTTGTGAAGACTTCTCTCTCTATTGAAGCGCTGCAGGAAGTTACGGATGGTCTCCCCCTCCTTCTGGACCACCGCGAACAGATAATCTGACGCCTTCTTCTTCCTCCGCCCTACCAGGAATTGGTGGCAAAACTTCTGCGAGAGGTCGCCAAACGAATCAACGGAGCCACTGGGCAAGCCGTTATATCACTCCACTGCCTCCTCCTTCAAGGTGGTTTGGAAACCTCGACAAAGGAGGGCATCACATGTCCCATTGATCTCCATAACTCCCTGGTACAGCTGCAGGTGCTCCAGGGGATCGCCCGAACGGTCATAGAGTTTAACATGAGGAAGCTTGAACATATAGGGTATCGGGGTTGAGTCCCTGTGAGTAAGCGGATCGGCCTCTTCGAGGCCGGGGAAGGTGCTGGCTCTCCATCCCGCTAATTGGAATCGTCGGATGAGCCACCTCGACGCTCAGAGGCATTCCTCCCTCTCTCCCAAGGGATAGGACTGTGGTCGCGGCTCCTCCGCCTTCAGTCTACATGTCTAGGAGAACGGTGATCTTACCGGGGGGTCCTATCACGAAACTCGTGCCCTCTTGCCTCGAGCTAGGTGATCTTCTGCGACGGTAGCTTTCAATAGGATGGTCCAACAGGGCGTCCATCTGCGCCATCGATGCCGACGCCAAGGGGACTCCTCGGCTCCCCTTTTGGAGCCTCTCTCTCTCCACATCAAGGAGGCGAAGCCGTCGAAGAGACGCTTACTCCTGTAATCGCCTATGTTGGCGGCCTCCTCCTCTATGTTGATCTCCCTCTGTAGTGCAGCTACCTCCGCTTCGTCGAACCACCTCTGCTATGCTACTGCTTCCTCATCGAGCTGGGGGAGGAGGTGTCTCCTTAAGTTGCAGAGCTCGAAGGGGCCTTCTGCCTGGGACAGTCCCACCTGCTGCACAGTGGTCCATTCCTCCATCATTCTGGTGAAGCCCTGAAAGCTCTCGTAGATGCCGAGGACCGCGTCCTGAATGGCCGCGGCCGACTCCTCAAGGGGTTGATTCGTTGGGGAAGCTCTTCTTGGATAGCAAGGCCCTTCAGCCAGAGGTGGCCTCGGGGCATCGTCAATCATGGCCTTAAGTCGACCCGGCCTCCTCAAAGTCGAAGGGGGTGTAATGTCGGGTGACTTGTCGTGGAGAGGATTGCAATGAGGATGTATGGATCCTAACATGGGTGTAACCCTCGTTCCCACAGACAGTGCCGACTGTTTTGGGTCGAATCCGCCCACAATGAAATTTGTTTGTAGTGGGAATCACGGGTACAATGATTTACAAGTTTTTGGATGATGGCGAGTTTAGCAGAACTCAAAGCACGCTTCAGGGATGAAGGGTCCAAGGTCACCTGGAGATCGCCTGAAGGTCGCTTGCTCCCTGTAACTGAGGCAAGCTTCCTGCGAGGATTAACAACTGGTCAGAAAGGCGGGGCTGGCTATCAGCCCGTAGCCTCTCTGATACCTAAGTCGGCGGGTGACGTAAAATATAGGCGCCGGGCACACTTGGCGACCTTAAGACATGTCGGCTAAGTGTGACAGACTTATGAGGAAGGCGCAGATATGTGAAATATACCTGACCTTCTGCATTGAAATGTGTTAGAAGATGTAACTGACCAACCTCATCTATGGAGGCACGAGGGGGGTATTTATAGGGCTCAGGGGTGATTGCCCACCGTCTTGTCAGCTGTTGAATTATCCCAGCTGGCACTCGAGTGCTGAGGATGTGTCAGGGATATTTACCGCATTAATGGTGTCAGGAGGTGTCAGTAGCATTAATTAGACGCGAGTGACGGCCATCAGTTCTTTCCCTTAACCCCTGGCATTAATGGAGAGTTGGTGAGCCTATGTCACCCTGTCAGAGATATTTGTGTTTGGTCGCCCTCAGGGCGAGCCATAGATCGACGATTAGGCCTGGCTCCTCTAGATAATGCTTCTTGCTGAGGGTACGCAAGCTTGTCCTCAGCATGGCAAGCTTGCTGGTCGCACTGGCAGGCTTCTAAGTTGTCTTAGGAGGCAAGCTTGCGGTGGCGCGAGGCAAGCTTCTCTAAGTCGAGGCGATCTTCAGCTCGGCAAGTGTCCATCGGGAGAGTCGGTGAGATGTCTGCTTAGACCCCCTGTGCATATGGGCCTTAACTTCATGGGCCGGCCTTTAGGGCGTAACAGAAACAATAAAGGAAGATTAAGATAAAGAAAACTTAGCTTGAATCAAAGAGGAGGTACTTAGGGCATGGCCTAACTCCATAGAAAAGTCTCTACAAAGCATCCAAGAACAAGATCGGGGATCCCCTGGCTCCCTTCGGCTCTATTAGCTCTACCCCTACGACGGATACAAAGTCTCTTATATAGGCTACCCCAAAACCCTAGCAAAAAGCACAAAAAATCCCGAAACTCGGGGAAAACCCGTTTACAAAACATAACTTGAGATGTGGACCCCAGACGATTCGACCGAGTGACAAGGGCAGTCGGTCGAGTGACCTTCGCGCTTGGACTGAGTGGCAATGCCACTCGGTCAAGCCTAGAGGCTCGAAGTTCACTTGGAAACATCAATCTGTCGTCATTTTGACTCGACCGAGTAGCAATGCTACTCGATCGAGTGCCTTCTTACAACTGATAAATGGCTATGTCCTTCAGCATCTCTCCTTTTCGCTATACCCACTCGACCGGGTGGGATGGCCACTCAGTCGAGTTTAGAAGGTCAAATTTGGCTTGGAAAACATCGATCTGTCGTATATTTCACTCGATCAAGTAGCAATGCTACTCGGTCCGAGTGACATTCTTGCTCTTTGAGCTGTTTGCTTTGGAATCTCTTCGTTTACTGCTACTTGGACTGAGTGGGATAAGCCACTCGGTCGAGTGAACTGGAAGAGCTGATAATATAGGCAGCTTCATGTCTGTGATTTCCTTCCTCGTTCCTCTTCTTTGTCCTTCTTCTTTGGCACCCAAAGCATGTCAACATGAGTCTTCTTGGTGCTCATGCACCGTCGACCATCCCCTTGTCTCCAAATTGCTCCAAAACGCTCCAAATTCCCTAAAAACATAAAAACGCTCTCAAAGTCAAATAGTTCCAAATAATTGCATAAAAGCATATAAAGTGGGGATTTGTAGGGTGAAACATGACATGAAAATATGCGACAAAACATGCAATTGATGGACACATCAAAATCCCCCAAGCTTACCTCTTACTCGTCCTCGAGGAAGAAGAATACAAAGTTCACCGAAGAATAAAAATAATAAAAATGAAAAAGAAAGTAAAGAGAGGGTATGCTAGATAATTCTCTCAGTTCTCAAGTCATTCATCGCACTTACTACAACGACTAATAAAATAATCACACACTACTATGGAGATTTCATATTCTTATAAAAATTAAGTACTTAAGATTTAAAGACGAATAATAGGAATCTCTCTAGAGTTCAAGAAATTCACCTAAATTCACTTTCTATATTTCATAGCATATAATATACATGACAATGGTTACACACTTTTCAATCAAGAGCTATAACTGAAGCATAAAAATTTTCATGCAAAGCAAGCAATAAGAATTAAATGGTATCTAGACACACACAGCTCGAATCAACTCATAGGAAATCCCCGTATCCCAATCTACCTTTAAGTTTTAGGATTATTTAACTTCGCCGTTCATGCACAATATCCACTCTAATTTCAGCTCACTCTTTTAGTCAAGGGATTTCCCCCCAAGCTTGCTTAGCTCAGTGTAGCTACATCTTTGGCAGAAATTTTTGGTGTGGGAATTTGACTTTGTTTTCCCAAAAGAATTTGTATGCTCCGAGAAATTGAACTTTGAAAATTTTTGGAATTCGGAATTTGTCTTTGTTTTTATAGGAGCTTTTGATTTTTGCACTTTGCAGTTTCTTTGGATTTTTGGCTCCTTGGCACTTTGGCTTTTGAGTCGATTGACTTTTGAATTTGAATTTTAGATTTTTGGCACTAATTGTAAAGTGTAGGTATTTTTGGGAATAGGATTTAGCAAAAACAATATTGGGAGAAACCCCCAAAGCCATGTGCAGAATTTAAGATTTAGTGGAGAAAGAATGTATGAATATCACTAGGTTCACTCATATTTTCATATATATGCATGAACAGGTCAGAAATATAATTCTTCAACTAAATTCTATCATGAGATGGGTTATTCCTAAGTGTTTCTACAAGATATGTAGCCTATCTATCCAACTTTCAAAACAGGCATGCAATAAGCAATTTGAATAAGATATCAAGGCTTTGCTTCAGTTATGCTAATGATGCATGAGATTTGATGTGTTTCCATTGAAAGCATACTTAGACACTAATTCATACAGTCAGTTTCACTAAGTTTCAATCATTCACACTATAAAGATATTAAAAGAATTTACTTAAGTGCTTATCAGCATTAAGAATCATGAAATTTCTATAATAGTGTGGCATGGAATAACAGTGTGTTGTAATAGTGATGAATGCATATAGCGATACTATCATCACAAAGAACTCATTTCTAGCAAAACAAAGAAAAGAAAAGTGATGAATAAAAATAAAAATAATATCACATACAAGCACACAAAAATAAGAAAAACTTGATGATTCTAAAAAAATTGGGTGAAAAAAATGAAAAAACAAAATTATAAAGAGAAAAGTGATAAAGAAATAAAATAAAGCGATAGCGCTCATCCCCCAAGCTAAACACAGCAGTGTCCTCGCTGCTGAGAACATGTGCATATAGATGGAGAATAAGGGTGGGGTGGGTGTGTAAAATAAAATAAAATCTTAAAATAAGAAAATAAAAGAAAAAAATAAAATTCTAATGCAGCAACGTGATCGTAATGCCTAATGTAGCAAACATGCAAATGAGGACATGATAGCGCCTTCCCCCAAGCTAAACCAAACAATCCCTTTCATTTGATTCAATCAATAATGTCACGGCTTTGAAAAGCATGATCAAGTCAAATGAATAGGAAAGTAGGATTTAGTATGAAAGAAGTGCTCGATGGTGAGCAAAAGGATGGGACACATCAAAATATGAAGAAGATATCAATCAATATAGCATATAAAGGGTTGGGTGTAAAAGATAATTATTTCTGTCAATTGAGGTGAATTTTATTCAAGATATTTAATCTAAGAAAGGGGTAAATCTATATGGTCCTCTT
Organism: Scilla litardierei; assembly: GCA_030789695.1. NCBI lineage: Eukaryota > Viridiplantae > Streptophyta > Magnoliopsida > Asparagales > Asparagaceae > Scilla > Scilla litardierei. Next base: position 139,658,556 of record CM061131.1, read on the forward strand.
GCTATCGAGAGGATTTGAGATAATTGAAAGAAAAAATACTACACTACTGGATTGATATCACCTGAGTAAAAGGTTGATCCAAGATCTTTGTTGGTACATGCAACTGCTCCAACTGCACTTTTCATGGCTTCGCCAGGTGCGTCTCTCCACAAACTACAACAAACTCCAGTAATGCACTCTCCAGCATTCCTGTAAGGACTCCACTTGTACCCTGCAAGGAATAGGATGCATCAGTTTGCTGTGAAAGATTATTCCCCAAAACAAATATCACAGTGAAGATCATCAATTAAAAACTTTAAAGTAATTATAATGTGACGACACTTCCCTCAGAATGTTTCTCTGCTCTCTTGCACCATGTTTTCTCTCTCCTCAATGTTCTCTCTGGGCTCCTCAGGTTACTCTGGCATATAAGCGTAGACCTACTCCTCAAGCTACTCATCATCATCATCAAACTCATCCTAGTGTACCTCCTGATCGTATGCAATGACGTCTGTGGTAGGTAGCTCCTCACTCTCCTCATCAGACATGTCCCATAGTACATCCTGCTCATCAGGATACACGTCCCAAAGTACTTCCTTCTCATATGCAAACTTATCCTGCAAAAGATGCGGCATGTCATCAGTACACAAATCACGATAATAATCATAAATAGGGAGAGATTCGGATAAAATAAAAGAGTGGGTAAAAGATTCTCCATGAATGGGAGCAGTGAGCTCTAGCGAATGGTCCTCTGATGGATGCTCGGCCATGGTGATGGAAGGCAAAGGCGGCTGCGGAAGCTCGTATGGAGGTGGGGCAAACTGTTCTGTGGCCTCCTTTGGCAGCTCGGATGTCTCTATTTATGAACTGTTAATCGTGTAAAGGTGGAGATGATTACCTTCAAGCTAAACATAGACTCTGTCTATGTTAGTTCCTGCATCAGTGACATTTTCCATAACGAAATCGATGAATACTTGATCAGACGAGTCACCTGCCATAACGGTTAGCGAACCAGTAGATCGCGCCTCATCTATCATCTGTTCAAAGGCTACTGCCAACTGCAGATAACCGAACTTTCCCATGTGCATATGCCATATGAACTCTTACGAGGGTCCCCATAGTCCCCTAGCGAAGTGACTGTGGAGCTCTATATCCCTGAATGGACGATATGGCAACCCAAATAATAGATCGTTATACCCCCCCAAGCTTGATAGAAGCTCTCTCTGTCAACTTGGGCGAAGTTCACGACCGCTCTAAATGCTATAGTTGCCATCCTCAAATAATTAGGGCCTGAACAATCACAGAAATGGACAACCTGAAAAAGATATCAGTGTTACAAATGAATAGAGATATGATAATAGTGGTGGTGGGGAAAAATCTATTTTTATAAAAAATTTCAAGTGTTTTATTTTTTTTTTATTTTGAAGTCTAACAACCGAATTGTGATTAATAGGTAATATGGCGGAACGCCTCCTTGGCAATAGCGCCAAAAACTTTATTTGTCCTAAATTACACCCAAGAACTATCTCGCTATGGCGGTGCCAAAACTCGATTGGTCCAGTGTTTAACTCAAGATGATGTCGTTTTACCACAAGCGCACATTGTAGTGGCATGAGTGTATTAATCACATGGAGGCGGTGTGCTCTGTTTACCTATCGATCCTAGGTTGGTTAGACTTCGGTTTTATTAGGGGAGGTGAATTACGGGATGGCGTAATGATGGATGTGAAAGTTGTGTCACGTGGGTATCACAAACAAGGCTCCACACAAAAGAAAACAAATAAAACAAATGGGTGAAATATGCTAAGTTGTCGGTATCCCTCTAACGCTTCAGGCTAAGATGCAGCGGTGCCACTATCATGGATCACCACACTACAAACTATCCGGTGCCAATCTCTTGGATTACCGTCGTGAAATATATCTAAATTCGGTGCTAATATCTTGGATCACCTCCTCTAGCACAAAATAACCCTAACAAGGGGGTTCAACCTAACCTCAGCAGTAGGTCTACTTAATTATGATAATAAAATAGAAATCAAGAGACAACATCATATTAAGCATAACAGAAAACAATAAATGAAGATTAAGATAAAGAAAACTTAGCTTGAATCAAAGAGGAGGGGCCTAGGGCATGGCCTAACTCCAAAGAAAAGTTTCTACAAAGCATCCAAGAACAAGATCGGGGATCCCCGGCCTCCCTCCGGCCCTCCTGTAACGGCCGCTTTCCGACCATTCGTATTTTCTACGTACACGTACTTTTTCGTGCACGTATTTTATTTGGTTTTTCTGAGCTCCGGCATGAGCGATGCGATATGCCGTTGTGATCGTTTGGGAGTGTAGAATTTTATAGTAATTTTTGTGAACGTCTTTTCACGGCTCGTTTTCTCGAAGAACGATTTTGAAAGATAGGGGCGTTTTAGTCATTTGACTCAAAACGCCGTTTCCAATTTTACGTAAATTCTTGGTAGGCGTTATGCATGATCGGGCTCCGTAGATATGTGCGTCTCGTCTCCACGATCGTTCCGGTATTTTCGGATTATTTTTCCGATGCCCGTAGTGGAAGATATCCCCTAATCAATTCTCAACCGTTGATTAGCCTTTAATCAACATTCAAATTCAAACCCTTAATCTAATCCTAGAAATCCCTACGTAGCATGAATTGTGGGATGTCATTTGCTACCCACACCCTCCTTTCCCTCTCTTTGCACTCCTCCTATCTCTATCCCCCTCTCAATTAACCCTATATTCTAAAGTTGTTTAGCAAACATCTCCATCTTTTAAGCAAACAACCAAACCCATGCCCTAGGGCACTCACGCATGAAACCCCAACCAGCCGCCACCCCCTCTCTAACCCATGGCCGGCCTCCCCCATCACCGACGGCTCCTCCGGCCGCCCCTCTCCCTCTCCTCTCTCTTCTCTCCCTCCTCCCTCTTCTCCTTCCCCATTGAAACACCCAAGAACCTCCACCATGGCCAAACTTGGCATCACCCGGCTCCAACGGCCGGCCACATCTCTCCGGCGATCTTTGGAAGCCGCCACCGCCTCCCTCGGATTCCCCTCGACCTCCCCTAACACTTGCAACCTCTCTCCTCTCATCTCCCTCCATTGAAACCCCTCAAAACTCCATTGAAACCCATCAAAAACACATCAAAACACAGTTTTTGGCCAGAACTGCGCCCCGCCGGAAAACACCACCGGCCGGTCACCTCCGGCCACCCACTCCGGCGACCACCACCCCCGATCAACTTCTCTCTGACCCCCCAAGCATCTCCACCTCCCCTTACTCTTTTCCCTCATCTCTATCTCCCTCAAAACGCTTTCAAACACAACCCAAACGACAGTTTTACAGATCTGCGACACCGCCGGAAAAACTCACGCCCACCGGCCATCCGGCCACCTGCGATGACCACCCTACCGCCGTTGGATTCCTATCGAAACCACCTACCAACTGAAATTTTCCTCACGCTCATAGCCTGCCTGTAGCTCCCGGAATCCTCGTCGGAACACGTCGCATCCGCTGTTTTTCACAGATCTGGAAGCTGAACTTCGCCGCCCGCGCACGGCCACCTCCGACCACCCCCGCTGACAAATCCACTGCCCTTGGCTTCGTCTTGAAGTCCTTTACCCACTGCAGTTTCCCGTTTCCGCTGTTCGTCTCTGGAATTTCACTGAGACGCGCAACAACGGATGTGGCACGAATCTGTCCTCCCCGGCTTCTCACGGCCGCCCACCGCCGTGCGCTCACGCCGTCGGCCATCCACCGGGCTGAGCATCTTCCTTTGGTCCCACTTCATCTACCAACAGCCCATTTGGACTCTCGGAGTTCACGTGCGTTGCCTCACACATGTACTTTTAGCCGACGTCGTCGTTATCGTGAAGAACCGTTGCGCTACTCGTAACGGGAAGGAGATCGCTGATTAGCTCGCTGATTCACGTCATCACCCCACTGTCCAGAGGTATCTCGCTGCACTACCCATGGCCGAGGAGTTCCAGACGACGCCGACGTTTCGCCGTTCAGACCCGACTTCCGCTTGTTGGACGACATTACGAGGTTAGTTTCCCTAACGAGTAGTAAAACCCACACCGTAGCAAAACTGAACCCTAAACTAAAACTGGACAACTACAATTAAATTTACTTTTTTCGCATCAGTAAAATGTTGTCACTGTAGAAAATCGACCATCGGACAATTTTCTGTGCATATAGGGTAGTGGTCGATTTAGGCTGAACAAGAACATCAAAAAGTGACTTTTGACGAATAGGATAGTCCCGAAAACCTAGAAACGAAACCTAATAGGATTTGATGAATTTGAGACCTGACATCGTCGTCGTGACGATATTTCAGACGGACTTCTACAGACGAGACGCTTGGACGAGATGCTTGGACGAGACGCTTCGAGAAGACGACACACTCGCCATCGCAGGCAAGTGTACCCACTTGCGTTTTTGACCGTGCTTTGGTCTTAGATTGCTAGAACTATTAGACTGTGAATGTATAGAACCGGACGTGAAATGATAGCGTCCGGGACGCCCCTGACGACTCAGACTTGACGACGAAGTCTGAGCCTGACAACAACAACTTTGATGCTGTAGGGCTATCATGTGTGTGCGTGTGTGTGGACACCCTAGAATAACTCTCCCGTACACTGGTCGTGTCTTGTCACTGTTATCCACACTGGTCGTGTCTTGTCACTGTGTTACAAAAAGCCTTCGGGCGTTTCAGATGCTCTCCTTGCGGGAGTGATCTCCGTGTTACAAAAAGCCTTCGGGCGTTTCAGATGCTCTCCTTGCGGGAGTGATCTCCGTGTTACAAAAAGCCTTCGGGCGAGTGATCTCTGTGTTACAAAAAGCATGCGGGCGTTTCAGATGCTCTCCTTGCGGGAGTGATCTCCGTGTTACAAAAAGCCTTCGGGCGTTTCAGATGCTCTCCTTGTGGGAGTGATCTCTGTGTTACAAAAAGCCTACGGGCGTTTCAGATGCTTCCCGAGCGGAAGTGATCTCCGTGATACAAAAGCCTACGGGCGTTTCAGGTGCTTTCCTTGCGAAAGTGATCTCCGTGCTTCCTGTCCTGAGTTCTGGGGTTTGGGGTAGGGTTGAGCGTGCGCACGGGGAAAGGGTCTGATCCCCCTCAACCCGTAAGGCGTGAACCCTTCGTGTCGTGTCGTGTCGTGTCGTGTCCTACCTGTCTTGTCTATCTTCGTCTTGTCCTGACACCTTTAGGTTAGTCCCGTAGTCGGTAGCACACGCTACGGCTACTGCCTGCTACGCTTTACTTTCCTGCTACGTACTTCTTTTGCTGCCTTGTTGTAACATTAGCATGCTAATCAACCAGTAAAACATTGTTTAATAGTTCAGTACACTTGCAGTTTGGTCTAACCCTTTTTGTAGACCTGACCTGGCGTACAGTTCCTTCTTTTGGTGCTGTACGTCAGGTGTTGAGCCAGAGTTCGAGGACGAGACAGACTCACTGGAGTACGTGGAGCCGAGGACGTCGTCACCAGAGTACGTACCTGACAAGGACCAGACCTTGAGGTCTTTTAGTCGCCACTTTCAGAGGTTGCTACTTTTCGGTTTGTCTTTAAACTTTTGTTGCCATGCTTAGGCTTCTTTTAGACTTTGTACTTGTTGGATAACATATCTCTAATTTAATGAATGCAATATCTTTTCCGTACTTTTGTTGTTTCGAACTATAAAAAAATGCAAGAACCTGAAATTCTTTTAAATGGTACCTCTACAGACGCTTATTGGGTCCGAGCTTCTAAAGCTCTGGCCTAAGCGGGCCTCGTCACGTTTCGCTTCCGTCCATTTTGGGAAGCGGGGCGTGACAGGTTTTTGTGGTGGCCCATGCAGGTCATGCAAAAGTTCGGAACAATAAAAGTACCGCATTCATTTAATATCCACATACAAGTCTGAATTAGTTTCCCAGTCTTAGATAGTAGGAAGACTTAGATAGACGCCCAGGTTTGATAGTTTGACGCATTGGTTAAGATTTAGGCGTCCTCATCCTAAACTATCTTAGCATCCCCATTTGATTCTGACCGTGTTAGATTTCTGGAGCCCCGCTCTTTTAATCGTTCGCTCGGGCTTATCGACGTCGGGCGAAGTAGAACGTAACCTTGATTCTCTTATGAACCTTCCCTTTTAGATCCTGAATATAGTCTAGCTCATTAGGAAGTCTTAGAGCTGAGTTATCCTAATCTTTAGACGACCCGATAATTAGGACCCCTGACTTCTAGCATCTCTCTGATCATTACACTTCTGTGTTATCGATCGTAGGGTCCCATCGTAGCCTTTGCATTTTATCCTATGTGTAACCAACATGCGAACATTTTCCTTTCTTCCGAATCACGTGATCGTTTTCGGACGATTATCGTTGATCCTTCGAATCCCTTCCTTGGCCTATTCTGCTTCCCCTAAAGGTATTTTTGAAATTTATTATTAAGTTTTTTTTTTCGCTCTAGCTTGATTTCTTTGAAAACCTGTACATTATATATTTTAAAATTTCTTGTTTTTTTGGTTGAGTTAAAATTCTTTCACCGATTTTAAAACCTCCTTGGTCGTAAAATTATTTTACTATCTCGTGCCTATTTTCAAATCGGTATCTTCCATACTTCAGTTTTTAAACCTTATTATCAAATTTTATAATCCAATATATATATATATTACTTTTCTAAACTACACAAAAAAAATTTTCTAATCACTTACCGTACATACTTTTAAAATATTTTCTAAACTAGAGGGAACTCCAATTATTTTATATCAGGTTTATGTTCTTCGTGACCACATTTCAAATCTTTGTGTAAACATATCTTCATTTGCAAAACAATCGTTCTCACCCTACTCATCCTTCCTTCGTCCTATTTTTTTCAAAATCTTAAATTACTACATCTGTCCACTATTAAGTATATATATATATATAATTTTAAAAGTATGTGATACCATAATTTGCACAAAATCCTTCTTACATAGTTAAATCATTTTAAAATAATTTTGTTCCATCCAACCAACCACCTTCTTACCCCGCCCTATTTGAACTCATTCTTTCCGATTTATTTCGTTACACTTTTGGTTTCTGTTTCCCTTATTTGGTGTAGACATTAGTCCTTGTAGTTGTCCATGCTATCTCCGGTATAGGATTAGGCCCTTGTTAGGTGATGTAATAGAGATGCATGAGTATAGGTAAAGTATGTAGACCTGTATGAGCGTGTCATCGTTAGGATCCTGATGATTACCTTCTGTGTCTTGAATGTGTACTCAGTGTTAACCATGATAAGATTGAAGTTGTCTGAATGACCGTATTCAAACGTATATGAATAGCGTCATAGCAGGCAATTTCCTTAGACGTAGTTTTTCGCGATTATAGAATAGCTTATCTTTTGACTGCGTGTGATTGTATTAAAATTTTGTTTTTCTTTTACACCATGCCTTTAAAGTTTTTGAAATTAGCTCACAAGATCACAAATCAATTATCCTTCCCCATCCATTACCACGACTCCACACGTTTTTTTTCCAAATGTTTTAAAAATGTGTCTTTGTTCTTAAGTTTCCTTTCCTTCTCTTCTTTCACCCATAGAGATTTCTACGTTTATGATTGTTATATTATTGGGACTAGCTATTATCGTTATAGGATTTTGTTTGCGGGTAGACTCAGGGAGAGATGAGATTTGTTATAGCATTGATTAATCGATTTTGGAACAATAGGATATTGGAATAGATTGCTTTCGGATGAGAAGATGAGCTGTCCAAAACTTATTTATGATACCGATGTGAGACGGACTCAATGGGAAATTCTGGCCGGAGGAAATTATATGCGAAGAGATGATAACTTATCAGACTTGAGGCTTAGACGGGTGGTAGGTAGGAGTAACTGCGGAGTATAGTATGAGTCAGGATGATCACGAGAATTAGTAGAACTTTGTAAGCATCAAGACTTGGTTGTCGGGTTGACGTGAGAAGGCTTTGAGAATGATACGACGCGTCGATATAACTGGATGGTTAGGTAGTCGGACTTAATATTGCTTGGGATTAATTATAGTGAGTAGGATAAGATATGATTTTGGTAGTTCAATTATTTGGCGGATGAATTTATGGGAAGATATGACAGGGAATGTATAGAGGACACGACGATTGTTGATTTGTGAAGGTGTTATAAGATAGACAGAGTTTTTGTTTTGGGTTGGTGATTGACTAGAACATCATTTTAGCGATTGATTAATATTGGGAAGGGATAGAGAGTTAAAAGATTGTTTTTGAGCGATGATGTTTTATAGGGTGGTATGGTATGAGAAGATGATTATTATTCTTTTGTGAGGACTTGGAGTTGGAAATTTCAACAGCAATGATGGGTCTATGGTTAAGTCTTAGGATGTGAGATTAGTCGTGGCATTATTCAGTGAAAAGAAGGGTTATGAAGGGTTAATTAAAGAACATTAGTTGAAGTTATAAGATTAGCGATCTATAGGCGTAGTCATGAGAGTTTTGGGGTATAAGGTTATATAGATGTTATTATTGATAGTATGAGTGATTCCGAGGACGGAATCATTTCTAAGGTGGGTAGAATGTAACGGCCGCTTTCCGACCGTTCGTATTTTCTACGTACACGTACTTTTTCGTGCACGTATTTTATTTGGTTTTTCTGAGCTCCGGCATGAGCGATGCGATATGCCGTTGTGATCGTTTGGGAGTGTAGAATTTTATAGTAATTTTTGTGAACGTCTTTTCACGGCTCGTTTTCTCGAAGAACGATTTTGAAAGATAGGGGCGTTTTAGTCATTTGACTCAAAACCCCGTTTCCAATTTTACGTAAATTCTTGGTAGGCGTTATGCATGATCGGGCTCCGTAGATATGTGCGTCTCGTCTCCACGATCGTTCCGGTATTTTCGGATTATTTTTCCGATGCCCGTAGTGGAAGATATCCCCTAATCAATTCTCAACCGTTGATTAGCCTTTAATCAACATTCAAATTCAAACCCTTAATCTAATCCTAGAAATCCCTACGTAGCATGAATTGTGGGATGTCATTTGCTACCCACACCCTCCTTTCCCTCTCTTTGCACTCCTCCTATCTCTATCCCCCTCTCAATTAACCCTATATTCTAAAGTTGTTTAGCAAACATCTCCATCTTTTAAGCAAACAACCAAACCCATGCCCTAGGGCACTCACGCATGAAACCCCAACCAGCCGCCACCCCCTCTCTAACCCATGGCCGGCCTCCCCCATCACCGACGGCTCCTCCGGCCGCCCCTCTCCCTCTCCTCTCTCTTCTCTCCCTCCTCCCTCTTCTCCTTCCCCATTGAAACACCCAAGAACCTCCACCATGGCCAAACTTGGCATCACCCGGCTCCAACGGCCGGCCACATCTCTCCGGCGATCTTTGGAAGCCGCCACCGCCTCCCTCGGATTCCCCTCGACCTCCCCTAACACTTGCAACCTCTCTCCTCTCATCTCCCTCCATTGAAACCCCTCAAAACTCCATTGAAACCCATCAAAAACACATCAAAACACAGTTTTTGGCCAGAACTGCGCCCCGCCGGAAAACACCACCGGCCGGTCACCTCCGGCCACCCACTCCGGCGACCACCACCCCCGATCAACTCCTCTCTGACCCCCCAAGCATCTCCACCTCCCCTTACTCTTTTCCCTCATCTCTATCTCCCTCAAAACGCTTTCAAACACAACCCAAACGACAGTTTTACAGATCTGCGACACCGCCGGAAAAACTCACGCCCACCGGCCATCCGGCCACCTGCAATGACCACCCTACCGCCGTTGGATTCCTATCGAAACCACCTACCAACTGAAATTTTCCTCACGCTCATAGCCTGCCTGTAGCTCCCGGAATCCTCGTCGGAACACGTCGCATCCGCTGTTTTTCACAGATCTGGAAGCTGAACTTCGCCGCCCGCGCACGGCCACCTCCGACCACCCCCGCTGACAAATCCACTGCCCTTGGCTTCGTCTTGAAGTCCTTTACCCACTGCAGTTTCCCGTTTCCGCTGTTCGTCTCTGGAATTTCACTGAGACGCGCAACAACGGATGTGGCACGAATCTGTCCTCCCCGGCTTCTCACGGCCGCCCACCGCCGTGCGCTCACGCCGTCGGCCATCCACCGGGCTGAGCATCTTCCTTTGGTCCCACTTCATCTACCAACAGCCCATTTGGACTCTCGGAGTTCACGTGCGTTGCCTCACACATGTACTTTTAGCCGACGTCGTCGTTATCGTGAAGAACCGTTGCGCTACTCGTAACGGGAAGGAGATCGCTGATTAGCTCGCTGATTCATGTCATCACCCCACTGTCCAGAGGTATCTCGCTGCGCTACCCATGGCCGAGGAGTTCCAGACGACGCCGACGTTTCGCCGTTCAGACCCGACTTCCGCTTGTTGGACGACATTACGAGGTTAGTTTCCCTAACGAGTAGTAAAACCCACACCGTAGCAAAACTGAACCCTAAACTAAAACTGGACAACTACAATTAAATTTACTTTTTTCGCATCAGTAAAATGTTGTCACTGTAGAAAATCGACCATCGGACAATTTTCTGTGCATATAGGGTAGTGGTCGATTTAGGCTGAACAAGAACATCAAAAAGTGACTTTTGACGAATAGGATAGTCCCGAAAACCTAGAAACGAAACCTAATAGGATTTGATGAATTTGAGACCTGACATCGTCGCCGTGACGATATTTCAGACGGACTTCTACGGACGAGACGCTTGGACGAGACGCTTGGACGAGACGCTTCGAGAAGACGACACACTCGCCATCGCAGGCAAGTGTACCCACTTGCGTTTTTGACCGTGCTTTGGTCTTAGATTGCTAGAACTATTAGACTGTGAATGTATAGAACCGGACGTGAAATGATAGCGTCCGGGACGCCCCTGACGACTCAGACTTGACGACGAAGTCTGAGCCTGACAACAACAACTTTGATGCTGTAGGGCTATCATGTGTGTGCGTGCGTGTGGACACCCTAGAATAACTCTCCCGTACACTGGTCGTGTCTTGTCACTGTTATCCACACTGGTCGTGTCTTGTCACTGTGTTACAAAAAGCCTTCGGGCGTTTCAGATGCTCTCCTTGCGGGAGTGATCTCCGTGTTACAAAAAGCCTTCGGGCGTTTCAGATGCTCTCCTTGCGGGAGTGATCTCCGCGTTACAAAAAGCCTTCGGGCGTTTCAGATGCTCTCCTTGTGGGAGTGATCTCTGTGTTACAAAAAGCCTGCGGGCGTTTCAGATGCTCTCCTTGCGGGAGTGATCTCCGTGTTACAAAAAGCCTTCGGGCATTTCAGATGCTCTCCTTGTGGGAGTGATCTCTGTGTTACAAAAAGCCTGTGGGCGTTTCAGATGCTTCCCGAGCGGAAGTGATCTCCGTGATACAAAAGCCTACGGGCGTTTCAGGTGCTTTCCTTGCGAAAGTGATCTCCGTGCTTCCTGTCCTGAGTTCTGGGGTTTGGGGTAGGGTTGAGCGTGCGCACGGGGAGAGGGTCTGATCCCCCTCAACCCGTAAGGCGTGAACCCTTCGTGTCGTGTCGTGTCGTGTCGTGTCCTACCTGTCTTGTCTGTCTTCGTCTTGTCCTGACACCTTTAGGTTAGTCCCGTAGTCGGTAGCACACGCTACGGCTACTGCCTGCTACGCTTTACTTTCCTGCTACGTACTTCTTTTGCTGACTTGTTGTAACATTAGCATGCTAATCAACCAGTAAAACATTGTTTAATAGTTCAGTACACTTGCAGTTTGGTCTAACCCTTTTTGTAGACCTGACCTGGCGTACAGTTCCTTCTTTTGGTGCTGTACGTCAGGTGTTGAGCCAGAGTTCGAGGACGAGACAGACTCACTGGAGTACGTGGAGCCGAGGACGTCGTCACCAGAGTACGTACCTGACAAGGACCAGACCTTGAGGTCTTTTAGTCGCCACTTTCAGAGGTTGCTACTTTTCGGTTTGTCTTTAAACTTTTGTTGCCATGCTTAGGCTTCTTTTAGACTTTGTACTTGTTGGATAACATATCTCTAATTTAATGAATGCAATATCTTTTCCGTACTTTTGTTGTTTCGAACTATAAAAAAATGCAAGAACCTGAAATTCTTTTAAATGGTACCTCTACAGACGCTTATTGGGTCCGAGCTTCTAAAGCTCTGGCCTAAGCGGGCCTCGTCACGTTTCGCTTCTGTCCATTTTGGGAAGCAGGGCGTGACACCTCCTAGCTCTACCCATATGACGGCTACAAAGACTCTTATATAGGCTACCCCAAAACCCTAGAAAAATCCCAGCAAAACCCCCGAAACTCGGGCAAAACCCATTTACAAAACATAACTTGAGATGTGGACCCCAAACGACTCGACCGAGTAACAAGGGCACTCGGTCGAGTGACATCATGCTCAGACCAAGTGGCAATGCCACTTAATCGAGCCCAGAGGCTCGAAGTTCACTTGGAAACTTCGCTCGGCCGTCATTTTAACTCGACAGAGTAGCAATGCTACTCGTTCGAGTGCCTTCTTTTGCTCGATAAATGGCAAAGTCCTGCAGCTTCTCTCCTTTTCGCCATACCCATTCAAACGAGTGGGATGGCCACTCGGTCGAGTTCAGAGGGACAAATTTGGCTTGGAAAATGTCATTCTGTCATATATTTCACTCGACCGAGTAGCAATGCTTCTCGGCCCAAGTGACCTTCTTGCTCTTTGAGCTATTAGCTTCAGCCATCTCTTCGTTTACACCTACTCGGACCGCATGGGGTAAGCCAATCGATCGAGTGAACTGGAAGAACTGATAATATGGGCAGTTTTATCTCCTTGTTTTCCTTCCTCGTTCCTCTTCTTTGGCCTTCTTCTTTGACACCCCAAGCATGTTAACATGAGTCTTCTTGGTGGTCCTGCATCGTCGATCCTCCCCTTGACTCTGAATTGCTCAAAAATGCTCCAAATTCCCTGAAATACATAAAAATGCTCTAAAGTCAAATAGTTCCAAATATTGCGTAAAAGCGTATAAAGTTGGGATTTGGAGGGTGAAACAAGACATGAAAATATGCGATAAAACATGCAATTGATAGACACATCAGATGTCAAGCTATGTTGGCAGGCGAGAGAAATGACCCCTCGACTTATAGTCGATATAGATGCAGTTTAGCAGGCGAGGGGAGTGGCCCCTCGATTTATAGCCAATACTGAATTACATCGGTAGCTGAGGGGAGCGGCCCCTTGACTTATTGCCAAGATAGATGAAGTTCAACAGGCTAGGGGAGTGAACCCTCGACTTATAGTTGATACTGAGTTACGTCTGCAGGATACGGGAGTGGCCCCTAGACTTATAGCTGAGATATGTATAGTTCAGCAGGCGAGCAGAGTGGCCCCTCAACTTATTGTCGATACCAATCTACGTCAGTAGGCGAGGCGATTGGCCCCTCGACTTATAGCCAAGATTGATGTGAGTTACATCGATAGGCGAGGGGAATGGCCCCTCGACTCATAGCTGAGATAGGTATAGTCTGGCAGTTGAGGGTAGTGGCCCCTTGACTTATAGCCGAGATAGATGTAGTTCAGCAGGCGAGTGGAGTGGCCCCTTGATTCATGTCAAGATAGATGTAGTTCAGTAGGCGAGGGGAGTAGCTGAGAAAGGTATTGTTCGGCATGTGAGGATAGTGGCCCATTGACTTATAGCCGAGATAGATGTAGTTTGGCATGCGAGGGGAGTGGCCCCTCGACTTATAGCAGATACTGAGTAACTTTGATAGGCGAGGGGAGTAGCCCCTCGACTTATAGCCAAGATACGTATAGTCCAATTAGCGAGGGGAGTGGCCCCTTGATTTACATCCAATACCAAGCTACGTTGGCAGGCAAGGGGAGTGGTCCCTTGACTTATAGCCAATCAGTTTGCAACGTCTTCAAAATGTGATCCCTGATCGTATAGCTGGGTCAAACCGTGAGGGATTGGCCCCTGATCATTTAGTCGGCCAGCTTTAAGGTCTTCTGAGTTATCCCCGATTGTATAGCTAGGTCGGCCCATGAGTGAGTGGCTCCTGATCGTATAACCGACCAATCCACAATGTCTTTTGAGAGTCATCCCCGAACGTATAACTAGGTCGGCCAACGAGGGTGTGGGCCCCGATCGTATATCCGACCAGCTCGCAAGGCCTTTTGAGAATCATCCCTGATCGTATAGCTAAATCGGCATGTGAGGGAGTGGCTACCCGATCATATAGCCGACCAGCTCGTGACGTCTTCTGAGATTCAACCCTAATTGTATAGCTAGATCAGCTTGCGAGTGAGTGGGTCCCGGTCGTATTGCTACCCAGCCCACGAGGGCATCCCTAATCATATAGCTAGATCGGCCCGCGAGGGCGCCCCCCCGATTGTATAGCCATCTAGCCTGTGAGGGTATCTGAGCTGATTTGTTGGCATGCGTACTTTAATAAAGTTGGAAAGAAGGCCGATCAAATGCCCTCTTGGGATACATTTGTCGAATATATGTTAGCTTGGTAAAATATGTTAGCTTGGAAAAAATAGAAACCAAAATAAATAGCATGATTTACTTGTTAGCTTATTTTACCGATAATACCTCATCCAAGCTATTGTACGAGCTTGAATGACAAAGGCATTATTAGACGTCCTAGAGAGGTCATCTTGGACATGTCATCCTACATAGATCGTCCTAGATCGGTCGTCCTAGATAGGTCGTCCTGGTTGATTGACTTCATGAGAGAACACCTAGAACTGATCTAATGTCACCCGTTACGAATCAGATCCCCCTGGGAGGAGGAGATATGATCCGTATGAAGCAGGGGAGCCTCAGTCCCCTTGCATGTGATTGTCGTTTCATGCCCTTGATTGGAGGGGTGAGTCGACATCATCAGTGTTAGGTGGAGACGGGGATGTTGACTCTTTTTCCCCACATATGATGCCAATGGTTGACGGGTAAATCCACCAACAATAAGTAGGACACAGACAAGGACACTTCCAATAATGTGGCACTATGTCAGCTGAAGAGTGTGACCCAATGAAGGATGGTCCTGGTTCAGTGAGAGCTAGTCCAAGCTGTTGGGTTGAAGCCCATTCTAACTCCGAGCTATCTTTATAGGTCTGTAACACAGGTAAATCATTAGGGGGTGGATCTGGGTTCCAACCCAAATCTCCTCTGATGCTTAAGTTAGTGGATGACTAAAAAGAGGCTTGGTGGAACTATGTCCGACCTGTTAGGAGGTTGTTCTCTAGTTCTCTGGCCTAGCTATATAGAGAATGTAGACTTTGGTCGATGAGATTTAGAGTATTGGAATATTTGAGTGTTGGATTTTGGCCCCCTTCTCCCATTGCCTCAAGGAGTTCTTTTAGGTGGGACGTTGCCTCATAAGATTAATAAGGTTGTTTTATTGTCGACATTGATGAGGAGGCATTGATGAGGGGCGACAGTTGCCATGAATGTCGCAATAATTACTGAATCAATGGCCACGAAGACATTCTATAATTGTTGTAACACTTGTTATATGTGCATCCAATATCTTTTAAAGTTTAAAGGGAGTAAATTTTTTTCAGAGATTTGAAATATGTTTAACATTAGAGAGTGCTCTAAGAATACCATCAATCATTTTAACTTTAACAGTTCCCAGTCTAATACTTTTTCACTCAAAATAATTTGCCATAAGAATTTTATCTCTATTAAACCAATCTCTGTGTGTGCACATATAGTATGAAGTATCGGAATCAACAATCTAAACATTAGATAAAATTGTATCTGTTGTGGTCACTAGTATATCATCATGCTTTTATTCATTTTAAGAAATGTTGGTCTCTTCTTTTTTACCTTTCTTCTTGGTAAGCTTCTAAAAATCTTTGACCAAATGACCATACTACTTGCACTGTGTTTTAGTATATTTACGGTTTGATTTGGACCTTTCTCATTCATATTTTGGCCTTATCTGTCCGTAGATTGACCTCTTTGGTTGAAATAGCTTTTGTTCCTTCTAATTTCATGAATCACCAACCCTTCAACTTCTAGTTCACTCTTTGATTTATTTTTGCATCTCGTTAGAGAGTAGTGTGCTTAGCATATCATTAGTAATCAAAGTATCTTTACCGTATAGAATAGTGATCATTAGGTGATCATATAAAACAGGAAGTGATGAGAGCGATAACATATCCTTGTTTGCTTATTCAATTCTAGCTTCAACAATGAGCAATTGTGCAATCAAACGATTAAATGTATTTAAATGAACTAGCAAATCTGTTACTTCCACCATTCGAAAACTGTATAGCTTCATGAACAATATATTGGTCAATGACTTGGTTATGTAGAACTTTTTAAGTCTCTTTCATAGGCCAATTATAGTTTCTTCATCTAAAAACATTGTGCATTACCTTATCTGCTAAGTACTATTGGATGGAACTTAGAATCTTCAATTCTAGCTCGATCAAATCTTCTTCTTTTATATCTTTAGGGAGCCATGTGAAGCCATTTGCTAAACGAGAATTGCTTTAACTCTCTTTTAACTCTCTTTTACCATATGATGTGATAGTTTTAATTGAAACCACAAGTGCACGTCGTAGTTGCAGCACTTACAGGTCGATCCACATAGAGGCAGACTTTGATTACTGATATATCTAAGGTGAGAGAATATCTAAGGGAAATACAAATATAAGAAAGCTCTAGGACTGAGTATCCCCACTCTATGGTCCAAGTTAGGATTGATCTAGCTTGTCTGGTTACTGAATCATGTCTTAGCATGTGGTCGTTGCACATAATGTTTATACATATCTACTGATGTCGTGATGCTATGATAGGAGTATTTATGCTATGCCAAAGCCAACTGTCATTGATCATTGACATACGATAGATGCATGATGACCAACATTGTTCCCCAATCTTCCTCCATGCCACTGTTGTGGATAGAAGTTAGGTCATTGTTAGTAGAGCTCTAATTTACGCCCAACAGTCGTTGGCGACATAAATAGTACGAATCAATATAGGGATTGAAACCCCTAGATTATCCCTAACTGTCATTAGCAACAAATCTAATTAATCACTGGGGAGGAGATCAATTTATATTGATAATAATTCGTCCTAAGCAAACCCCTCGATGACAATATCCAATAACCACGCAAAATTTAAACTAATCCATACCTAAATTATAGTAAGGTTCAACCCTAAGCCCTAGATAAGACAACAACTCACAATCCATAGCAATAAATATAATAGATTTCATATATGGATGCATAAAAATCACAAGAGAGGGACAAGAATACTTATCTATGGAATCCACAATGGAGATTAAGCACAAAGATCCAAAATTTAGTTCAAAGAAAATCAAAAAGATCAAACCTTTACACCATAAAGTCAACAACTACAGTACAAAGAAGGCTTAAAACTCTGGAGAAAACTCTAAAATAAACACAGGTAAAAGTCTAGGAAGAAGTTACTAAAAGAGTAACTCAAAATCCTATTTATACTAACCCAAAACCAACTGAAACCCCACTCAAATAAACCCAAAGTTGGCGCTTGAACTCTTTTTTAAAGTGGAATCGACACAGTCATGTAAAGGCCTTACAAGACCGTATAACTGCAGTGGCAGAAAGCTGCTTCTGTTCTTATTCTGTATCTGCTCCGACATGATCATGTGACTCATGTACATGACCGTGTCAATATCCTTCAGCTCTTCATAAATTTCGACCCACACGGTCGTGTGGGCCGTCACATGAGGTCTCCTGATGTGTCATCTCACATGGTCGTGTATGTCATGGCACATGACCGTGTATAACTTCAATTTCCAGCTTCATCTTGGGCTCAAATGACACTGTCGTGTGGTGTGATGCACATGACCGTGTATGTTGTCTTTTTCAGATCCGCTCCTTTAATGAGTTCGAGTCCATCACTTTCTTGATCTCTTTCCAAGCTTCCATGCTCGTTTTTAAGTCCCAAATTGCATGATTTTCACTTGAAATACACCAAGGAGACCCGAGAGGAAAACGAAACTAAAAAGTGGAAGAAACTATATGGAAAGCATGATGGAGTGATATGAAATGTAAGGAAACGTTATATGAAATATATATAAAATAAACAGCTATCACCATAGCCCAAAGTTCACTTTTCCAAAGAGTTTCGCTACCTTGAACCTTGTACACAAAAACTTCAGCATGATTCTTGCTAGTCAAATCCATAGTTTGGTCGCTTTGATGCAACTTGTTGTGGACGAATCAAGGATCAATGGTTCAAAGATCATACGAGTGATTTGCTAGCTCCAACGTTGAAGCGGAAAGTGATTCATTAGCTTAAAAAGAGAGTAAGAAAGAACACAAGAAGTTTACGTGATTCGGGGATTGTTCTTCACATATATGGGGATAGAATTCTCTCACTATATGATTGAAGAGAGAATTATAAGTGGTGATGGAAACAGCTTCAACTCTCAAAATATAACCCAAGAATGAAATTCAATACAATGCTTATTGTTAAGGCCTACTTTTAAAGAGTTGGAATTTCTCTTAAATTTCTTAACACTTCATCCACAATATGTAACATTTAAAGTGATTTATGAAATTCTAATTTATATATCTATACTTTTGTTATTCTAAATTATGTAGCCATTACGCATGACTTTTTCCATTCCAATGGTGTTTTTACATTTTTATTTCTTTATGTACCTAGTAATAGTGTCCATTGGTATTCCAACTTTGTCTCCTTACATCCTAATTTATATTAACTTTAAGCATGCCTCTTGGCATATTAATAGTATGTCTTAATTTTCTAATTTATATAGCAATCAAAATTGTCCTTTGGAATTCCAATCATAATTTTGAGTCTATATGCATCAGAGACGAGATCAAAGGTGTGATGCAGGCAAGCGAATAGTTAGCATGGGCTGCTAGCACATGTCATGTTCTCTGTTATAATCTATAACTCTTTAATCTATAGCTATTTGGACATCATTTCTTTATTAGGTAAAAAAGCATGAGGAAAAAAATTTGAGGGAAAGCTGTTTCCAGTATTGTTACACCCTTAGGCCGGCCCTCGAGAGCTTCTGCCTGATGGGCAATTGAAGCCCACAAGGCCCATGATCGGAGCCTGAAGCTGAACCAGTCAAGGCCTACAAGCCGTCTGCCCATTGCCCTTCCACCAGATGAACGCGGGATTGAAGGTAGCCCATAAATAGTGCGGACGTGGGCAACGGTTAACCCTATTTAAGGGAGAGGATCGTGGCGCCTTTATTGGTGATCGTTGACCTCCTAACGTCACTAAAGCTTTCTCGGATGTCTATAAATAGATGGGAGACAAACGGAAGAAGGTACGAGATAACCACAATCTAACTCTCTACTATCGAGTCGATATTTCTTTTTCCATATATCTTGTGGAGACTGACTCAAGGCCAACCTCCGAGGCTCGACCTTAACATCCCTAAGATTCCCTCTAAGTTCCCATCTAACTTAAGCATCAGATGGATTTGGGTCGAAACCCAGATCCGACCCCTCTGATGTTTTCTTGTGGTGCGGATTATCGAGGCTCGATCCGGTGGAAGGCTCGTACAAGAGCATTTTACCAGCGATCGCCCGATGTCTGATCCAACTAGCGGAAAGGTCATGCTACTGCTCCTCACTATCGATCGACCAAGGATCGAACGGACATCGCGAGTCAGATTCCAACTATCAACGACCAGGGTTCTGCTAACCTAGGGTCCCACTCAACCGGCTGACGAGGCTCCATCTCAGCAAAAGGGTCCACGTCAGCTTCATTATTGTTTTGGTCATTTTTGGCCTTAACGGTTGGTATGGTCTGTGGAAAAGTTCATCAGTTCGATATCCCAAAGCAATTAACAACCTATGTCGGCAGGCCCCAGCAACATCGGACCAAACCTTGTTCCAAACGAGAATCAGAACATGAACAGCGTCTAGGTGGAAGGGTGGAAGATGCCGCAGACTCTGCATCCTAAACAAAAGGACCCAGAAGGGCAACCAAGGTACCAAATGTGTCCCAGGAGTAATTCGACCGATTTGCAGCGTGGATCGACAAAATCATCATCGTATTGGCGGATGTGGTGCGTCAAAGCATGGGAGGCCCACCACCTGCAAACGAGCAACCTCCGCCTCCCAATCTAACTCTGACATCGACGAGGGATGCTACCATATCTAGGGTTCCGCGAGATCCGAGAGCAGACCGAGAGGAGAATGCACCACTCAATGCCACACCTACATCCCATTGTAATGGGGAGATATGGAATGATAACCGTGCATTCAGCTTCCAGGGAGGACCCAATCCCTCCAATTATAGACGCGTAATCCTGGATCAGGTAATAAATGGGATCACTCAGGGCCATAACCCTCTCGATCTTACAGGTTGTAATGAGAGGAGAGGGGCGGAAGAAATTTGCAACCGATCCTCAGGAGCTATCTACCTGCAAGGCGGAGATGGGCAATTCCAACTTACCCATCCTGCAAATCGACGGAACCCGTTGAAGGATAACATCACGTCTGCTCCTTTCCTCCCAAATTTCAAGCTCCCCTCCCTGTCGACGTACGACGACAAAGGTGATCCATGGGCACACGTCTGTAAGTACCTAAACACGATGTTGCTTCATGGAGCAGACGAGCCATACCTCGACAGAGCTTTCCACAGCACCCTAGCTAAGACGACGAAAGGATGGTAAACATGATTACCCGATGATGTGTCAGGTCATTCGAACGAATTTTTTGATTTGTTCTACCGGCAATTTGGCGGAGCTCGATGCCCCAAAAGGAAATCCTCCCACCTCCTCACTTTTAAACAGAATGAAAAAGAGTCAATTCGAGCCCTCGTCCAACGGTTCAATGACGAAAGGCTCGAAGTAAAGAACACGTTGGAAGTGACTGTCGTCGCATATTTTACTCAAGCAGTCCGAAACAAGCACCTGCGAAGGGCCCTCCACCAATTTCCACCTAATAACCTCGTGGAGATGTTCATTATAACAGATCGGTTCACCGTCTCTGAAGAGATGTAGAAGGCACTTGAAACTGCTGAGAAAGGCACCCATGTCCACTGTGGAGACGCCAAACGAGAGAAGCAATCCCAGGGGACCCCTCGCTAGGAACCTCGGGATAAGAGACAGATGGAAAGGAGCACTCGAAGGAAGGAGCGCTCAGCTTATGCAAGACCAAATGCTCCTAAGGCATAGGTCCTAGCTTATGCCCAGTGAGAAGGACTTGTCCATAAATCCGCCAAAAAAGGGCAAATATAAGAAAAGGGAGGATCTCAAATTCTGCAAGTACCACAATGATTATGGGCATGATACCAATGATTGTTGGATGCTTAAAAAACGTGGGCACCCCAATAACCCATTCGATGATCAACTAAGCAAAGAGGGGGCCTCAAAGCAAAAAGGCAAGGGTCTAGTGACCAGGTCACCTATCACCAAGGTGGTCGATCAGCAAGCTTCTAAAATCTAATGTCAAATAAAGACGTAGAAAAGAAGCGATCCCTGTCGAAAATCAAAAATGCCTGAACGCCTTTCTTTATCTTCCATTATTAAGCATGTTTGTTTTTAATCAATATAAGTCTGCTTTCCTTCCAAAACAAGTTTATTTCAATATAGCATTTGTGAATTTTGTGGAAATTACTCCATCAGGGTCCTCGTAACAAGGATATGATCCTTAGGAAAATATAGATGGAACACACTCATTTCACGATCGTACTATCTTGATGAGAACAGACTTATGCACCTTCTCTCGTTGTCAGCCATAAGTCGAAGGAGGTCACCCCCTTGCTACTGAATTACCCTCTCACGGGCGTCAGCTGTAAGTTGAAGGGACCACCCTCTCGCTATTGAATGACCCTATGTCATGTCATCAGTCGTAAGTCGAAGGGGCCACTCCCTCGCTACTGAACGACTCTCTCCTGGGCGTCAGCCATAAGTCGAAGGCGTCACCCCCACGCTACTGAATGACCCTCTCTTGTGTCGTTAACCATAAGGCAAATGGGCCACCCCCTCGCTACTGAACGACCCTCTTTTCTGTCATTAGCTATAAGTCGAAGGGGCCACCCCTTCGCTACTAGAAGACCCTCTCACGGGCGTCAGTCGTTAGTCGAGGGGGTCATTCCTGCACTACTGAACGCCCCCATGGGTGTCAGCCGTAAGTCGAGGGGGCCATCCCCTCCCTACTGAATGACCCTCTCTTGTGTCGTCAGCCATAAGTCGAAGGGACCATCCCTTCGCTACTAAACGACCCCCATGGGCGTCATCCATAAGTCAAGAGGGCCACCCTTTCGCTACTGAACGACCCTCCCTCGTGTCGTCAGCCATAAGTCGAAGGGGTCACACCCTTGCTACTGAACGACCCACTCACGGGCATCAGCCGTAAGTCGAAGGGGCCACCCCCTCGCTATTGAACGGCCCTATCTCGTGTCATCAGCTATAAGTCGAAGGGGCCACCCCCTCTCTACTAAACGACCCACTCATGGGCGTCATTCGTTAGTCGAGCAGGTTACCCCCTCGCTATTGAACGACCCCCACGGGCATCAACCGTAAGTCGAGGGGGCCACCCCCTCGCTTCTGAATGACCCTCTCTCGTGTCGTCAGCCATAAGCTGAAAGGGCCATCCCCTCTCTACTGCACGACCCCCATGGGTGTTAGCCATAAGTTGAGGTGGTCACCCCTAGCTACTGAACGACCCTCTCTTGTATCATCAGTCGTACATCGAAGGGGTCACCCCCTCGCTACTGAATGACCCCCACGGGCGTCAGCCGTAAGTGGAGAGGTCCACTCCCTCGCTATTGAACGACCCTCTCTTGTGTCGTCAGTCATAAGTCAAAGGGACACCCCTTGCTACTGAACGACCCTATCACTGGCATCAGCCATGAGTCAAGGGGACCACCCCCTTGCTACTGAATGACCCCCACAGGTGTCAAGCGTAAGTCGAGGGGGCCACCACCTTGCTACTGAACTCTCGTGTCTACATCCATAAGTCGAAGGGACCACCCCCTTGCTACTGAACGACCCCCATGGGCCTCAGCCGTAAGTTGAGGGGGCCATCCCCCCACTACTGAACGACCATATCTCGTGTTGACAGCCATAAGTCAAAGGGGCCACCCCTCGCTACTGAACAATCCTCTCACAGGTGTCAGCCGTAAGTCGAAGAGGCTACCCCCTCGCTACTGAACGACCCTCTCACGGGTGTCAGCCGTAAGTCGAAGAGGCTACCCTCTCGCTATTGAACGAAACTCTCTCGTGTCGTCAGCCGTAAGTCGAAGAGGCCACCCCCTCGCTACTGAACGACCCTCTCACGGCCGTCAACCATTAGTCGAGGGGGCCATCCCCTCGCTACTGAATGACCCCCATGTGTGTTAGCTATAAGTTGAGGGGGGCACCCCCTTGCTACTGAACGACCCTCTCTCGTCTCATCAGCCATAAGTCGAGGGGGCCACCCCCTCACTACTGAACGACCCTCTCTCGTGTTGTCAGCCGTAAGTCGAAGGGGCCACCCCCTCGCTACTGAACGACTGCCACATGCGTCAGCCATAAGTCGAGGGGGTCAGCCCCTCGCTACTGAACGACCCTCTCTCGTGTCGTTAGTCGTAAGTTGAAGGGGCCATCCCCTCGGTACTGAATGACCCTCTCTCATGTCGTCAGCCATAAATTGAAGGGGCCGCACCCTTGCTATTGAACGACCCCCACGGGCGTCTTCCATAAGCCGAAGGGGCCACCCCCTCGCTACTGAACGACCATCTCTCGTGTCGTCCGCCATAAATCGAAGGGGACACCTCCTCGCTACTGAATGACCCCCACGAGCATCAGCCGTAAGTCAAGGGGGCCACTTGTTGAGATTTTCAATGTCCCTTAGGGCAAATTTTCTAGACCGTCCTAAATCGGATGAACAAAAATATAAACGATGCAGCGAAATTTTTTTTATTAAACTCCTTTAATAAAACTACCTAAGGAAACATGCTCCCTAGCCAGTATTATCTACTGACTCGGGTTAGGTCTGACCAACCCAAGAAAGGTCTAACTACTGCAAAATATGAAAGGCATAATAAAAGACACTCACCCGGAATCTTGCCTTGGTACAGGCAAGATGTACCATACCGTCTTCTCGCACCGTACCTCGAGCTGAGCCGCTTTCCGAACCGCACCGCTCCTCGCCTCGAGCTGAACCGCTTCCTGAGCCGCACCGCGCCTCCGAGCCGATCACTTGCCAAAGAAAGTTTCACTTGAGCAGACCCACGCCAGAGATTTCTAGATCAGATCAAAACTTCCTCGTAGTCTTACTAGGACCCGACTGGAGGATAGAAAGAACTATAGATGAAGAATAATTTAAGTCTTGATCAAGTGTGCTCAAAAATCTGGAGCTCCTCAATCAGTGACTTGGTGCAATTTTTCTCTTGGGTGTCCACCCCTCTTTATATAGGGAGCTAGACCCCTTGCTCGTATCACGAGCACTGTGGGACTAATAAATCAAAAAGAGATTTAATTTAAGTTGGTAAGCCTGTCTCAAGGGCCTAACTTCAACCAATTAAATCTCTCTCACCATTGAGCTTCAAAGATGATACCACCTATCATATTGAAGGGCTTCGAATGGTGAACGCATAGGAACAAACGACGATAAATCCGACTTCGTTTGACCCCTCAAACAATTGCCCAAAGTTGGGCAAAAAGTCATTCATCGTAGTCGTCATTTTTGGGTTTCAAAAACCCAAGGAAATAAGTCAAACGGGGAGGGAAAACCCGTGGGTGCGCCCGCTAGGCTGGCTGGCATGCCAGCTCCCATTGCGGGCAGGCGCCAGCAATGGACTGCGAGTGCCCAGCCCAGCAGGCGCCAGGCCCGCTAAGCGGACGGCCCCGCTTGCTCAGCAGGCGACGCCTGCATGAGTCAGTGGGTCCTCCTACCAACTTAGTGGGTGGGCCCCTCTCTTTTGCGGGTTGGTCCCTTTTCACTGTTTTCCACTTTCTGGGCTCGTTTGAGCTCCGATTCCAATGTGGTTTCCTCCTGTGGTTTCCTCAGGAAGTCCTCTTCAATCCCATATGCCAAACTCTTTAGATTTTCATCTCACAACTAACTTGTGAGCTTAATCATTACATTGCATCGAATGCATTCCTCTTTAATTATCTCCATATTACTAAGACGTGAATACTACTCGGTGTGAGACCCTACAGCCTGACCCTCTATAGGTTGGGACTCGAAGTCCCTAAACGACAATAACCACGAGCAGCAGGTGTCATTCCTATTTTAGAATCATACTTACGTGATTGACTTGTTGGCAAAAGTGACGTCGGAATCATACTGAATGTGTCCGTGATGAATTCCGTAGTTTTAGTCCCTTCGCCTTAACTATGTCACTTGCCTAGCCTCGGGTATGGAACTATGTCAACCCCACTAGCTAGCAGTGGTCAGTATCCATCGGTCTCTGGTACATTCATGTTGTACATCCTACAACATACCTTAGCCAAGGTTTTACCGAGAGCCGTTTTAAACCTGCGACACTAACTTCCCATATCGGTCAGACATTTCTCATAATCCTCTCTTGAGCCGTTTTGAACCTACGAATCCTCTCTTGATCACTACTCAGTTTGTATGCTTCAAGTGTCAGCCATCCTAAAATCTTTCAGCAGGTCTTGCCTTGAATCTAGATCATAGACCTAAGTGACAATGTTTAGGCACAGCTTCGTACAATGATATCAAGTCCTAAGGACCAACTTGCCTATCATCACTAGAGTTATTAATGACAGTTAGTTAATGTTTAACCATTTGATAACTCTTTATTTGGGTCGTTTAGTGGATTCATTCTCTAATGAGCACCTATGTCTTGTCTCCAACTTCATCAAATCGCATGATGATGAGACCAACAAGACAAAGACACAATGGTCTGTCCGATGTACCATGTACTATCTCAGCGCATCTACGACCACGAACACTTTTAAGACTCAAGCTCATATCGGTCAGACATTTCTCATAATCGCGATCTCTATCTCGAAACATGTATGACCTAACTTGGAGTCTAAGAAAATTATCTAAGCAATATATAAAATAGAAAATTACTCAGACAATTTGTACCAGAAAGCATACTTTCATTTATGAACAAGATGTTTACAAAGATAAATAGCCTCAAGGGCATATATCTCTCTACACCACCCCCTCGCTACTGAACGGCCCTCTCTCGTGTCATCAGCCGTAAGCCGAAGGGGCCACCCCCTTGCTACTGAACGACCCTCTCATGACGTCAACCGTAAGGCAAAGGGGCCAGCCTCTCGCTACTGAATGACCCTCTCTCGTGTCCATCAGCCATAATTCGAAGGGGCCACCCCCTCACTTCTGAACGACCCTCACGGGCGTCAGCCGTAAGTCGAGGGGGCCACCCTCTCGCTAACAAACAACCCGCTCTCGTCGTTAACCATAAGCCGAAGGGGTCACCCCCTCGCCACCGAACCACCCATACTTAGGTCTTCAGATATAGGAAGAAATGGCTTCCCCACTCGTTTCAAGATGATTCGACCTTCTCGTCAAATACCAGATAAAGGTTTATCCCTCCTACAACTTCAAAGGTCACAACTTGGTGTGAGGGCAAACGAAGGTATGACTCATCGGTTCAAACCCTACCATGTGGGTAGTCAGCTTAATTCGTTGAAAGGGGCCCAGGGACGACACGGTCGCACATATTCACTCCTTGAATCAACTATCGATTTGAACCAAGGAGAACATACATATCGACTTTTGTCTACTTTTGACAACGTTTGGCTATACAAAATTGTCGCCTTTCCAACAATTTACGCCCCCCAATAACTTATACATTGAAGTTATAGAGGGGCTAGAAGCCCCCTAAGATCCATCTCCTGGATCGTCATGCCCCTGGTCTCCCTCGATCAAAACATCATGCCCTCGATTCCTTGGGACACCTACATCCGCGGCTTCACCTTTGTCGATGACAGTTCCTTCAACGGGCACAACCCCCTCTGTGGCTTGACCTTGCTCATCGCCATCATCGATCGAAAAAAACACTGGAATGTGATCAATCTTAGTGGCAAACTCGGGGAACCGTTCCATTACTTCCATACGACACCGCTCATACCCCTGAGTATATAGCTCATCAAAGTCGGTCAACTTCTCCCTATATTCTGGACGGCTTTCTCCGTGATCGCCCACGCATCAACCTCAAGAGAGCTGTCGAGAATTTGGGCTCGGAGTTTATTCTATCTAGACCCCCTTTTGATTTTCTCTTCCTGCAGCGTCTTCTCTGCTTGCTCCTTCAAAGCAGTCTGAGCAGCTGTTTCTAATGAGATTCGCTTAACTCACATCTGAGTTGAATCAGACTCAGCTTACTGAGAAGCTCCGCTCTGTCAAGATTTGCCTGGGCTTTCTCGACGGCCGTTCTGACTGCCGCCAGAGTAACTTCATGATTGACCACCACCTCTACGCGACGACATAATGAAATATTAGCCACTAAAGCCAGCGAATAACCAAAAGTTATCAATTTCGATGCCTTCCTCATTCCTAATAATGTCAGGCTTGATAACTACCTGAACGTTCGCATGAACAGCCAAGGCAGATAGCCTCTCGTAATCGACCCTCTCCAGGATAGTCTTATCCTGGGGAGAATTCTGAGCAATTCGTGAGGTAGTCCCATGATCCAGAAGAG
The DNA here is from genome assembly GCA_030789695.1 of Scilla litardierei. Classification (NCBI taxonomy): domain Eukaryota; kingdom Viridiplantae; phylum Streptophyta; class Magnoliopsida; order Asparagales; family Asparagaceae; genus Scilla; species Scilla litardierei. The sequence continues at coordinate 139,686,105 of CM061131.1, forward strand.
CCGACTCGTCTTTCCTAATCGGTGAGAATGAACTACCAAAGAGGCCTCATTAATAACAACAGGCAAAGGTCACGGAGGTTCCCGTTATCCCTTCACCCATAAGTGGCATCCGAGGAGATGCCACATTCTCATCAGCCTCTCTGATAGAAGCCTCGACACAGACTTGAGTTGAACAGTCGACACAAACATGTATACTCGAGTGGTTATTAGGAAATCTGGTCACCATGTCATAATTAAAAGGAAAGCAACGTAGAGAAACACTGCTGCTGCCAACAGCATGCAAACATGCATACACATGATTATGCTTGCTTATTTAAACCAGATGATACGAAGGAGCTGCAGAAATCATGCATCCTAATAGTTGACCATCCCCCCGAATTTAGCCTGGAGCTCGTCCACCACCTTCTTGTCCAGTTGGAAGGCCTTGGCGAGAACGTAATCAGAGATAGGGGGCTTCGACCCAAACACCGCGTTAGCTACGGTGATCACGCCTGGGTTCTGGCTGCCGAGGCCGGCGATCGCCACGGCGTTTGCATGGCCGGAATTGAACTGGAAGTGGATGAGTCCCTGAGGGAACACAAACACGTCGCCCTTGTAGAGGACCTTGGTGAAGAGTTTGTTGTCGGGGTTGGACGTGACGAACCCGACGTAGAGCGTGCCTTCCAACACGGTCAGGATCTCGGTCGCTCGTGGGTGGATGTGAGGGGGGTTGAGCCCGTAGGGTGCATAGTCGATCCGAGCCAATGAGATCCCAAGGGTGTTGAGGCCCGTAATGTTTGCTGCGGTGAGCAGGGTAACGCTCAATCCCAGTTGGTTGTTTGTGTTGCCTGGCTTGTCGAGGCCAGAGAAGAAGAAATCATCGGCTACAGCCAGCTTCGGGTCCTTGCACACGAACCCATTCACAAATACTGCAATACAGAGTTGGAGCAAATGAGATTGCTGTGAGTTTACAGTGGAATTGTATTCACCAAGCAGCCTAGTTTTAATTGAATACGTAGCTAGCTATGGAACGAATAATGAAAAATACCATCGGACATCTTATCGGCGACGCAAAAGTCCTGCAACTGACTGGGATCAGAGGCAATTGCGCCGAGAGTGGAGGCAAGTGCAAGCAGAGCGAGGAAGAGGATGCGACCGGCCATTTTTGAGATTAAGAGCTGGAGTTTTAATTGGATGATGTGCAATATTGGGGGCTGTTGTGGGTATTTATAGGGTGAATTGGGGGTGCATATTAATTAATTATCAGAGAGATGCTTTGAAGTGGTCTGGTTCTTATGCTCCACATGCATGAAGAAGAGTCTGCGAGGTTAGGTGCTCTACGTACTCAATCATACTGCATTTTATGTTTCATGACGACCGTTGGTTGTTGGCTCTCTAGGGCGGATGCAGTCATGTTTGCGTACGTTCTACCCCTGAATTCTTCGTTCTAAATGGTGGGCGACGTATTTAGCTGGATAACAAAAGCTTTGAAAATTAGGTTAAACGAGCGAAGCCGACGATATGAACTCAATGTGAGCACCGAAGATAGGTTAGAACTCAATATGGCAATGAAATTGGCTATGGTCCTTAAAAGACTGTCTTATGTGCATAGTTTTTTCTGTTATGTTCATCGATATTATTTTAAGGAAAATTGTATTAGATGGACACATGGTAAGCCGCTTAGTTACACCCGTTATTTGTGATAAATGACTTCATGTGATGAATGAAATTAGTTCTGTACAGTGGTTCTTGGCTTAAACAGGCCAATTGATTCAGTCAGATAAAAGAAAGATTTGGTGAGGACTGAGGGGGAATAGCTAGTGAGGAAAAAGACCAGCAGTCGTTGGACGAACCATAAAATAGCCTATGGAAGAAATCAGGAGGTCATGAGAGCAATAAAATAGCCTTGTTCGCTTATTCAATTCCAGCTTCAACACTGAGGAATTGTGCAATCAAATGATTAAATTTATTTGTAAAAATTAGTATAACTAGGGAGTTGTTGAATCCTTGGGTTGGCACTCGAGGTGGGGAAAATATTGTCACCAAAAAGCCTACAAAAATTATATCTAGGCCCACTAGGTCCGTGAAGCCCGCACATTTGTGGGCTAACCATTAATCTGGTCAAAGCCCGCACATCATCATTTTCCCGTTGAAATCTAAGCATAGATTTCCAATACAAATTTTTGTGTAACCTACTAACTTAATTTTCTCCAAAAGAACCCAATCCTAAAACTAGAATCCTACCTAAGTGATAGAAGTTCTACCTTGTAAAAGTCCTCCAATTGAGTCTTGGGCCCTTCTTAATCCTTGATGAAAGAGCTCCTAGCTTCTTCTCCAAGCTCCAATTTTGGTCTCCAATTTGTTGGATTATTGGCTAATTTGGGCTCATTTGGTGTTGGAATGAGAATGGAATTTTTGGGGGCTTTTAGAGATTGAAGAGGGGAACTATTTGGAAGGGTTTTTGAGGCATGAAGATGAAGCGAAAAAATGAAAAGGGGGCATGCAATTTTCGGCCAGAAATTCTTTGGGGAGGTGAGGGAGAGAAATGAGGTTTTTTTCTCTTTTGGTTTTGTTTTCATGCCTAGAAAATTGCATTCCCTAAAATCCTCCCCTCCATTCATTTTACTCAAATTATGCCATGTGTTAAAGCTCTCTTCATGCAAGAAGACACATAATAAGGTGTGTTGTCATGGTGAGAAAATTTGGCTTTTTGTATTTTTAAGAAAATAAAAATACATGTAGAAATACTACATACACTCCAAATACAAGTATTTCCCCAAATACTCTCATTTACTAAATTCAATTAATGAGTTTAAAATCTTTTAAAATTAATTACTACATCAAATAATTAAAAGAAAAATATAAGTATACTCCCAAAAATATACGAACGTATCTACGTCAAAAATACGTACAAATACGCGTATATAGAAATTAGGGTCATTACATCCTACCCCCCTTAAAATAAATTCCGTCCTCGGAATTTCAAATTTAAGGGAGAAAACTTTCTATACATCATATCACATACAAAACAAAAGTACATCAGACAAACAAATGAGGGTACTTCTCTCTCATCTCATCCTCAAGTTCGCATGTAGACTCCCCTGGTGATTCTCGGTGCCACATAACCCTCACTAGATTGATCGACTTCTTCCTCAGCATCTTCTACCTCCGGTCTAGAATGGCTACATGCTGCTGATCATAAGTCAAGTCTGGTCGCACTTCGATCTCAGAGAAGTCAATGACATGATCAGGATTTCCAACACATCTCCTGAGTTGCGATATATGAAACCCATTATGCACTCCTTCAAGAAATGCTGGCAAGGAAATTCTGTAAACCACTTCTCCAACTCGAGCCAGAACTTCAAAATGTCCAATATATCTTGGGCTCAGCTTTCCATGTCTTCCAAAACGAATTAGCCCTCGAGTTGGTGAGATCTTCAAAAATACTAACTCTCCTGGCTGAAATTCCAAGTGTCGCCTATTCGCATCTGCTCAGTGTTTGTAACGGTCCTGAGCTATGCAAAGATTGTCTCTGACGACTCTCACGACATCTATGGTTTCTGCAATCATATCCGGGCCCAACAATTCACGATCTCCAACATCATCCCAACTGAGAGTAGATCGGCACTTCCTTCCATATAAGGCTGCAAATGGCGCCATGCCTATGCTGGATTGATAACTGTTATTGTAGGCGAACTCTACCAGATGTAGATGTTCGTCCCAAGAACCCTTGAAATCCAGCTAAATATCCTAGCCTAAAAAAATCCAATTTTACTTTTAATGAGAGTGACAAATTTTAATTAGGTTATAAGGAGTCCAAGCACAAAATAAATTGCAACATAATATGACGTGATTAAAAGGTCTCGAACCTTTTTAATTAATGGGTGAATCAATTTTATATTAGGTTTATGTTTTAGGGGCAATCATACAAATCTAAAAATAGCCGAATTAAAATAAATAAATAAATATACAAAGAACCTGATTTAGGGATCGAGGCAAACTGTGCGTAGAGATCCCTGCTATTCTCTTCGGACTCAAAAATTCTGTCGTCTGCTATGTGATGTCGGCTGATGTGGACGCGTGGACCGAGGCAGTTGAAATGTGGACCGATTCAACCGAAGCTTGCACTGGAGAAGTCGGGCCCGTTGTGCTTTAGCTGATGGATGCGTGGATCATGAAGATGGCCTGATCTGCGATCCACGGAATGTAGTCCGAGGGCAGTTTAGATCTGGTGAGAAAAATAATGTGATGGAAAACCTGTGTATTGATTTGCAGGTGGAGGCTATGAGATTGGCAACAAAAAAATGATTCCCTAATGGGAGATCACATGATCAGTTAAAGATTGAAGAAAAAGTTGATTCTCCTAAAAATTATTGGTAGTAATCCTTGCAGTAGGAACAAATGGAGATGACGTGTGGGCGAGAAACGGCAGATCTATTTAATGGTAAGGAAAAATTGGGCCCGCCGTAATTGTTGACTTGCGCTGATGTCGCGAAGCTGCCCAAAGAAAAGGGATGGCTTGGGAAAGCGGTGAAGAACGGGCAGACGAGATCGACGCCGACGTGCGGAACAGAGATAACGCCTCAGGAAGCCGAAAGTAGAAAAAATAAAAATGGGCAGATTGAGATTGCTCCGAGAAGAGGAAGATGGCTGCGAAATTTGGGACGTGGATGGAGAAAGAAACCTGGCTCTGATACCAATGAGAGGACGAGAGAGAGAGAAATTTGTTGTCGGTGATTCCAGATATGGCTGAGAGTTTTTGATGATACTCTAGAAGAGAAACTCCATCCTCTTTATATAGGGGGCCACCACCATATCTTACATCCCTCAACCGCCTCGGATTTTTCTCAACCGCCCACGATTTCCTCAACGGCCATGTGAGACTTAGTCTCTCGGTTGAGGAAAATCCTCAACCGAGTATCGGGTCGGTTACCAACAGATTTGGCCATATCAGGCTGATACGCATATTTTGCGGAGGCCCAACAACGTGGGCCCAAAAGGCGCAGCCTACTACGCGAAATCATGGGAGGTCTAAGCCCACCAAGGGAAGCCCGTCTGCGAGATCAGGCCCGCCCGACCAGGCCCCCTAAAGGACCCCCGAACGGCAATCTGACCCGACCCCGAAAACACGGAAATCACTCGCCCACTCCAGCGATAACCGATCCCCCAGGCCCTCGACCACTTAATGGCCGTTATGGGGAGGTGCTGGCAGGGCGCGAAGAGCGGCGATGGGGAGGCGGATTGAGGGGGCCCGATCGGGGGCGGACAAGGGACGTGAGTCAAGGGCAATCACGACGCGAGGTCTATAAAAGGGCTAGAAGGACGACTGGAGAAGGGACCGCATCTCAGGTAACAAACCCTAAGGTACTCCATCAACGACTTGGTTCCCCCATTTTCATCTCCTTCCCCCGCTCGTGCCGGTGGACGACGTTCCGATCTCCTCTCGAGTCGAACCTTCCCCGCCGAGCCTCCTCTTTCAGATCATAATCTGACTTAGGCATCGGAGGGGATTTGGCCGGAACCAAGGTCCGGCCCCCCTGACGAGTGTTCTCGTCTGTTCAGGGAGACGTCAAATCCACGTGCTGAGGCTTCCCCTCCGCCCCACGCCGGCCACGCATCTAGCAAGACGACCGAGGCTACCCCTCGTCGTCCGACCGACCGAGGCCGAGTACAATCATCTGAGCCGAGGCTTCCCCTCCGCTCACGAGGCGCCGAGGCTACCCCTCGTCATCCGACCGCCCGAGGCCGAGCGTCTCACACCGGGCCGAGGCTTCCCCTCAGCTCCCACAAGGCCGAGGATCCAGACCCAACCCAGCTGACGAGCTCCACGTCGTCAGCAACTCTGACTCGCGTCGCATCCGCCCGTATTCGACGCACCCAAGGGACCCAAGTCGGCCCCTTGACCACGTTGACCGGGCAGTCCATGGTCAACGCTTTTTGTAGTGAGAAAACACTCTGAAACATCTGGCGCCGTCTGTGGGAACGAACTGTCCCACGAAGAAACAAACCGCACCTGCAATGGCACGCGCCTGCAACGGAAAGAGACGCATGCCCCCCATCCCGGAGGAGGGGAATGGCGCACCCAACAGCAACCTTGAGGGCGCTCCCGACGGTAATCACCCCGCCCCCTCTACCGAAGAGACTAGCGGGTCGGAGCTGGCCACGCAGGGGCAGCTCCGCGCCCTGGCCCAAGAGACCAACGCGAACATCCAGACGTTGGTCGTGACGGTACAGCAACTCATCGGCACCGCGCCAGCCAACGGAGACGTGTTGAGCGACGGTCATCGTTGGGCGGGGGGCCCCCTCTCATGCGGTCCGCGGTGGTCGATGACCACAGGAACCGAAGGCCGAACACGGAGCGTCAATTCACGCTACCCGGCTCCCACCAGGCGAGATCGCGCGCATCCTCCCCTCATCGTGAAAGGAGCCGGAGGGAAACTGAAGGCACGGAAGACAAATCGGTGACCGCGTCGTCTCGACAGCCACGATCACCCCACCGCAGAAGAAACGATCGACACCACTCGAGGGACCGATCACAGCGAAGCGGGAGCTCCCGCCGGAGGAGCCGAGAACGTCGGGTCAGCCCGACCCCCAGTGTGGCGAGGGCCATGGAGCCAGCCAAGCCGGTACCTGTGCCACTGCCACAACCAAACAAACCTGAGGTAGGCGGGTGTCGGGTCCCCGGAGGCATCCACGGAGACCGGTGCCCCCTGTCGCGGAGAATAACCGACGCGCGGGTCCCCTCACGATTCAAGATCCCAGCACTAGGGAAGTACGACGGGATAGGAGATCCAGGGAACAACGTGATGGACTATGAGGGAGACATGTCCTTCCAAGGAGCCGACGATACCCTGCTCTACAGGGGCTTTTATTCGACCCTCAGGGGAGTGGCGAGAACTTGGTACCGCAGCCTACCCAGCCGCTCCATCGACAGCTTCGAGGAACTCACCCAGCTGTTCTGCAAACAGTTCATGGCAGGACGACAGGTAATGCCGGATGCTGAACATTTGTTTAACATAGTGCAGGGTCCGGCCGAGCCGCTCCGACAATTTATGCGCCACTTCAACGCGGAGCGGCTGAACGTAAACAGCCCTCCTGACCTTGTTGTCCAAACGGCCCTAAAGAAAGGGCTGCGTCATAGAGGCTTGAAGAAATCTCTGCATAATGATCCCCCGAAAGACCTCCCCGGGATCATGGCGAGGGCCGAGCGCTTCATGCTGACTGAAGAGACCTTGGCCATCGAGGCAGGAAAGGCCAGACGAGGGACCAAACGCGGCGATAGCGAACACCGCAGCCCCGAAGGGTACCGGACCGAGAAGAGGACGAGAAACTGGCAGCGAGGAGAGGGTACGAGGGACGCCACCCCAGACGCCGTCCTCGCTCAGGTGCAGAAGGAAGAGCGCGCTGATCGCCCCCCGCCGAAGACGAAAAGAGGGGGGAAAATGGGGAAAAGTATTGCAAATACCACAAGGACAACGGCCACGACACTGAAGACTGCTGGCACCTAAATAAGGACATTGAGAAGCTGATGAGCCGAGGGCACGCAAGGAACTTAGCCGATGAGCCGGCCCACGGAGAGGGAACCTCCATGTAGCCGGACAAGGGGAAGAAGGTCAACACCGTCCAAGGACCCCTCCGCATCATAGAGTGAGCAAGCGAGGCCCCTCCCCCCAGTCACAGCCTAGTCAGGAGGAGATTATCTAGGTTTACATTCCTCCGTCTAGCTTTATTTCCTTTTCTTTTCCTCCAAATATACTAGTCTAATAGGACCTTTAATAGTAGTACAAACGCATTCCTTTTATCTTTTCCTCATCTCCAACGGAATCAACATTTCGCTAAGGGTGCATAAGAGTGAAGACCGCCACCTCACCGGATGGAGGATCAATCAAAACCGGTCCTAAGCCGAGGAGCTTCACCCTCGCTGACCGGCTCCTTCGCTTGTAAGTCTGGAGGCAATCCCCCCAGCCAGCGCAGACGCCGACCGGTCCTAAGCCGAGGAGCTTCGCCCTCGCCGACCGACTCCTTCGCTTGTAAGTCTGGGGGCAAGCCCCCCAGCTAGCGCTGACGCCGACCGGTCCTAAGCCGAGGAGCTTCGCCCTCGCCGACCGACTCCTTCGCTCGTAAGTCTGGGGGCAAGCCCCCCAGCCAGCGCAGACGCCGACTGGTCCTAAGTCGAGGAGCTTCACCCTCGCCGACCGGCTCCTTCGCTTGTAAGTCTGGGGGCAATCCCCCCAGCCAGCGCAGACACCGACCGGTCCTAAGCCGAGGAGCTTCACCCTCGCCGACCGACTCCTTCGCTTGCAAGTCTGGGGGCAATCCCCCCCAGCCAGCGCAAACGCCGACTGGTCCTAAGTCGATGAGCTTCGCCCTCGCCGACCGACTCCTCCGCTCGCAAGTCTGGGGGAAATCCCCCCAGCCAGCGTAGACGTCGACCGGTCTTAAGCCGAGAAGCTTCACTCTCGCCGACCGACTCCTCCACTCGCGGGTCTGGGGGCAATCCCCCCCAGCCAACGCCGACACCGACCGATCCTAAGTCGAAGAGCTACACCCCCGCTGACCGACTCCGTTGTTCGTAAGACTGGGGGCATCTCCCCCCTGCCATCAAGGATGCCAACCGACTTGTCCACTCGAGGGACAAGGGGCAACCTCCCGGAGAAAGGAAGCAAGCGACCCCCACCAGCAGAGGAGCCGAGCTCGCAGCAACAAAGCAAAATGTGCGGGAAATTCAAGTAAGTCAATTTCATTTCCAACAATTAACCAAGGAACAAAAGCGTGTCTTATTTACAGGAAATCGAAGTGGAGAAATCTCCTTACAAATAATCCGCCCACGACGGACAACAAAATTCATCACCTACAGAAACTAGGGAAACGTCGGCAGAACAAAGCTTGTCGACCAAGAACACAAAGTTACTGGCTTAGACGAACTTCCTTGCAATCAGCAATTGTTTGCTCCGAAGCAGAGAACCGGTAAAATGGAGATTGCGAGGCCAGGGATCCATCTCAAGTAGACCGGGCCAAAGCGAAGCGGATGCTAAAAAATTTGAGGATAAAAACAAGGATGACTGGCCGGGAAGGACGACCTAGGGGGCCCGGGCTCGAGAGGTCGCATCCTCGGGCGCCTCGCCCTGCTCGGAGCAAGGGGGATCGACAGGAGGAGGGGCTTGCCGGACGCGCTCCGCACAATACCGGAAGGAGGACTGGACGACATCGACGATCCGGGGGCCGATAAAGTCCACATACTTACCAAAGGCTTCCCTAAGGACCTCGAAGATCCTCTCCCCCAGAGTCCCGACGACACCCCTCTCCACCTCCTCCGCAAACCGCGCCACCTGACGCCGGTCCGACAGTTCCCTCTGAATCTCCTCCCTCTCCAGGCGGAACGACTCCGCCGCTTCCTCGGCCGACTGCCGGGCGTCCTCCAACTTTCCCTGGAGGACGTCCACTCGTCCCTCTAGCTCGGCCACCCGGAGCTTGAGTTGCCGGGACTCCATCTGTGCCGCCACCGCAGCTACCTCCGCTGCCCCAGCCCGCTCGTGATCCCTCGCAGAGGACTCCTCCAGCTCCCTCATACGGACGGCTCGACGCTGCGACTCGACGGCGAGCGTTGAACCCTGAACGACGAGACATGAGCCAAGAAGAGAGCGAAAGAAAGAAAGGGACAGTGGGATAGCCAGACCTGTTAAAGGATCCAAACCAGGGAGTCTGACACCTTGTCGACAGGGATCCACTCAAGGAGACTACGGTCCCGAGGGAGGACGGAGCCCTCAGCCAACTGTTGAGCCAAGGCTCGGTCGACAAACACCGAACCCCCGGGGGTGACCCCGAGGGAGGCCGAGCTGCTCGCCAACAGGGCACCGACTCCCGATAATGGAGGCGGAGATGCTGCGACTGGGGTAGTCGTCAGGGTCACTGGAAGATCCTCGGTGGCCACCGCCGGGGGCACGGAGCACACCGGACTGGAGGGATCCACGCCCTCCTTTGTCCTCTTCCCTCCGTGAGGCTCGACAGGTTCCGAAGGGGAGCGCTTTCGCCTCGTGCCACCTCCGCCCTCGGGGACAAGAGGGGGCACGTCGAGCGCAAGAGGAGCCGCACCGGACCCGACGTTACCCCCCGCCACTTGGGCCGGTGGGACGGATCCTGCCCTTGCGACCCCCCGGGGAGGGGACTACCAGAAGAAGAGGCGGGAGGTGCGGCCACCACCTTGCCCACGGAGGGCTCGGCTCGGCGCACCTCCTCCTCAACGGTCCACCGAGGTGCCCTTCCCGAGGTGCCGCCTCGGCTCCGAGCCGCTCCACGACGAATTAGCTCATCAACGTCGCGGGTGAACTCGCGACCAGCCATTCCTGCAAGCAAAACCGAAATTAGGGTAAGCCACAGGGCTATCCAGGACGGGAAAAGCGACCTACCCGGAGACCACAAGAAGGCCTTCAGGAGTAGGTCGTCCAGCAAAGGCCAGATAGACTTCGCCTCCAAGGGGAGGGCCGACAGCAGCGCGACGGCCGCCTGATCAGCCTCGGAGAGGGTTGGCGTAGGGCAAGGCCGACCCGTCCCACCCCAACCTGTCAAAATCTGGGCATCCTCAAGGAAGACCACGAAGACATAATCCGAGCTCCAATCCCCCGCCCAGTGGGGTAGCCCGATCAGGCATTCCCTCCCCGCACGGGCTTGGAGGTGCAACCATGACCCTAGACCGACCGTCTGGATCTGATAAAAATAGAAGAGAAGGGGGAGAGATGGCTCCAGACCGCGGGTACAACAGATCATCACAAAGCCCGTCAGAACCACGACCGAACGGGGGGTGAACTGGCAAAGCGGCACCATGAGGTACTCCATGACTTGGATAAAGAAGGGATTGAGCAGGAAACGAAGACCCAGACGAAACATCTCGACGTAAACGCCGACTTCATTGATCCTCGGGAGACAGATCCGCTCGTCGACGAAAGGGACTCGAACGTCATACGGGTGACAGAGGTACCTTCCCCGAATCTCCGCAGCCGCCGGAAAAGAAGTCCTCGACGGTGTTCTGAGGACAACCGGAGGTACATTAAGCCGCACGGCAGCCGACGCCACATCATCGCCAGCATAATCTGGGAAGAGCTTCCCCTTCCCTTTATCTCGGGGGGGAACGGCTCTCCAAGGAGGAACCGGATCCCGCGGATCGGAGCCCGCCACGCCTCGACTCGGGAGGATCCCTCGCCCCTTGGGCAGAGCCGCCTATCCTAAGGGCTGCCATAAAAGGAGGATGGGAAAGGAGTTACCTTTTTTGCTTATCTGGAGGAGGCAAGGAAACGAAGGCGGCGAAAGACTCCGAGTTTGTGGAAAGCCAGGAACAAGAGGAAGAGCGAGGAAGAAGTCGGGATCAACGCAGCCGGGGCACTTATATACAAGACCCAGGGACGAATTCGAAACGCCTGACAGGAACGCGTGGCAAGCCTCAAAGAGCCGGCGGCATTTCGAAATCAACGCCAAGGGAAGTCCAATCGACCCGCTTCATCATAACCTTCATTTATGACCGCGCCTCGACTGACGCACCACTCGGAACCCCAGGAGTCACATCGGTCGAACCGAGCTGGCCAAGGCTGATCGGCCCCACCGATGGGGGCAATTGATACGTATATTTTGCGGAGGCCCAACAACGTGAGCCCAAAAGGCGCAGCCTACTACGCGAAATCTTGGGAGGTCTAAGCCCACCAAGGGAAGCCCGTCTGCGAGATCAGGCCCGCCTGACCAGGCCCCCTAAAGGACCCCCGAACGGCAATCCGACCCGACCCCGAAAACATGGAAATCACTCGCCCACTCCAGCGATAACCGATCCCCCAGGCCCTCGACCACTTAATGGCCGTTATGGGGAGGTGCTGGCAGGGCACGAAGAGCGGCGATGGGGTAGCGGATTGAGGGGGCACGATCGGGGGCGGACGAGGGACGTGAGTCATGGGCAATCACGACGCGAGGTCTATAAAAGGGCTAGAAGGACGACTGGAGAAGGGACCGCATCTCAGGTAACAAACCCTAAGGTACTCCATCAACAACTTGGTTCCCCCATTTTCATCTCCTTCCCCCGCTCGTGCCGGTGGACGACGTTCCGATCTCCTCTCGAGTCGAACCGTCCCCGCCGAGCCTCCTCTTTCAGATCATAATCTGACTTAGGCATCGGAGGGGATTTGGCCAGAACCAAGGTCCGGCCCCCCTGACGAGTGTTCTCGTCTGTTCAGGGAGACGTCAGATCCACGGGCTGAGGCTTCCCCTCCGCCCCACGCCGGCCACGCATCTAGCAAGACGACCGAGGCTACCCCTCGTCGTCCGACCGACCGAGGCCGAGTACAATCATCCGAGCCGAGGCTTCCCCTCCGCTCACGAGGCGCCGAGGCTACCCCTCGTCGTCCGACCGCCCGAGGCCGAGCGTCTCACACCGGGCCGAGGCTTCCCCTCAGCCCCCACAAGGCCGAGGATCCAGACCCGGCCCAACTGACGAGCTCCACGTCGTCAGCAACTCCGACTCGCGTTGTCACGACCCGCTTCCCTAAAATGGAGGCGAGACGTGAGAAGGTCCGCTCAAGCGTGGGGCTGTGAAGCCTCACACCTGATAAGCGTAAATTTAGTATAAGCAGGTCCCTGTAATTGTACTTGAAACAACAACAATAATAATAACATGAGACGGATATGAAATACCAATCCCAAAGTTTGTCCACAAAATATTCAACATCACAAAAAAGCCACCAGGCTAAAAAGAAAGAGTCTAAAGGCCCAGAACAAGGCCAAACAAAAGACAAATATAACAGAGTATCAAACTAGGTGCCACGCACCGACAACCCAAAAGATCTAACAAAACTAGACGTAGACACTAAGACTGATCTCCAGTGTCTACGAAGTCCTCGTCCAACACGGTCGCAAGCTCGGCGTCCGCAAACACCTCACCCTCAGCAAGTAACGCGGGCTCAAGGTCTAACATGCGTCACCCAAAAGAGAAAGGGGCACATGTCAGCAAGTCTAAAAGACTTGAGCAAGGAAACTGAAAGTAACTAGCAACCTAGCACTTATAATATTAAGCAATGACATGGCAGTTAAGTATGATGCAACAGTTTAAAAGAGAGGCAAGCACGCACTATGTAGCAAAAGCTACCAAATCACTAATCACTTATCATTTAACACTTATCACTTAGTGCATAGAGAGTCCACCTGCTGGCCAGCTCGTGGCTCAGTCCGCTTATCTCTATCACTATTAATAACACTTATCACTTATCACTTAGTGCATAGAGAGTCCACCTGCTGGCCAGCTCGTGGCTCAGTCCGCTTATCTCTATCACTATTAATCACTTGTGCACTAGAGAGTCCACCTGCTAGCCGGAGTGGCGGATCAGGCCAACTCGGGGCTCAGTCCGCTTATCTCTTACCCCACCCATATGTGTCGAGCGTTGGGATTTCCAACTCACTGAGCTCGCTTCTGGAACACGAGCCAGGAAGTGTATTTGGCATAGGGGTGCACCTAGCCGGTATCCGAGCGTTGGGGTTTCCAACTACAGGGCTCGCTTCTGGAACACGAGCCAGGAACACAAACATCGTAGCAAAGCTACGCAATCACAGCAACACTTAAAGAATGCAATGACATGACAATTAATTCGCGTACTGTTAATGGAAAGTAAACATTACATGGTAATTGTGCAACATGCTAAATGTCGGAACTAGCTTCGTTGTCAAGCTAGTTCCCCAATTTGCGCCTAGGCGAGTATCATTTCGTCGCCTAGCCTCTTTTACGCCTACAACAAGCAAATGGCCTAAAACATGGCCTAAACCCTAAGTGGCAAGTTTCACTTGCCTAGCACCGGGGATGACGACCACTTCGTCACACGGATGCCAATCTACGGGGAAAGTCGCTGTTATGGGGAAACATTCATCAAACAACATGAAATTTTATTAGGGTTTCATAAAAATATAAATAGGTTATGAAAACAACGGTAGATCGATTTCTTACCGAGAGGAGGCGGAAGAGACTCCGGGGAACCCTAGGATCAGATCTGGAAAAGATTGGAGAAGTTTGGGAGAATTATGGTTTTAGGGGATTTGGGGATTTTGATGGATTTGATGAGATTTTGGGGAAGATGAGAGGTAGATAGAGTGGATGGATGGTTTGGATGATGATTCTAGGGCTTGGAATGAAGAAATGAAGCTTGGAGGAAGATGTGGGCTCAAGGGGGAAGATTTTAGGGTTTTGGGTCGTGTTGAGGAAGAAGAAAACGTTTGGGATGGGTTTAAATAGGTTGGGCTGGCGGCTGCCCAGAAATTAGGGTTTTAACACAGATTAGTCGGTCAAAGAGCAACCACTGACCGACTAGTTTGGCAACTAGTCGGTCGGTCGACCAACGCAGACCGAATAAGTGTAAACAGTAACTCCTGAACGAAAATAGGATTTAGAATTAGTCGGTCCATGAACAAATACTGACCGACTAGTTCAGCATCTAGTCGGTCGATGAACGTTCTAAGACCGACTAAGAGTAAACAGTAACTCAACTAAAATTAAGATGATGTGTTAGTCGGTTAAAGAAGCATTGCCGACCGACTAGTTTGCAACCTAGTCGGTCAACCAACGTTCTTAGACCGACTAACGATAAACAGTAACTCCTGAGAAATTTAGAAAGCTAACTAGTCGGTCCAAGAAGGATTACCGACCGACTGGATCGTCATCTAGTCGGTCGGTGGCCCTTCTTACACCGGCTAATGAGCACCAAAAGTTCCGATACGGAGCGCGGGGCCCCGGGATCGATTTCTAAGACTCCTAGGCTTGATCTAATAGTAAGATACGACCGTTATGAAGTCCGTCATGAAAGACATACTCCGAAATCGACAATCCTAAGGAAGAAACGAGAAAATACGACGAATCGATCGAAAATGAAAACTACGGAGACGAAAACCACACATGAGGGGAAAATCCACCAAAACATATATTATATTATAATAAATCCAGATACATGAAAAGCAGTCGTTACATCCTCCCCAACTTAAGAAAAATTCCGTCCTCGGAATTTCCAAATACTCACAAGTCCGGAAACAAAAGTGGGAAATGCTCTCGCATCTCGTCCTCATTCTCCCAAGTAGACTCTCCAGGGGAGCCGTGTCGCCACATCACCCTCACAAGATTGACAATCTTGTTCCGAAGCGATTTCTGACGCCTGTCCAGAATCTGCACTGGATGCTGGTCATACGTCATATCGGGGCGAACGGTAATCTCCGAAAAATCCACAGCATGAGATGGATCGCTAATGTATCGACGAAGCTGCGACACATGGAAAACATTGTGAACTCCTTCTAAAGATGGCGGCAAGGCCAAGCGATAAGCTACCTCGCCAACCCTCTCCAAAACGTCAAACGGTGCAATGTATCGCGGGCTCAACTTTCCACGCTTCCCGAAACGAATCACACCACGATTCGGGGAAATCGTCAAGAACACATGGTCGCCCGGCTGAAACTCCAAAGGACGACGTTTAGCATCCGCCCAATGCTTAAAACGGTCCTGAGCAATCCTCAACCTCTCCCGAATATTCCTGACGATATCCACGGCCTCCACGATCATCTCAGGTCCCAACAACTCCTGATCACCAACGTCATCCCAACTCAATGGCGATCGACATTTCCTCCTATAAAGAGCGGCGAAAGGCGCCATGCCAATACTCGCCTGGAAGTTGTTGTTGTAAGAGAACTCCACCAAGTGTAGATGGTCCTCCCACGAACCCTTGAAATCCAACATGCACGCCCTCAGCATGTCTTCCAAAATCTGAATCGTCCTCTCGGACTGGCCATCCGTCTGCGGATGGTACGCCGTGCTGAAACTCAGACGCGTACCCAAGCTCTTCTGCAAACTCTGCCAGAACTGAGATGTGAACCTCGTGTCTCTGTCAGAAACGATACTCACGGGGACTCCGTGAAGTCGCACAACCTCCTGCATAATTCACGTTACATCACTATCCAAACTAGGAAAAGGAAATAAAAACGGAGATTAAAAAGAATTTTACCTCCATATATTTCCTCGCTAGCGCCTTAGTGGACTGTCCCACTCGGAACGGAATAAAGTGCGCAGATTTGGTCAATCGATCTACGATCACCCAAATTGCGTCATTCTGCTTCGGACTCCGAGGTAGTCCAGTCACGAAATCCATAGTGATGTGTTGCCACTTCCACTCCGGAATCGGAAGCGGTTGTAGCAACCCGGCCGTACGCTGATGCTCCGCCTTCACTTGCTGGCAAACCAAGCACTTGGCTACACTCCGAGCCACGCTCCTCTTCATACCATGCCACCAATAATTCAGACGAAGATCCTGGTACATCTTGGTGCCACCAGGATGCACAGAATACGGCGAACTGTGTGCCTCCACCAACAACTCCTCTCTGATATCCCCAGCAGGCACACACAGCCTGGCTCCAAACCTCAGCGAGCCATCCTCATGAATCAAAAAGTCAGTCCGCAGACCGGCTTCCACCTGCTCCCGAATCCTCACCAGCTTCGGATCCTCTGCCTGGCCAGCCTTAATCCGATCCACGATCGTCGACTGTAACTGCATGTACATCAACGAAGAAGCCTCCCCAGGAAGAACAATCTCCACACCAGACTCGCAAAAATCCTGCTGCAATCTCCACTGCAAAGTCAAAATCATCACCGCTGGAAGCCTACTCAAAGCATCCGGAACCACATTCACCTTGCCAGGGTGAAACTGCAAATCAATATCATAATCCGCCATAAGCTCCAACCATCGACGCTGTCGCATGTTGAGCTCCTTCTGAGTGAAAATATACTTCAAGCTTTTGTGATCGGTGAAAATCTTCACTTTCTCACTCAGCAGGAAGTGCCTCCAAATCTTAAGAGCAAACACAATGGCAGCCAACTCCAAATCATGCGTCGGGTAATTCTTCTCATGAACCTTAAGCTGACGAGACGCATACGCCACAACATGCCCGTGCTGATGCAACACACAACCAAGACCCTTGCCAGAAGCATCGCAAAAGATCTCAAATCCACCGATGCGATCAGGCACAACCAGAATAGGGGCAGTCGTCAACCTCTCCTTCAGAATACCAAAATCACTCTCACAATCACCCGACCAAGCAAAAGCAACATCCTTCCGCGTCAACCTGGTCATCGGCTCAGCAATACGAGAAAATTCCTTAATGAAACGCCGATAGTAACCAGCAAGTCCAAGGAAACTCCGAATCTCAGACGCCGACGACGGAACAGGCCACTCCCTGATGGCCCTAATCTTCTCGGGATCCACTGAAATACCATCTCCAGTCACCACATGCCCGAGAAAAGCAACTCGATCCAGCCAAAACTCGCACTTCGAAAACTAAGCATACAACCGATGCTTCCTCAAAATCTCCAACACCGTCCTTAAGTGCGAGGCATGCTCTTTCTCCGACTTCGAATAGATCAGAATGTCGTCAATAAAGATAACGACAAACTTATCTAAAAAGTCGTAGAAAATCAGGTTCATCAGATTCATGAAAACTGCGGGCGCGTTAGTTACGCCGAAAGGCATAACCACAAACTCATAGTGTCCATACTTCGTCCTGAACGCTGCCTTCGGAACATCATCCTTCCTTACCTTCAACTGATGGTAACCACTCCTCAAATCCAATTTAGAAAACACCCTCGAACCTCCAAGCTGATCAAAAATATCATCGATGCGAGGCAACGGGTATTTATTCTTAATGGTCACCGCATTCAACTCCCGATAGTCCACGCACATGCGACGCGAACCATCCTTCTTCTTTACTAACAGCACCGGTGCTCCCCACGGAGACACACTAGGATTAATATAACCCTTCTGCAACAGCTCATCCAACTGCTTCCGCAACTCTTCCAATTCTGTAGGTGCCATACGATACGGCGCCTTCGAAATCGGCTGCGCACCTGGAACAAGATCGATAGAAAATTCCAGAGCTCGATCAGGCGGTAAACCAGACATCTCCTCGGGGAAGACGTCACCAAAATCACGCACCACAGCTGGCCACTCCAGCTCCATCTGCATAGCCACAGCCTCCACCGGCCTGGCCCGAAATCTGACAGGACCAAGCGAACTGCTACCACGACTGAACTCAAACACTGGATGTCCGGGAATCTCGAACACCACCTTCTTCCTCCTGCAGTCGATCGTAGCATAGAAGCTCGCAAGCCAATCCATCCCAAAGACCGCATCGTAGTTGGTGATATTGTGGACAATAAAATCAGCATAAAGCTCATGTCCACAAACCACCACAGAGCAAGGACTGCATCCACGATGCACCGTGACTACTCCATTCCCTGTAACGATGTTCCAACTCTTAGAGAGAGGGGACGTCGACAAGGAATGCTTCTCCACGAAGCTCTGGGCCAAAATGCACATCGATGCACCAGAGTCAAAGAGGACTCGGGCAGGGAACGTGCAAACCAAAACCACACCTAATAAACAGTCTAATCAATCAAATCTTATTCTAGCAACATTCATACACAAGCATCCAACATAATTTTAACAATCAACTTAATTAGGGAAGGAACAACTAGATTGGAAGTTACCTGCAATGACCTCATCCATGGCCAACACCTCCTCCTCGGTCATCAGAAATGCATGCCTCCTTGGCGAAATCGCCTGTCGAAAGGCATGCCCTTGCGGAACAAGGGGTACCCCACGACCAGCGGGCACCGGGGCTCTCTGCTGCAACGGCGGGGCAGCAATAGGTGCCTTCCAAGGCTGCCTCAACCTCGGGCACTCCCTGAGAACATGGGCGGGATCTCCACAGGCAATACATTGCCCCAAGAGCTTTCTACATGATTCCTTGATATGGCGCTCCTTGCCACAGAAATTGCAAGCCCTCTGAACGGGCCCTCCTGGCCTCTTAAACTGAACAGGCTGGTTCGGCCTGAATCCAGGTCTAACCACAGCTCTCGCCTGTTCCACAGGCCTCCTCCCAGCACCAACGATAGACCCCTTCCTCTGGTTCACAAGCACCTCCTGCCTCTTGGCAGCGACCAGAACCTTCTGATAAGATTCCCGGTCAGAAGAGGTCACAAAACTTTGGAGCTCCGAAGCAAGTCCCTGCAGGAACCTCTGAGCTCTCTCCTCAGCGTCCTGCACCATCTTTGGTGCAAACCGACTCAGCCTCATGAACTATAGGTGATATAGGTCCACCGACGAGCTCCCTTGCTTTAAATCGATAAAACGCTGCAGCATCTCTTCCCTGGCAGCTTTCGGGAAGAACTCACCATCAAATCTGGCCTTGAAGGTAGCCCAGACGATCGGCTCCACCAACATCTTCTCTTCAGCATCCCACCAATTCCGAGCATTATCCTTCAGCTGGCGCTTCGCCAAGTCAACCCAACTAACTTCGTTGACCTTGGACATCTTCAGATTGTCCTCGATATTCCTCATCCATTCATCAGCAGCTAGTGGACCTTCGGTTCCATCAAAATACGCAGGACCCAGCTCTCTGAACTTCTTCGCCCCGGGCTCAGGGCGAGGGGCTTCCACCACCCGAGCAGCTCGAGCCACCGGAGGATTCTGTACCTGCAGAAGCACACCCTGCTGAACCTGCATCATCTGCAACAACATCCGCATCATCTCTCCGTTAGTGGGCTCCCGCTCAGGCTCCTCGTCATGAGGGGGCGCACCACTACCACCACCACGGGTGATTCGCCTTCCTGCCATCTAATGACACAGAGAACGAAATGATTAGACTCATAGCTTAGGGCTCAGATGTCGAACTTATTTGTTGGACAATCTTGTATTATTATCGTTATCCCAATAATTGCAGTTACAGAACGACCTGCATGGGCCACCACTAAAACCTGTCACGACCCGCTTCCCTAAAATGGAGGCGAGACGTGAGAAGGTCCGCTCAAGCGTGGGGCTGTGAAGCCTCACGCCTGATAAGCGTAAATTTAGTATAAGCAGGTCCCTGTAATTGCACTCGAAACAACAACAATAATAATAACATGAGACGGATATGAAATACCAATCCCAAAGTTTGTCCACAAAATATTCAACATCACAGAAAGCCACCAGGCTAAAAAGAAAGAGTCTAAAGGCCCAGAACAAGGCCAAACAAAAGACAAATATAACAGAGTATCAAACTAGGTGCCACGCACCAACAACCCAAAAGATCTAACAAAACTAGACGTAGACACTAAGACTGATCTCCAGTGTCTACGAAGTCCTCGTCCAACACGGGCGCAAGCTCGGCGTCCGCAAACACCTCACCCTCAGCAAGTAACGCGGGCTCAAGGTCTAACATGCGTCACCCATAAGAGAAAGGGGCACATGTCAGCAAGTCTAAAAGACTTGAGCAAGGAAACTGAAAGTAACTAGCAACCTAGCACTTATAATATTAAGCAATGACATGGCAGTTAAGTATGATGCAACAGTTTAAAAGAGAGGCAAGCACGCACTATGTAGCAAAAGCTACCAAATCACTAATCACTTATCATTTAACACTTATCACTTAGTGCATAGAGAGTCCACCTGCTGGCCAGCTCGTGGCTCAGTCCGCTTATCTCTATCACTATTAATAACACTTATCACTTATCACTTAGTGCATAGAGAGTCCACCTGCTGGCCAGCTCGTGGCTCAGTCCGCTTATCTCTATCACTATTAATCACTTGTGCACTAGAGAGTCCACCTGCTGGCCGGAGTGGCGGATCAGGCCAACTCGGGGCTCAGTCCGCTTATCTCTTACCCCACCCATATGTGTCGAGCGTTGGGATTTCCAACTCACTGAGCTCGCTTCTGGAACACGAGCCAGGAAGTGTATTTGGCATAGGGGTGCACCTAGCCGGTATCCGAGCGTTGGGGTTTCCAACTACAGGGCTCGCTTCTGGAACACGAGCCAGGAACACAAACATCGTAGCAAAGCTACGCAATCACAGCAACACTTAAAGAATGCAATGACATGACAATTAATTCGCGTACCGTTAATGGAAAGTAAACATGATATGGTAATTATGCAACATGCTAAATGTCGGAACTAGCTTCGTTGTCAAGCTAGTTCCCCAATTTGCGCCTAGGCGAGTATCATTTCGTCACCTAGCCTCTTTTACGCCTACAACAAGCAAATGGCCTAAAACATGGCCTAAACCCTAAGTGGCAAGTTTCACTTGCCTAGCACCGGGGATGACGACCACTTCGTCACACGGATGCCAATCTACGGGGAAAGTCGCTGTTATGGGGAAACATTCATCAAACAACATGAAATTTTATTAGGGTTTCATAAAAATATAAATAGGTTATGAAAACAACGGTAGATCGATTTCTTACCGAGAGGAGGCGGAAGAGACACTCCGGGGAACCCTAGGATCAGATCTGGAAAAGATTGGAGAAGTTTGGGAGAATTAGGGTTTTAGGGGATTTGGGGATTTTGATGGATTTGATGAGATTTTGGGGAAGATGAGAGGTAGATAGAGTGGATGGATGGTTTGGATGATGATTCTAGGGCTTGGAATGAAGAAATGAAGCTTGGAGAAAGATGGGGGCTCAAGGGGGAAGATTTTAGGGTTTTGGGTCGTGTTGAGGAAGAAGAAAACGTTTGGGATGGGTTTAAATAGGTTGGGCTGGTGGCTGCCCAGAAATTAGGGTTTTAACACAGATTAGTCGGTCAAAGAGCAACCACTGACCGACTAGTTTGGCAACTAGTCGGTCGGTCGACCAACGCAGACCGACTAAGTGTAAACAGTAACTCCTGAACGAAAATAGAATTTAGAATTAGTCGGTCCATGAACAAATCCTGACCGACTAGTTTAGCATCTAGTCGGTCGATGAACGTTCTTAGACCGACTAAGAGTAAACAGTAACTCAACTAAAATTAAGATGATGTGTTAGTCGGTTAAAGAAGCATTGCCGACCGACTAGTTTGCAACCTAGTCGGTCAACCAAAGTTCTTAGACCGACTAACGATAAACAGTAACTCGTGAGAAATTTAGATAGCTAACTAGTCGGTCCAAGAAGGATTGCCGACCGACTGGATCGTCATCTAGTCGGTCGGTGGCCCTTCTTACACCGGCTAATGAGCACCAAAAGTTCCGATACAGAGCGCGGGGCCTCGGGATCGATTTCTAAGACTCCTAGGCTTGATCTAATAGTAAGATACGACCGTTATGAAGTCCGTCATGAAAGACATACTCCGAAATCGACAATCCTAAGGAAGAAACGAGAAAATACGACGAATCGATCGAAAATGAAAACTACGGAGACGAAAACCACACATGAGGGGAAAATCCACCAAAACATATATTATATTATAATAAATCCAGCTACATGAAAAGCAGTCGTTACACGCGTCGCATCCGCACGTATTCGACGCACCCAAGGGACCCAAGTCGGCCCCTTGACCACGTTGACCGGGCAGTCCATGGTCAACGCTTTTTGTAGTGAGAAAACACTCTGAAACACATGCCATAACCAACTTACTTGCACACACCAGCTTGTTACGTGGTCATAAAAGGATATAGAGAGAATCGAATGAAGAAGATCAAACATGTACTCGAGTGGTTATTAGGAAATGTCACCATTTCATATTTAAAAAGAAAGCAACGTACAGAAACAGTTCTGCTGCCAACAGCATGCAAACATGCATACACACGATTATGCTTGCTTATTTAAACCATATGATACGAAGGAGCTACGTGTAGAAATCATGCTAATAGTTGACCATCCCCCCGAATTTAGCCTGGAGCTCGTCCACCACCTTCTTGTCCAGTTGGAAGGCCTTGGCGAGAACGTAATCAGAGATAGGGGGCTTCGACCCAAACACCGCATTAGCTACGGTGATCACGCCTGGGTTCTGGCTGCCGAGGCCGGCGATCGCCACGGCGTTTGCATGGCCGGAATTGAACTGGAAGTGGATGAGTCCCTGAGGGAACACAAACACGTCGCCCTTGTAGAGAACCTTGGTGAAGAGTTTGTTGTCGGGGTTGGACGTGACGAACCCGACGTAGAGCGTGCCTTCCAACACGGTCAGGATCTCGGTCGCCCGTGGGTGGGTGTGAGGGGAGTTGAGCCCGTAGGGTCCATAGTCGATCCGAGCCAATGAGATCCCAAGGGTGTTGAGGCCCGTAATGTTTGCTGCTGTGAGCAGGGTAACGAAGGTATGACTCATCGGTTCAAACCCTACCATGTGGGTAGTCAGCTTAATTCGTTGAAAGGGGCCCAGGGACGACACGGTCGCACATATTCACTCCTTGAATCAACTATCGATTTGAACCAAGGAGAACATACATATCGACTTTTGTCTACTTTTGACAACGTTTGGCTATACAAAATTGTCGTCTTTCCAACAATTTACGCCCCCCAATAACTTATACATTGAAGTTATAGAGGGGCTAGAAGCCCCCTAAGATCCATCTCCTGGATCGTCATGCCCCTGGTCTCCCTCGATCAAAACATCATGCCCTCGATTCCTTGGGACACCTACATCCGCGGCTTCACCTTTGTCGATGATAGTTCCTTCAACGGGCACAACCCCCTCTGTGGCTTGACCTTGCTCATCGCCATCATCGATCGAAAAAAACACTGGAATGTGATCAATCTTAGTGGCAAACTCGGGGAACCGTTCCATTACTTCCATACGACACCGCTCATACCCCTGAGTATATAGCTCATCAAAGTCGGTCAACTTCTCCCTATATTCTGGACGGCTTTCTCCGTGATCGCCCACGCATCAACCTCAAGAGAGCTGTCGAGAATTTGGGCTCGGAGTTTATTCTATCTAGACCCCCTTTTGATTTTCTCTTCCTGCAGCGTCTTCTCTGCTTGCTCCTTCAAAGCAGTCTGAGCAGCTGTTTCTAATGAGATTCGCTTAACTCACATCTGAGTTGAATCAGACTCAGCTTACTGAGAAGCTCCGCTCTGTCAAGATTTGCCTGGGCTTTCTCGACGGCCGTTCTAACTGCCGCCAGAGTAACTTCATGATTGACCACCACCTCTACGCGACGACATAATGAAATATTAGCCACTAAAGCCAGCGAACAACCAAAAGTTATCAATTTCGATGCCTTCCTCATTCCTAATAATGTCAGGCTTGATAACTACCTGAACGTTCGCATGAACAGCCAAGGCAGATAGCCTCTCGTAATCGACCCTCTCCAGGATAGTCTTATCCTGGGGAGAATTCTCAGCAATTCGTGAGGTAGTCCCATGATCCAGAAGAGCCGACTCGTCTTTCCTAATCGGTGAGAATGAACTACCAAAGAGGCCTCATTAATAACAACAGGCAAAGGTCACGGAGGTTCCCGTTATCCCTTCACCCATAAGTGGCATCCGAGGAGATGCCACATTCTCATCAGCCTCTCTGATAGAAGCTGTTTCGGAGTGTTTTCTCACTACAATGCGTTGACCGTGGAGAACCCGGTCAACGTGGTCAAGGGACCCGCTTTGGGTCCCTCGGGGGCTTCGAATCGGTGCAGAAGGGGCGAGGGGAAGCCTCGGCCCTGGTGGAGACGCTCGGCCTCGGACAGACGCGCTCGGCCTCGGCTGGAAGGGGGACGAGGGGTAGCCTCAGTCGCCCGGGTAGATGCACGGCCGTCTGATGGCGAGGGTGAGTCTCAGACCCGATTAGGACGCTCGGCCTCGGTAGGGCGTGCTCGGCCAAGGAAGGCTGAGGGTGAGGGGAAGCCTCACCATCCGGTTGATCGAGTGGTCAGAGAGGGGCGAGGGGTAGCCTCCGCCCGTTGGTCTGTTGTTCACCTGCGTAGACGAAAACGCTCGTCAGGGGGCCGGACCTTGGTTCCGGCCAAATCCCCTCCGATGCCTAAGTCAGATAGAGATCTGAGAAAGGAGGCCCGGCGGAGATGGTCCGACTCGTGAGGAGATCGTGACGGCGTCTCTCGGCGCAAGCGGGGGAGGAAGGAGATGAATTGGGGGAACGAGGTCGTTGATGGAGTACCTTAGGTTTTGTTACCTCAGATGCGGTCTCTTTCTTCGTCGTCTTCCTGGCCATTTTGTAGAGCCCCGGCGTGATCGCCTCTGACCCACGTCCCACGTCCGCCATTGATCGTGCCCCATCAATCCCCCCTTGCCGCCGCTCTCTCCGCCCTGCCAGCACCTCCCCATTATCGCTCTTTAGTGGTCGCGCGTCCGGGGGAGTGGTTTTCGCAGGAGTGGGCGAGCGACCAACGGGTTATTGGGGCCGGGTCGGATCGGCGTTCGAGAAGGTCCCTTGTAGGGCCTTTGTCGAATGGGCTTTGAGGACGCAGATGGGCTTTTGACCAGCAGTCGGGCTCCTGGGCTCGTGCTTTACGGGTCTCGGCCAAATAGGCGTAACAATTGCCCCCATCGGTCGGGTTGATCGGCCTTGGCCGGTTCGGCTCGGCCGATGTGACCACTGCCGATTGTGACGAGCTCGCCAGTCGATGCCGACTCATTTATTAGTCTTCATCATGAGTTGGCCCGTTCGATGTTTTTAAGGCGCGGGTTCCGAAGCGCCGTCGGCCTTCAGATGCTGCCACGTGTAGCGGCAAGGTTATCCCCGCCGCTCGCGTAGTCGCCTTAAATTCGAGAAGCCGAAGGGTTTGTGAGCCGCCATTGGTGGGGTCGATCAGCCTCGGCTCGCTCGGATCACCCGTTATGTCTCCTGGGATTCCGGGCGGCGCTTCAATCGAGGCGAGGCCATAAATGCAGGTCATGATGAGGCGGATCGATTGGTCTTCAACTGGCGCCAATTTCGGAACGCCGCCGACTCTTCGAGCCTCGCCACGCATTCTTGTCAGGCGCTTCGAATTCTCCCCTGGCGTATAAGATCCCCAGTTGTGTTGATCTCCACTTCTTCTTCGCTCCTCCCGGTATTCAGAGCCTTCAGCAACCCGGAGTTTCCCGTCGCCTTCGCTTCTTTGTCCTCTCCAAAATAGTCGAGAATAGGTAATTCCTCTCTTGCTTTCATCCTATGGCTGCTCTTAGGATAGGCGGTTCTGGCCGGAGGACGAGGGGTCCTCCGGAGTCCGGACGGGGCGAACCCCGGCTAGGGGAGTCTGGTTCCCCCGCCGGGAGTCGTTCTCTTCAAGATAAGGGGAAGGGGAAACTTTTTCCAGACTACGCCCGTGATGACGTGGCGTTGGCTGCCGTACGGCTTAATGTGCCCCCGGTTGTCCTCCGCACGCCGTCGAGGACCCCTCCTTCGGTGGCCGCGGAGATCCGGGAAAGATATCTCTGCTTCCCATACGAGGTTCGGGTTCCATTCGTCGACGAGCGGATTTGCCTCCCGAGGAGCAATGAGGTCGGCGTCTACGTCGAGATGTTCTGCCTGGGTCTTCGCTTCCCGCTCCATCCCTTCTTCATCCAGGTCATGGAACATTTCACAGTGTCCCTGTGTCAGTTCACCCCATGTTCGATCGCGGTATTGACGGGTTTCGTAACGCTCTGCTGTACCCGTGGTCTGGAGCCGACTCTCCCCCTTCTCTTCTACTTTTACCAGGCCCAGACGGTCGGTCCGGGGTCATGGCTGCTACTCCGAGCTCGTTCGAGGAGGGAATGCCTGATCGGGTTACCCCGCTGGTCAGGGGATTGAAACTTGGATTATGTCTTCGTGGTCTTCTTGGGCGAGGCCCAGATTCTGACAAGCTGGGGCAGTTCTGTCCATTCTCGCCCGTCGTTAGTTCTCTCAGACTTTGGAAACTTTGGAAACGAAGTCCATTTGGTCTTTGCTGGACGACCTACTCCTGAAGGCCGTCTTGTGGTCTCCGGGTAGGTCGCTTTTTCATCCCCGGATCGCCCTATGACTCATCCTGATTTCGGTCTCCTTTGCAGGGATGGCTGGCCGTGAATTCGTTCGTGACGTTGACGAGCTGATCCGTCGTGGAGCCGCTCGGAGCCGAGGTAGTACCTCTGGAAGGGTGCCTCGGAGGACCGTTGAGGAGGAGGTGCGCCGAGCCGAGCCTGCCGTGGGTAAGGTGGTGGCCGCGCCTCCCGCCTCTTCTTCTGGCGATCCCCCTCCGGGGGGTGAGGATGGTGCGAGGCGGAAGCGTTCTCCTCCGGCGCCTTCGGAGCTCCACGGTGGAAAGAAGAGGAAGGAGGACGTGGATCCCTCCGGCCCGGCAGGTTCCGCGCTTCCCGTGGTGACCGCCGGGGATCCTTCGATAGCTCTACCAGCCACCCCCCTCGCAGCGTCTTCGCCCGTATCACCAGGGGTCGGGGCCTTGTTGGCGAGCGACTTGGCTTCGATTGTCGTCCCTGGGAGTTCGATGTTTGCTGACCGAGCAGTGGCCCAGCAGGTTGCCGAGGTCTCCGTCCCTCCCCGGGACCGCAGCCTCCTCAAGAAGATCCCGGCCGACAAGATGTCGGATTCCTTGGTCTGGATCCTCCAACAGGTTCGGTTATCTTGCTATCCTCTCTTTCTCTTTATCCTCTTCTTAGCCCATGTCTCGTCTTTTCAGGGTTCAGCGCTCGCTGTGGAGTTGCAGTGTCGAGCCGTCCGCTTGAGGGAGATGGAGGAGTCTTCCATGAGGGCTCAGGAGCGGGCCGGGGTGGCCGAGGTGGCCATGATGGAGGCCCAGATGGAGTCTCGGCGCCTCGCCCTCCGTGTGGCTGCGTTGGAGGGGCAAGTGGGTGACCTTGAGGGAAAGCTAGGGGATGCTCATTAGTCGGCTGAGGAAGCGGTGGAATCGTTCCGTCTGGAGAGGGAGGAGCTTCAGAGGGAGCTGTCGGACCGGCGTCAGGTAATGCGGCTGGCGGAGGAGGTCGAGAAGGGCGTCGTCGAGACCCTGGGGAAGGAGATCTTCGAGGTTCTCAGGGGGGCCTTCGGTAAGTATATAGACATCATCGCCCCCCGGATCGTCGAAGTCGTCCAGTCTTCCTTCCGGGAATGTGCAGAACGTGTCCGGCAAGCCCCTCCGCCAGTCGAGTCCCCTCGCTCCGAGCAGGGCGAAGTGCCCGAGGATGTGTCCTCCCGAGCTCGGGCTCCTTAAGCAGTCCCTCCCAGCCTTATCCTCAAAATTTTAAGCATCCGCTTCGCTTTGGGCCAGCCTACTTGAAATGGATCCCCGGCCCCCGCCCTCTCCTTCAGCCCTGCGGCCAACAATTGCTGGTTGCATGGTCGCCAGCTTGGGTCACCTACTCTGGGTCTTTTGTTAACCAATTTTGTTTTGTCGGTGTCGATCTGAACTCTGTCATTTGTCGCGAGTAGACTGTTTGTAGGGTGTTCCCTTCGCCTTGATCCCCTGTAAATAAGACGCATTTTTGTACTCGGGTTAACTATTATAAATGAAATCGACTTACTTGGAATTTTTGTGTACTCGGCGTTGTTGCCTTGTTCTTGGCTTGGGAATGGACGAAACTGGCATTGGCTGGGGGTATTATCCCCAGACTTAGGGGCGCAGGAGTCGGTCAGCGAGGGCGAAGCTTCTCGACTTAGGACTGGTTGGCGTCCGTGCCTCCTGGGGAAACTGCCCCCCAGAGGGCGAAGCTTCTCTGTGTTACAAAAATCCTGTTGGGCGTTTCAGATGCTTCCCGAGCGGAAGTGATCTCCGTGATACAAAAGCCTACGGGCGTTTCAGGTGCTTTCCTTGCGAAAGTGATCTCCGTGCTTCCTGTCCTGAGTTCTGGGGTTTGGGGTAGGGTTGAGCGTGCGCACGGGGAGAGGGTCTGATCCCCCTCAACCCGTAAGGCGTGAACCCTTCGTGTCGTGTCGTGTCGTGTCGTGTCCTACCTGTCTTGTCTGTCTTCGTCTTGTCCTGACACCTTTAGGTTAGTCCCGTAGTCGGTAGCACACGCTACGGCTACTGCCTGCTACGCTTTACTTTCCTGCTACGTACTTCTTTTGCTGACTTGTTGTAACATTAGCATGCTAATCAACCAGTAAAACATTGTTTAATAGTTCAGTACACTTGCAGTTTGGTCTAACCCTTTTTGTAGACCTGACCTGGCGTACAGTTCCTTCTTTTGGTGCTGTACGTCAGGTGTTGAGCCAGAGTTCGAGGACGAGACAGACTCACTGGAGTACGTGGAGCCGAGGACGTCGTCACCAGAGTACGTACCTGACAAGGACCAGACCTTGAGGTCTTTTAGTCGCCACTTTCAGAGGTTGCTACTTTTCGGTTTGTCTTTAAACTTTTGTTGCCATGCTTAGGCTTCTTTTAGACTTTGTACTTGTTGGATAACATATCTCTAATTTAATGAATGCAATATCTTTTCCGTACTTTTGTTGTTTCGAACTATAAAAAAATGCAAGAACCTGAAATTCTTTTAAATGGTACCTCTACAGACGCTTATTGGGTCCGAGCTTCTAAAGCTCTGGCCTAAGCGGGCCTCGTCACGTTTCGCTTCTGTCCATTTTGGGAAGCAGGGCGTGACACCTCCTAGCTCTACCCATATGACGGCTACAAAGACTCTTATATAGGCTACCCCAAAACCCTAGAAAAATCCCAGCAAAACCCCCGAAACTCGGGCAAAACCCATTTACAAAACATAACTTGAGATGTGGACCCCAAACGACTCGACCGAGTAACAAGGGCACTCGGTCGAGTGACATCATGCTCAGACCAAGTGGCAATGCCACTTAATCGAGCCCAGAGGCTCGAAGTTCACTTGGAAACTTCGCTCGGCCGTCATTTTAACTCGACAGAGTAGCAATGCTACTCGTTCGAGTGCCTTCTTTTGCTCGATAAATGGCAAAGTCCTGCAGCTTCTCTCCTTTTCGCCATACCCATTCAAACGAGTGGGATGGCCACTCGGTCGAGTTCAGAGGGACAAATTTGGCTTGGAAAATGTCATTCTGTCATATATTTCACTCGACCGAGTAGCAATGCTTCTCGGCCCAAGTGACCTTCTTGCTCTTTGAGCTATTAGCTTCAGCCATCTCTTCGTTTACACCTACTCGGACCGCATGGGGTAAGCCAATCGATCGAGTGAACTGGAAGAACTGATAATATGGGCAGTTTTATCTCCTTGTTTTCCTTCCTCGTTCCTCTTCTTTGGCCTTCTTCTTTGACACCCCCAAGCATGTTAACATGAGTCTTCTTGGTGGTCCTGCATCGTCGATCCTCCCCTTGACTCTGAATTGCTCAAAAATGCTCCAAATTCCCTGAAATACATAAAAATGCTCTAAAGTCAAATAGTTCCAAATATTGCGTAAAAGCGTATAAAGTTGGGATTTGGAGGGTGAAACAAGACATGAAAATATGCGATAAAACATGCAATTGATAGACACATCAGATGTCAAGCTATGTTGGCAGGCGAGAGAAATGACCCCTCGACTTATAGTCGATATAGATGCAGTTTAGCAGGCGAGGGGAGTGGCCCCTCGATTTATAGCCAATACTGAATTACATCGGTAGCTGAGGGGAGCGGCCCCTTGACTTATTGCCAAGATAGATGAAGTTCAACAGGCTAGGGGAGTGAACCCTCGACTTATAGTTGATACTGAGTTACGTCTGCAGGATACGGGAGTGGCCCCTAGACTTATAGCTGAGATATGTATAGTTCAGCAGGCGAGCAGAGTGGCCCCTCAACTTATTGTCGATACCAATCTACGTCAGTAGGCGAGGCGATTGGCCCCTCGACTTATAGCCAAGATTGATGTGAGTTACATCGATAGGCGAGGGGAATGGCCCCTCGACTCATAGCTGAGATAGGTATAGTCTGGCAGTTGAGGGTAGTGGCCCCTTGACTTATAGCCGAGATAGATGTAGTTCAGCAGGCGAGTGGAGTGGCCCCTTGATTCATGTCAAGATAGATGTAGTTCAGTAGGCGAGGGGAGTAGCTGAGAAAGGTATTGTTCGGCATGTGAGGATAGTGGCCCATTGACTTATAGCCGAGATAGATGTAGTTTGGCATGCGAGGGGAGTGGCCCCTCGACTTATAGCAGATACTGAGTAACTTTGATAGGCGAGGGGAGTAGCCCCTCGACTTATAGCCAAGATACGTATAGTCCAATTAGCGAGGGGAGTGGCCCCTTGATTTACATCCAATACCAAGCTACGTTGGCAGGCAAGGGGAGTGGTCCCTTGACTTATAGCCAATCAGTTTGCAACGTCTTCAAAATGTGATCCCTGATCGTATAGCTGGGTCAAACCGTGAGGGATTGGCCCCTGATCATTTAGTCGGCCAGCTTTAAGGTCTTCTGAGTTATCCCCGATTGTATAGCTAGGTCGGCCCATGAGTGAGTGGCTCCTGATCGTATAACCGACCAATCCACAATGTCTTTTGAGAGTCATCCCCGAACGTATAACTAGGTCGGCCAACGAGGGTGTGGGCCCCGATCGTATATCCGACCAGCTCGCAAGGCCTTTTGAGAATCATCCCTGATCGTATAGCTAAATCGGCATGTGAGGGAGTGGCTACCCGATCATATAGCCGACCAGCTCGTGACGTCTTCTGAGATTCAACCCTAATTGTATAGCTAGATCAGCTTGCGAGTGAGTGGGTCCCGGTCGTATTGCTACCCAGCCCACGAGGGCATCCCTAATCATATAGCTAGATCGGCCCGCGAGGGCGCCCCCCCGATTGTATAGCCATCTAGCCTGTGAGGGTATCTGAGCTGATTTGTTGGCATGCGGTTGGCGTCCGTGCCTCCTGGGGAAACTGCCCCCCAGACTTATGAGCGCTGGAGTCGGTCGGCGAGGGCAAAGCTCCTCGGCTTAGGACCGGTCGGCGTCCGTGCCTGCTGGGGGAATTGCCCCCAATGAAGGATGGTCCTGGTTCAGTGAGAGCTAGTCCAAGCTGTTGGGTTGAAGCCCATTCTAACTCCGAGCTATCTTTATAGGTCTGTAACACAGGTAAATCATTAGGGGGTGGATCTGGGTTCCAACCCAAATCTCCTCTGATGCTTAAGTTAGTGGATGACTAAAAAGAGGCTTGGTGGAACTATGTCCGACCTGTTAGGAGGTTGTTCTCTAGTTCTCTGGCCTAGCTATATAGAGAATGTAGACTTTGGTCGATGAGATTTAGAGTATTGGAATATTTGAGTGTTGGATTTTGGCCCCCTTCTCCCATTGCCTCAAGGAGTTCTTTTAGGTGGGACGTTGCCTCATAAGATTAATAAGGTTGTTTTATTGTCGACATTGATGAGGAGGCATTGATGAGGGGCGACAGTTGCCATGAATGTCGCAATAATTACTGAATCAATGGCCACGAAGACATTCTATAATTGTTGTAACACTTGTTATATGTGCATCCAATATCTTTTAAAGTTTAAAGGGAGTAAATTTTTTTCAGAGATTTGAAATATGTTTAACATTAGAGAGTGCTCTAAGAATACCATCAATCATTTTAACTTTAACAGTTCCCAGTCTAATACTTTTTCACTCAAAATAATTTGCCATAAGAATTTTATCTCTATTAAACCAATCTCTGTGTGTGCACATATAGTATGAAGTATCGGAATCAACAATCTAAACATTAGATAAAATTGTATCTGTTGTGGTCACTAGTATATCATCATGCTTTTATTCATTTTAAGAAATGTTGGTCTCTTCTTTTTTACCTTTCTTCTTGGTAAGCTTCTAAAAATCTTTGACCAAATGACCATACTACTTGCACTGTGTTTTAGTATATTTACGGTTTGATTTGGACCTTTCTCATTCATATTTTGGCCTTATCTGTCCGTAGATTGACCTCTTTGGTTGAAATAGCTTTTGTTCCTTCTAATTTCATGAATCACCAACCCTTCAACTTCTAGTTCACTCTTTGATTTATTTTTGCATCTCGTTAGAGAGTAGTGTGCTTAGCATATCATTAGTAATCAAAGTATCTTTACCGTATAGAATAGTGATCATTAGGTGATCATATAAAACAGGAAGTGATGAGAGCGATAACATATCCTTGTTTGCTTATTCAATTCTAGCTTCAACAATGAGCAATTGTGCAATCAAACGATTAAATGTATTTAAATGAACTAGCAAATCTGTTACTTCCACCATTCGAAAACTGTATAGCTTCATGAACAATATATTGGTCAATGACTTGGTTATGTAGAACTTTTTAAGTCTCTTTCATAGGACAATTATAGTTTCTTCATCTAAAAACATTGTGCATTACCTTATCTGCTAAGTACTATTGGATGGAACTTAGAATCTTCAATTCTAGCTCGATCAAATCTTCTTCTTTTATATCTTTAGGGAGCCATGTGAAGCCATTTGCTAAACGAGAATTGCTTTAACTCTCTTTTAACTCTCTTTTACCATATGATGTGATAGTTTTAATTGAAACCACAAGTGCACGTCGTAGTTGCAGCACTTACAGGTCGATCCACATAGAGGCAGACTTTGATTACTGATATATCTAAGGTGAGAGAATATCTAAGGGAAATACAAATATAAGAAAGCTCTAGGACTGAGTATCCCCACTCTATGGTCCAAGTTAGGATTGATCTAGCTTGTCTGGTTACTGAATCATGTCTTAGCATGTGGTCGTTGCACATAATGTTTATACATATCTACTGATGTCGTGATGCTATGATAGGAGTATTTATGCTATGCCAAAGCCAACTGTCATTGATCATTGACATACGATAGATGCATGATGACCAACATTGTTCCCCAATCTTCCTCCATGCCACTGTTGTGGATAGAAGTTAGGTCATTGTTAGTAGAGCTCTAATTTACGCCCAACAGTCGTTGGCGACATAAATAGTACGAATCAATATAGGGATTGAAACCCCTAGATTATCCCTAACTGTCATTAGCAACAAATCTAATTAATCACTGGGGAGGAGATCAATTTATATTGATAATAATTCGTCCTAAGCAAACCCCTCGATGACAATATCCAATAACCACGCAAAATTTAAACTAATCCATACCTAAATTATAGTAAGGTTCAACCCTAAGCCCTAGATAAGACAACAACTCACAATCCATAGCAATAAATATAATAGATTTCATATATGGATGCATAAAAATCACAAGAGAGGGACAAGAATACTTATCTATGGAATCCACAATGGAGATTAAGCACAAAGATCCAAAATTTAGTTCAAAGAAAATCAAAAAGATCAAACCTTTACACCATAAAGTCAACAGCTACAGTACAAAGAAGGCTTAAAACTCTGGAGAAAACTCTAAAATAAACACAGGTAAAAGTCTAGGAAGAAGTTACTAAAAGAGTAACTCAAAATCCTATTTATACTAACCCAAAACCAACTGAAACCCCACTCAAATAAACCCAAAGTTGGCGCTTGAACTCTTTTTTAAAGTGGAATCGACACAGTCATGTAAAGGCCTTACAAGACCGTATAACTGCAGTGGCAGAAAGCTGCTTCTGTTCTTATTCTGTATCTGCTCCGACATGATCATGTGACTCATGTACATGACCGTGTCAATATCCTTCAGCTCTTCATAAAATTCGACCCACACGGTCGTGTGGGCCGTCACATGAGGTCTCCTGATGTGTCATCTCACATGGTCGTGTATGTCATGGCACATGACCGTGTATAACTTCAATTTCCAGCTTCATCTTGGGCTCAAATGACACTGTCGTGTGGTGTGATGCACATGACCGTGTATGTTGTCTTTTTCAGATCCGCTCCTTTAATGAGTTCGAGTCCATCACTTTCTTGATCTCTTTCCAAGCTTCCATGCTCGTTTTTAAGTCCCAAATTGCATGATTTTCACTTGAAATACACCAAGGAGACCCGAGAGGAAAACGAAACTAAAAAGTGGAAGAAACTATATGGAAAGCATGATGGAGTGATATGAAATGTAAGGAAACGTTATATGAAATATATATAAAATAAACAGCTATCACCATAGCCCAAAGTTCACTTTTCCAAAGAGTTTCGCTACCTTGAACCTTGTACACAAAAACTTCAGCATGATTCTTGCTAGTCAAATCCATAGTTTGGTCGCTTTGATGCAACTTGTTGTGGACGAATCAAGGATCAATGGTTCAAAGATCATACGAGTGATTTGCTAGCTCCAACGTTGAAGCGGAAAGTGATTCATTAGCTTAAAAAGAGAGTAAGAAAGAACACAAGAAGTTTACGTGATTCGGGGATTGTTCTTCACATATATGGGGATAGAATTCTCTCACTATATGATTGAAGAGAGAATTATAAGTGGTGATGGAAACAGCTTCAACTCTCAAAATATAACCCAAGAATGAAATTCAATACAATGCTTATTGTTAAGGCCTACTTTTAAAGAGTTGGAATTTCTCTTAAATTTCTTAACACTTCATCCACAATATGTAACATTTAAAGTGATTTATGAAATTCTAATTTATATATCTATACTTTTGTTATTCTAAATTATGTAGCCATTACGCATGACTTTTTCCATTCCAATGGTGTTTTTACATTTTTATTTCTTTATGTACCTAGTAATAGTGTCCATTGGTATTCCAACTTTGTCTCCTTACATCCTAATTTATATTAACTTTAAGCATGCCTCTTGGCATATTAATAGTATGTCTTAATTTTCTAATTTATATAGCAATCAAAATTGTCCTTTGGAATTCCAATCATAATTTTGAGTCTATATGCATCAGAGACGAGATCAAAGGTGTGATGCAGGCAAGCGAATAGTTAGCATGGGCTGCTAGCACATGTCATGTTCTCTGTTATAATCTATAACTCTTTAATCTATAGCTATTTGGACATCATTTCTTTATTAGGTAAAAAAGCATGAGGAAAAAAATTTGAGGGAAAGCTGTTTCCAGTATTGTTACACCCTTAGGCCGGCCCTCGAGAGCTTCTGCCTGATGGGCAATTGAAGCCCACAAGGCCCATGATCGGAGCCTGAAGCTGAACCAGTCAAGGCCTACAAGCCGTCTGCCCATTGCCCTTCCACCAGATGAACGCGGGATTGAAGGTAGCCCATAAATAGTGCGGACGTGGGCAACGGTTAACCCTATTTAAGGGAGATGATCGTGGCGCCTTTATTGGTGATCGTTGACCTCCTAACGTCACTAAAGCTTTCTCGGATGTCTATAAATAGATGGGAGACAAACGGAAGAAGGTACGAGATAACCACAATCTAACTCTCTACTATCGAGTCGATATTTCTTTTTCCATATATCTTGTGGAGACTGACTCAAGGCCAACCTCCGAGGCTCGACCTTAACATCCCTAAGATTCCCTCTAAGTTCCCATCTAACTTAAGCATCAGATGGATTTGGGTCGCAACCCAGATCCGACCCCTCTGATGTTTTCTTGTGGTGCGGATTATCGAGGCTCGATCCGGTGGAAGGCTCGTACAAGAGCATTTTACCAGCGATCGCCCGATGTCTGATCCAACTAGCGGAAAGGTCATGCTACT
The DNA here is from genome assembly GCA_030789695.1 of Scilla litardierei. Lineage (NCBI taxonomy): Eukaryota > Viridiplantae > Streptophyta > Magnoliopsida > Asparagales > Asparagaceae > Scilla > Scilla litardierei. Next base: position 139,722,278 of record CM061131.1, read on the forward strand.
GCTCCTCACTATCGATCGACCAAGGATCGAACGGACATCGCGAGTCAGATTCCAACTATCAACGACCAGGGTTCTGCTAACCTAGGGTCCCACTCAACCGGCTGACGAGGCTCCATCTCAGCAAAAGGGTCCACGTCAGCTTCATTATTGTTTTGGTCATTTTTGGCCTTAACGGTTGGTATGGTCTGTGGAAAAGTTCATCAGTTCGATATCCCAAAGCAATTAACAACCTATGTCGGCAGGCCCCAGCAACATCGGACCAAACCTTGTTCCAAACGAGAATCAGAACATGAACAGCGTCTAGGTGGAAGGGTGGAAGATGCCGCAGACTCTGCATCCTAAACAAAAGGACCCAGAAGGGCAACCAAGGTACCAAATGTGTCCCAGGAGTAATTCGACCGATTTGCAGCGTGGATCGACAAAATCATCATCGTATTGGCGGATGTGGTGCGTCAAAGCATGGGAGGCCCACCACCTGCAAACGAGCAACCTCCGCCTCCCAATCTAACTCTGACATCGACGAGGGATGCTACCATATCTAGGGTTCCGCGAGATCCGAGAGCAGACCGACAGGAGAATGCACCACTCAATGCCACACCTACATCCCATTGTAATGGGGAGATATGGAATGATAACCGTGCATTCAGCTTCCAGGGAGGACCCAATCCCTCCAATTATAGACGCGTAATCCTGGATCAGGTAATAAATGGGATCACTCAGGGCCATAACCCTCTCGATCTTACAGGTTGTAATGAGAGGAGAGGGGCGGAAGAAATTTGCAACCGATCCTCAGGAGCTATCTACCTGCAAGGCGGAGATGGGCAATTCCAACTTACCCATCCTGCAAATCGACGGAACCCGTTGAAGGATAACATCACGTCTGCTCCTTTCCTCCCAAATTTCAAGCTCCCCTCCCTGTCGACGTACGACGACAAAGGTGATCCATGGGCACACGTCTGTAAGTACCTAAACACGATGTTGCTTCATGGAGCAGACGAGCCATACCTCGACAGAGCTTTCCACAACACCCTAGCTAAGACGACGAAAGGATGGTAAACATGATTACCCGATGATGTGTCAGGTCATTCGAACGAATTTTTTGATTTGTTCTACCGGCAATTTGGCGGAGCTCGATGCCCCAAAAGGAAATCCTCCCACCTCCTCACTTTTAAACAGAATGAAAAAGAGTCAATTCGAGCCCTCGTCCAACGGTTCAATGACGAAAGGCTCGAAGTAAAGAACACGTTGGAAGTGACTGTCGTCGCATATTTTACTCAAGCAGTCCGAAACAAGCACCTGCGAAGGGCCCTCCACCAATTTCCACCTAATAACCTCGTGGAGATGTTCATTATAACAGATCGGTTCACCGTCTCTGAAGAGATGGAGAAGGCACTTGAAACTGCTGAGAAAGGCACCCATGTCCACTGTGGAGACGCCAAACGAGAGAAGCAATCCCAGGGGACCCCTCGCTAGGAACCTCGGGATAAGAGACAGATGGAAAGGAGCACTCGAAGGAAGGAGCGCTCAGCTTATGCAAGACCAAATGCTCCTAAGGCATAGGTCCTAGCTTATGCCCAGTGAGAAGGACTTGTCCATAAATCCGCCAAAAAAGGGCAAATATAAGAAAAGGGAGGATCTCAAATTCTGCAAGTACCACAATGATTATGGGCATGATACCAATGATTGTTGGATGCTTAAAAAACGTGGGCACCCCAATAACCCATTCGATGATCAACTAAGCAAAGAGGGGTCCTCAAAGCAAAAAGGCAAGGGTCTAGTGACCAGGTCACCTATCACCAAGGTGGTCGATCAGCAAGCTTCTAAAATCTAATGTCAAATAAAGACGTAGAAAAGAAGCGATCCCTGTCGAAAATCAAAAATGCCTGAACGCCTTTCTTTATCTTCCATTATTAAGCATGTTTGTTTTTAATCAATATAAGTCTGCTTTCCTTCCAAAACAAGTTTATTTCAATATAGCATTTGTGAATTTTGTGGAAATTACTCCATCAGGGTCCTCGTAACAAGGATATGATCCTTAGGAAAATATAGATGGAACACACTCATTTCACGATCGTACTATCTTGATGAGAACAGACTTATGCACCTTCTCTCGTTGTCAGCCATAAGTCGAAGGAGGTCACCCCCTTGCTACTGAATTACCCTCTCACGGGCGTCAGCTGTAAGTTGAAGGGACCACCCTCTCGCTATTGAATGACCCTATGTCGTGTCATCAGTCGTAAGTCGAAGGGGCCACTCCCTCGCTACTGAACGACTCTCTCCTGGGCGTCAGCCATAAGTCGAAGGCGTCACCCCCACGCTACTGAATGACCCTCTCTTGTGTCGTTAACCATAAGGCAAATGGGCCACCCCCTCGCTACTGAACGACCCTCTTTTCTGTCATTAGCTATAAGTCGAAGGGGCCACCCCTTCGCTACTAGAAGACCCTCTCACGGGCGTCAGTCGTTAGTCGAGGGGGTCATTCCTGCACTACTGAACGCCCCCATGGGCGTCAGCCGTAAGTCGAGGGGGCCATCCCCTCCCTACTGAATGACCCTCTCTTGTGTCGTCAGCCATAAGTCGAAGGGACCATCCCTTCGCTACTAAACGACCCCCATGGGCGTCATCCATAAGTCAAGAGGGCCACCCTTTCGCTACTGAACGACCCTCCCTCGTGTCGTCAGCCATAAGTCGAAGGGGTCACACCCTTGCTACTGAACGACCCACTCACGGGCATCAGCCGTAAGTCGAAGGGGCCACCCCCTCGCTATTGAACGGCCCTATCTCGTGTCATCAGCTATAAGTCGAAGGGGCCACCCCCTCTCTACTAAACGACCCTCTCATGGGCGTCATTCGTTAGTCGAGCAGGTTACCCCCTCGCTATTGAACGACCCCCACGGGCATCAACCGTAAGTCGAGGGGGCCACCCCCTCGCTTCTGAATGACCCTCTCTCGTGTCGTCAGCCATAAGCTGAAAGGGCCATCCCCTCTCTACTGCACGACCCCCATGGGTGTTAGCCATAAGTTGAGGTGGTCACCCCTAGCTACTGAACGACCCTCTCTTGTATCATCAGTCGTACATCGAAGGCGTCACCCCCTCGCTACTGAATGACCCCCACGAGCGTCAGCCGTAAGTGG
>CM061131.1:139725912-140013918 GCA_030789695.1 Scilla litardierei
CCATATCCATAATGGGTCCCGAATCGCTCCAAAATCCTTGAAAATCCATAAAACACTACGAAACTCGAATATAACGTTAGAATTGCAATATCGTAGGAAAATACTGGATTTGGGTGAGAAAATGGCATGAAATGCAATGACATGATGCTATGAAAAGATGAAAATTATGGACACATCACTAACCCATCAGTCCTAGAGAAGACTACTCACACATAGCAATTAGAACAAATAAAAATGCCATTTTTGCCATGGAAAACATCATAGCAATTAAAACAAGCAAGAAATGAGAATCTTACGTACCAAAACCGTGAGAGAATGATACTCAATAGAAAATAAACGAGCTCCAACAGATCCCAAGGTCAAGAGACAATAAAAATTCGATCTTTTACAACAACGGCTCAATCCAAAACCCTAGATCTCAAAACAACTAATAAAATCTCTCCTAATTAAAAATAATCAAAAAGCCCCTCTAAAACATCAAGAAAAATATCTTAAATACAAAGAGAGTGGACCCCACAAGAAAATCTGAAAGTCTAGAAATTTGGGGCCCACATGTCACCGACCGAGTCGGCTGCTCCGTCGAGTAGGCGCCGTAGCTATTGCTTGCTAGAAAAGGGATCCGGGCTACTCGGTCGAGTAGCCCGCCTACACGGTCGAGTTGTCAGTGGGTCGAAACTCCTCTCCAAAGTGTCGCTCTGCCTACTCTGGTCAAGTAGGTTCTGCTCGGTCGAGTATAATGCTGATGAGAGGAAGCTCGGGAACTGCATCGACTCGGTCGAGTCATCACTCTGCTCGGTCGAGTAGGGCATGCATGTTCTTCCTGCTGGACTCATGTGTCAGCTCGACCGAGTAGCTGGTGCTACTCGGGTCGAATCGCCTGGGAAAAACTGCATAGGCTTAGGCTTTCGCTCCTTTCTCTCGTTCACTTCTCCTCTTCTCCTCCCATAAGCTTCCAAACCTCGGTGAACCCCTGTAGAGCCTCGCCAATGGCGTCATGGATGTGCTAGATGTGTCCATGTCTCACAATGGCTCCAAATCGCTCAAAAAATCCCTGAAAATCCACGAAGCTCTAGGAAACTTCAATATAACATTAGAAGCACAGTGTCGTATGAAAAATGCGGGATTCGGATGCAAATATAACATGAAATGCAATGAAATGATGATATGAAAAGATGGAAAATATGGACACATCAAAATCCCCCAAGCTTACCTCGTACTCGTCCTCGAGGAAGACGAATACTAGGCTCACCGGGCGATAATAAAAGAAAATAGAAGAGATATGAAATGGAGAGTGATGCTAAAATGTTTAGTCAGATCTCAAGCCCGAGCAGCATATCACAATACTTCGAATAATAAAACACATGCTAATAGTATTTTCAAGTCTTACTAATCATATGGCTTGCATGCAACAAAGAGAAAGGTAGGGATCCTTTAAAATCATGCCGTCAACTCATATCAACATCATGCATTCCATAGAGTCTAGTATAAAAAGAGTTGGCAAATTTTTTTTCAATCAATAGATATAAGTGGAGCACAAAGAGATCACACCAACATGCAATAGAGAATGGAAATAGGTCATGACATTCAAATATTCACTTCAAATCGTGAAAAATCTCCAAGGCTAAAATATCTCGTAAAGTTTAAGCATTATCGAATCTCCCCATTGTGCACCATCTCCACTCTAATGTCATACTCACTCTTATAATGAAATGGTTCACCCCCCAAGCTTAGCTTGAGGCGTCGCATCTAGGAATAAGATGTGGAATTTTTGTCTTTTCCCAAGTATTTGTAGTAGCTTCTGATAAAGAGATAGAAAATATTCTTCTTTTTTTTTCTTTTTCTCAATTCTTTTCGAAATATTTTTGGGTTTTTGGAAGTTATCTTTTCCTTTTGGGATTTTTGGGAGGTAGGTGTGGTAAAAGTAGCTGTAGAGGGTGAAACCAAATGATATGTAGAGAATCATAAAGGTATGTGGAGAGGGAAGATAATATATCACTCGGTTCACTCATTAGATGTGCACAATGGTTCAATGAGATAATACTCTAACCAAACTCATAGCTAGCATGAGTATTTTCATTCATCTTAACGAATAATGAAAGCATGCCGTATAAAGCACAATAGTATCATGCATTCAAACAGAAGTGGATAAGATAACAAACTGGTGCTCCAAATATTCTAATGATGCTTGAACCTAGGTGCATTACCCAACAAAGAACGTACTAGATACTCCTTCATGCATTCAATTTCAATTCATCTCATGCATTAAATTAGAAAGATCAGCAAGAGAATATGCAAGCATAAAAATAGTAAGACTGAGATTACTCTAAAGAGCATGTCAAGATATATAAGCATCGTGAGTAGCTACTGAGGGCTATAAGAGATATCATCATGTAGAACAATTCTAGCAAAAAGGAAAAAAGGGCAGAGAGAGTAAGAAAATGGAAACAAGCATGTTGATGGATCCTGTCAAAACAGCGTTAGGATCGATAAATGAAGTTGAGACTTACGCTTGCGTATGCGGCACGGTAGTCTCGGAACTTCGCCTTCAGATTCGCCACGACGGATCGAGTCTTCTTACGAACGGAGTAAGGCTACTAAATCCATAATCTAAATCTCTACTTTTAGATTAAGAACTTGGATAAAGAGAGAGGAAGGATTTCGGCAGAGCTTCGCTAGAATGAAATGCAAGGCAAGAATACCATGCAAAAGTGTAAGGAAATGGCTAAGCCTTGGGTCTTATTTATAGCCCCCAAGGTAGTTATTTTAGGAGTAATTGTTCCTTTGGAACAATTTAACTAAGGTGTACCATCATACATGGCACATTATAAGCTTAAGTTGTACCATATGCATGGTACAACATAAGCTTAAGATATTCCCCCTTTATTAGCCATATGTCGCATGCACTTATGCATATAATGCGACTTTCCCACTTATCTAGAGATCCTCTCTGCAAGGGAATAGATTCCCTTTGCACACGACTTCGTGTACGCGATGTTCGAGGTCCGTATTCCCTCGTACATCCCCTACAAGGGTGTACAAACGTCATCCATATCCAACATCTCCCACTCACACTTGAGGGGATTGTAAGAGAACGTCTTTCTCTTAGTTCTTTCATCTATCATACCGAGAAATAGACCGTGCGACCGTCATGCGCGCAGAGTCTGTTGTTGTGCACTTGTTAGAGATACACAACGACCTCGAAGGTGCAAAGTTGAGTAGTTTAACGCATGCTTTACCCTAGATTATTTCTTCACATTTCTTATACTTTATATTCAACAATTGAATCCCATCTGGATCACAATTGGCTGGCCAGCTTTGAATCATTAAAGTCCAAATGCGAATATGAAATCAATCTTCCTCTTCTTGCGAACCTTCTGATCTTGACTCGATTCGCTTTTCTAACGTGTCCCGCCGAGCCGAATTATCATAGCCCATTAGCAACACGCTAAGATAGCGATCATCTCGTCAAATCTAAAGGAACCAATTGGAGTCCTTGAGGGTAAGAGTTAAGACCCATATGGCCTTTGAGTCTCACATAATAGGAAACACTATTGCTACTAACTCAATGGTCGAAATGCATACGTGGTATGAACACGTATTACAACATCACTCCTTTCCCAGGGAGAGTATGTCTTAATGATGTTGTACGGATGAAAGATCAGACACCACAGTGTCTATCTTTTGAGTCCCCTTACTACCCATGAAATATTCCCGGACTCTCATCCTGCATAAGACAGATAGGATTAAAAAATCCTATGAGATCTCTTTTAAATATCCTTGTGATACAGATCTCAGATCCTTTTGTAAGCATCCATATGATGCAGATCTTTCATACGACCATTTTGTTTAATTCATGACTCTAAATCATCCGTCTGATGATTTTGACTTCAAACAGGTCTCATCTCTATTCTATCCGTCTGATAGAATAAGGCGGTTGCTCATGTGAGAGAGCCAACCTCAATCTGTCCGACATACTAGAAAGTATAGCTGAGATTTCAAAAATGTACACAAACATTTCTCAAGAAATTCATATGCAATGTTTGAAAAAAAAAGAACTTATTCTTTTATTAATTTTGATCATTTACAGACATGTGAATTTACATTGGTACGACTCAGCTCTTACGCAATCCTTGAGATGATAAGTGTTTGTAAAACACATCTCTGGGGATCGCCTTCGTAAGCGGATCCGCTATCATCTCATGCGTAGATATGTACCTTATGTCTACCTTCTTGGTCTTATCATAGTCATTTGCAAATTTGTAGCGGATATCTATGTGTTTGGTCTTACAATGGAATTTCGGATCTTTGACATAGGCTATAGATGCTTGACTGTCGCTGTGTATGGGTACAGCACCTGAGTCACTTGCATTAATTATCCTGTCTAAGAACTTCCTAAGACAAACAGCCTCTTGGACTGCCATGCTAAATGCTACAAACTCGGCTTCCATGGTTGAAAGTGCGATGCAGGATTGTTTCTTGCTACTCCAGGATATTGCACCAGATCCGAGTAGAAAAACATATCCTGAGGTCGATCGTCACTCATCGAGATCACCCGCCCAATCAGCATCAGTGTAGCCTTCGAGCCTCAAGGCATCTCCTTGATAGCATAAAGCAAAGTCTGCAGTTCCTTTGAGATACCGCATTATCCTCTTAACCGCTTTCCAGTGTACTTGCCCTGGGTTGGATTGGTAACGACTTACCATTCCAACGGCAAAACAGATGTCCGGTCTTGTACACATCATAGCGTACATTAGACTACCAACTGCACTGGAATATGGAACTTTTTCCATAATCTCCTTCTCTTTTTGGTTCTTCGGACATGATTTCAGACATAAATTGTCGCACTTGCTTATTGGAGTATCAATGGACTTGCAGTCCTGCATATTAAAACGTTCTAGAACCTTCTTTATATAAGTCTCCTGTGAAAGAGAAAGAAGTTTCTTCGAACGATTCCTTGAAATCTTAACTCCAAGGATATATGCGGCTTCTCCCATGTCTTTCATTTCAAAAACTGATGAAAGCCAAGCCTTGATATCCATCACAAAGCCCTTGTCATTTCCGGCTATTAAAATGTCATCTACATATAGAGACATAATAACATACTTGTTCTTATTCCTCTTGATATATACACAGTTATCTTCATCAAGCATGGAAAATCCATTTGATAAAACAACCTCTTGAAATCGTATATACCATTGCCTCGAGGATTGTTTAAGACCATATATGGATTTAAGAAGTTTACAAACCTTATGTTCGTTTCCTTCTTTTACAAACCATGTTGGTTGTTCCATATAGATCTCCTCGTCCAATTCTCCATTGAGAAAGGCAGTCTTTACATCCATTTGATGTAATTCGAGGTCTAAGCAAGCTACCATTGCCAGAATCAGGCGAATTGAGGTAAAACGAACAACAGGTGAGAAGGTCTCTTCGTAGTCTATCCCTTCCTGTTGCGTAAAACCTTTCGCGACAAGGCGAGCTTTATATCTGTCAATAGAGCCATCAGCCTTATGCTTGATCTTGAGAACCCATTTGTTCCCAATAGCTCTACGTCCTCTGGGTAAGTCAACTAAGTCCCAGACTTGGTTAACTTTCATGGATTCTAACTCCTCTTGCATCGCTTCCACCCATTTGTCTTTAGCAGGGCAAGATACGGCCTGTTTGAAAGTAGCAGGCTCGTCATCTTCTTGTAGTAAAGTCATAAAGGTTTGCGGAAATTCATCCTCAAATCTTAGAGGAGCCAACCTTGTACGACTACTACGTCGTATTTGAGATTCTTCAAGTCCTTGTTGACTCGAATTTAGATCAATTCTAATATCACTTCCACTTGGAATGTCGTTAGAATTGCTCCCACTTGGATCATTATTCCCGTATGGAATAGGATAATCGTCATTCGTATAATCCATTGGTGAAGGTTGAAACTTATTTTCGTTTTCACCAAGAATTCTCCCACTCGAATGAGGTAATCCTTCTTGATCATAAATCTCAAATAGAGATAAGTCCTGACTTATCTCGCCATGTCTTGGAAACTCGTTTTCCAAGAAAGTGACATCCCTCGACTCAAACTCAATTAGCCCACCATTTTCTTCCTGACTAACAAAAACATAACCTTTGGAGTTTTCTGCGTATCGTATAAAGATACATTTCCTTCCCCTTGGCCCAAGTTTGCCATACTTATGGGAGGAAATATGTGCGTAGGATGCACAACCCCAAGGTTTCAAAATGTTTAAGTCAGGAGACCTTTGGTTCCACAACTCATAAGGAGTGGAGCTAACTGATTTTGAGGGTACGCGGTTTAAAATGAAAGCGGCCGTCAATAATGCATCGCCCCAAAAGGTGATTGGCAAGTTAGCTTGCGCCATCATTGAACGGACCATTTCCATTAAAGTCCTATTTCTCCTTTGTGCAACACCGTTTTGTTGAGGAGTATAAGGCATAGTTACCTGATGTACTATGCCTTTTTCATCACAAAGTTCCTTAAAACTTGTTGAGTGATATTCACCGCCCCTATCGGTTTGCAAGACCTTAATCTTGCGATCTAATTGATTCTCCACTAAACTTATATAGTTTTTAAAGCAAGCCAAAGCTTCACTTTTGTGGGATATCAAATAGATATGTCTGAATCGGGTGAAATCATCAATAAAAGTGATGAAATAGGACTTTCCGCGTCTTGTCTTGACATTCATTGGACCACATATGTCCGAATGGATAAGCTGTAATGGAACCTCGGCCCTTGTGCCGGTTCCAAACGGCTTGCGACAAGATTTCCCCACAAGGCAATGTTCGCAGGTCGACATTTCAATCTTTGAAACATTGGATAGAAGGCCACGTTTGGCAAGTCTATCCATACGCGTTGGTCCAATATGACCAAGCCTTGCGTGCCAACAATTCACATCAGACTTATAAGTCTTAGAATTTGCAATAAGGAAATTTTCATTACATGAGGAATCATACATTGTACTCATTACAATAAATCCTTTAAACACAAACCCAGTACCAATAAGAGTATTATTACAACTTAAGTCCACATTACAATCATGAAAACACCAGTTATAGCCAAGACCCATTAATACGACCACAGAAATTATATTCCTTCGAATATCTGGAGCGAAGAGGACATCATGAAGTAGGAGAGTGCGGCCGTTGTCCAAGACTAGCTTGCAAGTCCCAATGCCTTTCACTTCAACACGTGTGTTGTTTCCTACATAGATCCACTTCGTTCCTTGGGGTATCCGGTGATACTCCACGAAGGACCGTCTGTCCCTTGCTATGTGGTCGGTGGCACCTGAATCAATTATCCAAAATGGATTAGATTCCACAAGAAATATTGAACTAGAAACACATATGTAACTAGTATATTTACAAGTTACCTCGTCGCCTCCACTCGTACACGAACGAGCATAGTGACCGAGCTTGTTGCACTTGAAGCACTTGATCCTCTTCAAGTCTTTCTTCTTGTGCCATTTCTTGTGCCCACCCTTATGTTTGGGTTTCTTGGTAGACTCAGGTTGCTTATTACGTTCGTTAGTGAACTTCGAACGATATTTTCGTTTCTTTCCCTCGTGTGAGGAACTAGCAGCCATGTGCACTTCTGCACTTGGCTTGGCAGCCGCAAGCCGCTCTTCCTCTAATTCGAGGTGCTTGGAAACATCGCTGAAGGTCTTGATGCTCTCATTGTGGGTGAGATGCATCTTCATTTGGTCCCACCCATTTGGTAGGGAATGTATAACTGCTTGGATTTGTTGCTCATCAGTGAGCACATGACCTGCGTCCTTTAACTCCGAGATAAGGTTCGCCATATGTCGCAGATGTTTCCCCATGGAATGATCTAGACGTTTCTTATATGAATCGAACCTTATAGTTAAGGCGCGAAGTTTGGACACCGATGTGCCACCGAACTTCTCTTCTAGCTTGGACCATATGTCCATGGCTAGGTCATGTTCTCGGAAGATGCGCATTATGTCATCAGCCATACTGCTTAATAACGTAATGCGCGCTACCTTGTTCTTCCGAGACCAAGCATCAAAAGCTTCCTTGTCTCGTCGGTGTTGGGCCGTAGTGCCCAACTCGGGTTCAATCATAACGTTCTTTAGAGTTTCGAGCACTTCTTTCTCCTCTAGAACGTATTGTATCTTGATGGACCAAAGTTTGTAATTATCTCCATTGAGTTTTTCACCTCTGTTTAACTCAGCGACAATATTCTTTGAAGCGGAAGACATTTTACTTTTAAAATGCTGCAAAAGACACAAAACCAAAGGTTTGATCAAAAAAAATTGCATTGAAAAATTCTTAAAATACAATTCCCATTTGAAGTGATAATAGAATATCCCATTTGGATAGTTCTAATTTCAACTCCCACTTGGAATGATATTTATAATTTGATAAGTTGCTTTCGAAAAATATTGAAGATGTTACTCTAGAATCGGAAAGGTCACTATGTTTCCAATCACCATCTAGAGTAACTTTCAATATTTCTCCCTCACTTTATCAAATGTTAGTACTCTTATAGTACTTCGCAGCGGAAAAGCGTTTTTGAAAACGTATGAAAAACGTATTTTTCAAAAAAAAATGTATATTTCAACTTAGTACCCTTATGATACTAGTGAAATATTCGGCACTTCCTGACCATTTGTCAGGAATGAGCCGTAGCCGTGCCAAGGTCGGATCCCTCTTTTTGGAAATTTTTCTGCAAACTATCGTCGCCGGCTCCCGTATGGATCCAGGCGTTTCCCCCGTATGAGAGAATTTTGGCGCAGACGACTATCGTTTGGCCCCGTATGGGCTAGTCGGCACGTTCATGTTCGACCAAGGCCTTTTGCCGAATTAGTCGACCAAAACACCCGAATTGGTCGACCAATGATAATGGTCTGAAACTTCTCCCGGCCAGGGCCTCTGCCCTGGCTGAGGCTGGCCAAGGGCCGGCCAGGGCCTCTGCCCTGACCGGCCAGGGGCCCTGGTCCCTCGGCCAGGGCCTCTGCCCTGGCCGAGGCCGGCCAAGGCCGGCCAGGCCCTGGCCGAGGCCAGGGCATTGGCCCTGGCCTCTGCCAGGGCCGGCCAGGCCCCGGCAGTGGCCAGGGCGCCGGCCCTGGCCACTGCCAGGGCCGGCCAGGCCCCGGCCGTGGCCAGGGCCGGCACTGGCCTCTGCCAGGGCCGGCCAGGCCGGCCCCTGGCCTTGGCCGAGGCCGGCCAGGGCCCCTTGGCCCTGGCCTGGCCTCGGCCAGGCCAGGCCTTGGCCACGGCCAGGCCAGGCCTTGGCCACGGCTAGGGCCCCCTGGCCCTGGCCGGGGCCGGCCAGGTCCGGCCATGGCCATGGCCGGCCATTGCCGGGCCATGGCCCATATGGCCATGGCCGGCCACCCCCTTATATGGGGTTGCCGCACATCCACGCCGGAGCGGTGGCCATGGTGGTTATTGGCCGTAGCCAAGCCCCTCCGCATGGGAAGGGGGGTGCATTGCCTTCATAGCCCATTTGGCCATGGTGATCATGCACCAAAAGTCATCTTCTCCGATGTAGATAACTACCATCATCTTCCTCGATGAAGCACCCGTTCGTCGATGAAGCACCCGTTCGTCGAGAAAGTGGTTATTCTCTAATGGCCGTGTGCCAAAAATGAAAAATAACACACTTTAAAGTTCGTAAACTACGCGCTCCACATGAAGAGAGTTCACATTCCCTATGAATGGAGACTCAGCATCCATGAAGAGAGCGAGCTTGACGATATGAACGGTCGGTTCTTCCCGTCACGGAGAGTTCCTACCATATCTGTAATGATAGGAGACCCTAACGTGAAAAGAACAACCGCTGCGTTCTCTCCGTCATGAAGCGTTCCTACCATATCCATAATGGTAGGATACCCATTCGTGAAAAAGACAACGCCTCGTTCATCGGTTCGACGTGGCGGTGGTTTTGACCGGGGCGAACCCGTATGGCTCTGATACCAATGATGGATCCTGTCAAAACAGCGTTAGGATCGATAAATGAAGTTGAGACTTACGCTTGCGTATGCGGCACGGTAGTCTTGGAACTTCGCCTTCGGATTCGCCACGACAGATCGAGTCTTCTCACGAACGGAGTAAGGCTACTAAATCCACAATCTAAATCTCTACTTTTAGATTAAGAACTTGGATAAAGAGAGAGGAAGGATTACGGCAGAGCTTCGCTAGAATGAAATGCAAGGCAAGAATACCATGCAAAAGTGTAAGGAAATGGCTAAGCCTTGGGTCTTATTTATAGCCCCCAAGGTAGTTATTTTAGGAGTAATTGTTCCTTTGGAACAATTTAACTAAGGTGTACCATCATACATGGCACATTATAAGCTTAAGTTGTACCATATGCATGGTACAACATAAGCTTAAGATATTCCCCCTTTATTAGCCATATGTCGCATGCACTTATGCATATAATGCGACTTTCCCACTTATCTAGAGATCCTCTCTGCAAGGGAACAGATTCCCTTTGCACACGACTTCGTGTATGGGACGTTCGAGGTCCGTATTCCCTCGTACATCCCCTACAAGGGTGTACAAACGTCATCCATATCCAACACATGTAAGCATGGCAAAAAGTGGAAAACGTGATGCTGAATAAGAAAAAAGATGGAGAGGTGGAAAATGTGTGGAAAAATAAAGTAAAAAGGTGCAAAATGAAAGAAAAATGTAAAAAAATAAAAAATAAAAAATAAAGCGATAGCGCTCATCTCCCAAACTAAACGTAGTAGTGTCCTCAATGCTGAGAACATGCCGGCAAGTGGGAAATGAAGCGAGGGTGGGTGGGTATGGAGATAGAAAGTGAATGGAAAGTAAAACTGTGCAAATGAAAGAAAAAGTGATATGATGTAAGGATAAAGTGAAGATGCAAATGCATGGAATGATGCATGGTGGTGGGGGAGTGAAAATAAAAAGCAAAAAGGTCCTCCTCCAAGCTGTGTAAGACTAAGGCTCCGAAAAGACAGATGGGCACAAGACACAAAATAGGATGAGGGAATGACCCTAGCAAAAGTGTGAAAAGTGCATCAAACAGGGGACCACCCTCTGGAGATGGTGATGGGTCCCCCTGATGTGGACCAGAGGCCATGGCAGCCAGCTATGGCTCGACAAGTGTGTCGGCTGGGCGATCAGCGGTACTGGAAGCAGGCTCATCGGAGAATGGGACAATGGCAGTCTCGACTAGTGTGGAAGTGTGTGCATCGACGACTAGAGAGCTCACTACCATGGCTACCAACTCAGTGGCAAAAGTGACATGCTCTGCAGGAGCGTGAGAGTGAGGGGCACTGAGTGGTGCGGTGGTGGAGACAGGGGCTGGCCTGGGGGAGAGGCGTAAGCAAGGATCACGGGAGGAGGGCCCCACGTCTGCAGCAGGTCTATAATCGAAGCGAGGTCCACCTCGACACTTTACTGATGGATGGCTGTCGAGCGGGAAAAGTCGTCGAAATCACGACGAAGGTGAGAAGTCACCTCCTCCACTACTGTCAGACGAGCTCAGTGGTGCAGGAGTCAAGGGGAGGACGGGAGCTATGAGACACCGCTCTCGTAGAACGGTCCCGTGGAGAGGGTCTACGGTGCCTAGGCTGAAGGATCGGAGAGGGTGAACTCGCAGAAGAAGGAGAAGAAGGAAGCAGTGGCAGCATCGGCAGCAGAAGAAGGAGCTGTCATCGACACAGATGTGCGGACAGAAGTCGAGATGCTCTCGGTGAGGATGGCTGTTGCTGGTGTGGTGGTGGAGCCAGTGAGTGGTGTAGGGAACCCTAAGGAGGTAGGTAAAGAGGCTAGAAGGTCCCTAAGCGGTGGAAGGGTGCTGGCTGGCTCCTGCTCTTGAAATTGTAGAGAAGTCTGCTCGGGAGCAGACGGGATGATCGTGCCCGTAGGTATGGGTACGGAGGAGATAGCGGCAGGGGTGTAAGGATCGCCTTACCCTTGTAATACTACGAACAACACACTAGAGGGGGGTGAATAGTGTAATGGCAATAAATCGTGCAATTAAAATTAAACTTGCAAATGCGGAATAATAAATGCAAGAGGAATTAATCAACACAATCAATCCAAACGCAAACACAAGATATTACCCTGGTTCCCCAAACTTGGGTACGTCCAGCCACACCAATATTCACTATATTTCCCACAAAGGGAAGTGAATACAAATCCCACAAAGAGATACCTCATACAGAGAATTTTGTCCTACACAAGGACCCAACCAATCCAACACAAAGGTCAAACTCCCACCTAGAGAATTACTAACTCCCACTCAGAGAATTAGGGTTAGCCCTACCATAGGACACCAAACTCCCACAAAGAGAGTTACTTCCACAAAGAGCGTTATTCTCACAAAGAGAATATCATATTTCCACTAAGAGAAATACTCCCACAAAGAGAGTATCTAATTCCCACAAAGAGAATTAGAGTTTCAAAGAAACACGAAGTAACACAAATACTCTTACCCATGCCTTGAGATGTACTTACTCATAAATGAATGTAAGTCATGAAAGAGGATATCCAAGTGTTGAGATTAGCTTGAAAGCACTTGGATGATTTTCCTTGAGCTTGACTTTAATGCATGAAGGAGATTTAGAGCTCTAAGAGGAAAATGAGGGAGTTTGAGAGTGGCTTATTTAATCTCTAAGGATTTTCAATGGCATCAAGAATTTATTATGAACTCAACCCTCTCATATATATAGGAACCCTATAGAAACTCTCAAAAGCCAAGAAAACGGCCAAAACCAAAAAGCGGCAACGGCTAGATTTTGGGCTGAAACGTCACAGACAGTCGACTGATGAACAAATGACAGTTGACTGTCCAACGGCTAAATAAATCCCAACAGCTATAATTTGAGCCTCGACAGTCGACTGTTAAAGACGAAACAGTCGACTGAAAACATGATAGGCCCATGTTAAGCCTTCAGCAGGTGACTGCTGCAGGGTATGGAATAAAACAGAGAGTTGCACTCTTACTCCCAATATGCATACATGCGACTGATGAACAAAGTACAATGACTGTAAAATAGACAGGCGACTATTTATCCTTCATCAGTCGACTACTGCATGAGATGAAAATAAACAGAGAGTTTCAACTATCGCACTTGCGCCTTTCATACGACTGTTGACAATTTCACAGGTGACTGTAAAGATACAGGCGACTGTAAATTGAACATCAGTCAACTTATGCGAAAAGATCAAGTAGAGTCAATAAACGGTTGACTTGAGCAGTGCACCACAGTCGACTTTAGAAGGCTCGACAAGCGACTGGAATCACCCAATCGACTATAAAACCTTCAGCAGGCGACTATTGGAGAGCCAGAGACTCCAAATGAGTCTTTGGGCAAGATGAGCCTATTGGGTTGGATTCTATGATAATCCTAAGGCTCTCTAAGATGGTTAAATGTATATGCATGAATGAGTAGACCATCTATCAAGGCATTACATTAAACCTAGACTCGAAAAAGAGAGAAAGCAATAAATGAAATATTACATGGATTACAATACTTTACTTAGAGTCTATGCTTTAATCTTGATGCCTTGATGCTCCCCATCATCTCCAAGCTTTGGCACTCCTTGAGTCCAATCTTTGGCCCTTCACCACTTGATGTTCATCCTTGCACCAAGTGTTTAGTCTCCAAGAATGATATTCTTGAAAAGTAACTAAGAGACTAAAACACGAGAGTCATTAGCCACAATATAATGTTGTGATCATCATAAAAATAACATTGGTATGAAACACCAATACTCAATAAGAGGCCTCGAGGTATAGGGTGGTGATAGTCCCCGTGGTCCCTACGGTGCTGGAGGTGGTGGTGGCGATATAGGTAGGGGTGGATGTGCCTCCTGGTGGTGGTGGGTGCATAGGCTGTGCAAGCTAGGCGGCCACAATGGCGGCTAGGTCGGGCTCCTCATCCTTAGAAGAGCTGAGCACCAAGTGATCGGCATCAACATCGACGGGCGCTCCGGGGGGCTCAAGGACGTGGAGGGAAGGAAGTGGAAAGACACTATCAATCATCCAGTTCTGCTGGACTGGCGCTATGGTGGTGAGGGGTGGGCAGGACAAAGTGGGGAGACTGATGGGTGCCAAAAACATAGTCCCAGTGACGTGCCCCATATGGCCTGATGATGTGCATGTGCTCAAGCACGCCCAAAGTCAAGCACGTGGGACCAGAAGGTCACTAGGCCATCAGGAAGATCTAGGCCCAGCATCTGTGCGAAGATACTGAAAAATCCGTCGCAGCAGATATCTGTGGCAAAGCAGGTGTAGGTAGTCCGTAGGAGGCGGTAACACAGCTAGTGGGCTGCATCAGAAAGGATGAAGGGGTGGACGGAGCCGTCTAGGTGGTAGCGCAGGAGTCAGGTCATTCCCATGAGATGTAAGAGTTCGGGTAGGGACATGGTCTCGACTTTTGGTCGACAGAAAATGGTAGTGGCGAGGTGTCGTTGGGCATAGCAAAGGCAAGGGTGCACGATGCACGATGCCTTCGCATGACTAGGGTGGTAATGGTCCAGACCAGTGATGCAATGCCAAAATGTAGAGGCATCGAACAGGGACAGCTCGTAGTCTGGGGAGAAGGCGGCACGGGGGTCAGGGATGGCTGTGAAGTGGAAGTGAGTGTGATCTAGGTGTACGTGACCACGAAGTCGTGGTCCAGCAGCCGGAAGCTAATTCCATCGCCCTCCAGTATACGGGCAATGGAACTCAACACCTCTAGAATGAGGCAGCTATAGGTGGGGGCGTGGGCAGCGAGGAGTCAGTCGAAACCGATGGTGCGGCAAAGCCAATGGACCCCATGCAGGAGTCCTAGGCACCGGATGGTGGGGATGTGGATGAATTGTGTGGGAATGATCCTCCGCTGCGACAGCTCGACAAAGCGGTCGCGGTGCTCATCGTCCCGAATGGTGATGCCAAATGTCCACACCTGCGGTGGCAGAGAGGCAAAAGGGGCGGGTGGTGTAGTAATGGGGATGGGGGCGGAAGTGGCGGGGATGTGTGGGCGATGTGGCCGGTGATCGTGGGCGGGCAGTACGGCTAGTGGGAGGTTGGTGGCATAGTCTGAGGAGTCGGATGAGGACAACGAATCGACCATGTACTCCTCCTTGGTGGTGGATGAAGCGGTGCAACAAGCACGGCGTGCAGGCTGAGAAGAGGTGGTGCTAGTTGCCTTCCTCTTCCCACGCCGTGCAGGTGTGGGCTCCCTCCTTATAGTGCATGGAGGCATCGTGCTATAAATACGCGGAGTGTGTCGGAATAAAAATAAAGAGATGGTACAGTGTATCAACACGACAGTTGCGACAAGAGCGATGTGATTGGGCATGTGTCTATCTGCTAATCTGTGGTATCCCCAAGCTACTCTGGGATGTGTCCTCCTCTGTAGGCGCAATGTACCTGAAATATAAGGAGAAAATAATATCAGTGGGAGCAAAAGAAGTGTGGGGGGAGAATGGTTTGCGAACTTGACCGAGCACAAGCTATGCTCGGTCGAGTAGGTCGGGCTGTGGAGGTGCCGTAGTGGGAAGCGTTCTAGACCGAGCACCAAGTGTGTTCGGTCGAGTAGGTCAGAAGGGGAGGGGGTTTAGGTGGATGACTCAGAAGAGCACTAATTGTGCTTGGTCGAGTAAATCGGGTTGCCCTAGGGCTATTGGGGGGCGGGGGGTGTTTCAGTAGGAGATGGTGTAGGGGGGAGGGGTGTTTTAATAGGAGTGTGGGGTAGGGAAGGGGCGTGGGAGGGGGTGGTGGAATGGGGTTTTGGGGCAGTGCCGCCTGCACTGGGCGGTGCTGGCGGCGTTGCTCCGGTGATTGCGAGTAGTTTTGCTGTTCTAGGGCATGGAGATGAACCATATGGATCCGAGTTTAGAATTGTGACGAACGAATTAATGTGTTGCTAGGATTGATAAACGGTTGGGTTATGATTGATTTACTACGAGTAGCTAGGAATTTCCAATGATTGGGGTTTGCAAGAGATTGGATTTCAATCGATGGAAAGGCCTAGATATTCGATTTAGGTTTATAATCGAGATTCTCTAGACTTGCTTTGAAAGAGATTGGACCAAAGCTAGGATTTTTATTATAAATCTATACTCATATTCATTTGCAAGAGATTGGACGAATATGAACTATCATAACCTAGATCGTAACTCGAGTTTGCACGAGAGTGGGCTCGAGGTGTGATTGGACGATGATGTCGATCTTCATGCTAGCGTCTTAGGTTAGGGTTTGCACGAGAGTGGGCCCTAATCTAGGTCGCTATAGACCGGCAATAGCGTGAGAGCATGAGCTTGGTTCTCTATTCAGTTACGACTAGTTCACCTCAATTCAAGCCTTGCAACATTGAGATTCACGATTCACAGAGATGGATGACGATCCGTAGTGGGGATTCCCTAGCCCTAGACGCTTTTATTATATAGAATTCAAATTGTTAATTGAATGACTGTGACAATATTCTCGAAACCATTCCATTCTACACTAATAGCTAATTGATTAAAACAGAGTACCGTCATTTGTCCTTCTCGTGTTTGATACCCGCTCGCCACTACACCGTGCACTTGCAGTAAGACTATGACGGTATTCCGGGTGTATATCCGAGAGCGATCAAGTTTTTGGCGCCGTTACCAGGGAGGCGACGATATTTTATTTTCTTTACTTAGCTATTTATTTTTATTTTATTATTTCCACTCTTTTATTCCTCTATTATGCTAACAATTCTATCTAGACTCTCTTTTTTCTGTGCATGTACACGAGATCGAAGTTGCCCCAAGGAGACATATTATTCGACCCTGAGATTGAGCGTACGACAAGGAGGCTTAGAGCTGAGAGGAGATTTGCCACAGAGGAAATTCAAATGGCCCCGCCGGAAACACTAGAGGAGCTAGCGCTGCGAATGGCTAGGCTTGTCTCCATCCGAGATAGGCTACGGCCCAAGACCACGTCTACCACCTCTTCTATAGTCATGCCGGAGTTGGTGGTCGATAAGAACTTTGAGCTGAAGACATGACTTGTAGTGTTGATGCAACATGACCTATTCCATTGGCACTCACAAGAAAACCCGCACTACCATCTGCAATCATTCTTAGCTAAATGCACCACTTTCCAGATGCTTGGCGTGCCGGCTGACGCTATTCGACTGCGCCTCTTCCCGTTTACTCTTCGAGATAAGGCATTGTATTGGTTGAGGATGCAAGCCGAGGGGATCTTCACCACTTGGGATGAGCTGGCGAGCGCATTTGTCAACAAGTTCTATCCGACATCCAAGACTATTAAGATACGAAGTGTCTTGATGTCCTTCAAGCAAGGCCCCCAAGAAATTTTATATGAGGCGTGGGAGCGTTTCAAGGACCTCCAACACCAATGCCCCCACCATAGCATCGAGCCGTGGGTGCTTGTGCATAGCTTCTTTAACGGATTGCAACCGAGCACAAAGCAAATAATGGATGCAACCGCCAATGGAGCTATCTTGTCAAAGGCACCAGATGACGCTACGGTCTTACTTGAGGAGATGGCCTCGAATAATCAGTGGTGGGTCGATGAAAGGGGAAATTCTTCGTCATCTTTGAAGACGGTAAGTATTTATGAAGCCAAGGCAGTGACAGAGTTTTCTACAAAATTTGATTCCCTTCACAAGGCCGTAGAGAGATTGGAAAAGTTGGTGAGTGAACCACATGGAGCTTCCACTGTATCTACACCGGGAGGAAGCATGAGCGACTGGAAGGATCAAGCCCATGTTATGTTTGTTGGTGGGGAGCAAGGAGACGGAGATTTGGAGCAAGCTCAGTATATTGCGGGTAGTACCTGTTATTGGGTGAAACCCGGATACAAGGGGTCACCCCGGATTTTCATACGCCAACAATGATGGAGCGTTGAATCCACCGTCGCAAAAATCACAAGTGATCTCTCCGCATTTTACACAATTTTTCTGCATGTTTTCATGTCATTTTGATCGACCATATCTCGTTTTCCATGATTATTCGACGATATCGCGTTGCTTTTCACTATTTCTTTTTTTGTCGTATTTCAGGAGATATGGAGCGATCTGGAGCAAAAATGAGATCAAGAGACTATTGCGCATACCGGAGCATCGACCACGGCTTATTTGAGGAGTTTGCAGTGCTATAGGATGAGCGAAAGAGGAAGAAATCCGATAGAAGCGACGAGGAGGTGAGGAGGAGAAGAAAAGAGCCCAGATACAGCCTACTCGGCCGAACAGAGACTCTGCTCGGCCGAGTCACAAGCTTCATTCGGCCGAGTGAAACAGATAGGCATATCAAATTTTCATCGTTCCCTCGGCTGAACAAGATAGCATACTCGGCCAAGTGAGAAAGCTCACTCGCTCGAGTAGAACAGGGTTTTACTTCCGAGAAGCAGCTGAGTTACTAGAATTTCAGAGAAGCCTACTCGACCGAGTACGATTGCTTACTCGGCAGAGTAAAGAAGTCTGCTCGCCCGAGTCAGTCAGAGAGACAGAACCCCGAAGACCCCAGATTCTCTGTTTTATTATTGGGTCTGTTACTCGGCAGAGTGACATTGCTACTCGGCCGAGTGACGTATTCCGACTGCTGCGAGGATTGCGAATTCTGGGCTGCACAGGGGCAGTTTTGGCACGATTTTTTGGACGATTTTTACTTGTATTTAAAGCTAGTTTTATCCCTAGTTTTAGGAGAGACTTATATTATTTTTTGACGGCTATTATTTTGTGAAATCTCAGCTGGAGATCATAGGCAATGATTTTGGTTTGTATTTTCTTGCTAAAAATCTTATTTTTATGAATTGTCTCTTTTTTGCAATGAATTGTGCTATGATCAATTGCTATTTTTCTGAGATTTTCAAGATGATTTGTGAGTAGTTTATTCGTTCTAGGGCATGGGGATGAACCCTATTGACCTGATCTTTTGAATTGTGATGAATGAATAGATTTGTTGCTAGAATTGAAGAAAGGTTAAGTTTTTGATTGATTTATTGCGAATAGCTAGGAATTTATATCAATTGAAATTTGCAAGAGATTGGATCCCAATTGATAGGAAGGCCTAGATATTCGACTTAGGTTTATAATTGAAATTCTCGAGATTTGGTTTGCAAGAGATTGGACCAACGCTAGGATTTTTATTATAAATCTATACTAATATTCGTTTGCAAGAGATTGGATGAATACGAACTATCAAAACTTAGATCATGGCTCGAGTTTGCACGAGAGTGGGCTCGAGTTACAATTGGACGATGATGTCGATCCACATGCTAGCGTCTTAGGTTAAGGCTTGCATGAGAGTGGGCCCTAATCTAGATTTCTATAGACCGGCAATATCGCGAGAGTGTGAGCTTGGTTTTACATTAAGTTGCGACTAGTTCACCTATACTCAAGTTTAGTAACATTGAAATTCATGATTCACTAGGATGAGAGACGGTCCGTAGTGGGGATTCACTATCCCTAGACGCTCTTATTATTTTGATATCTATTTGCTATTGTACGATTGTGATATTACCATCGTATCTATTCTTATTCTCTTGATAGCTAGGTAATCAAAGTAGAATAATGTCAATTGTCCTCCCTGTGTTCGATACCAGCTCACCACTATGTCGTGTGCTTGCGGTAAAACTACAGTCGTATTTCGTGTGTATATCCGGGGCCGATCAAGTTTTTGGCGCCGTTGCCGGGGAGGCGACGGTTTTTTATTTTTTTACTTAGTTATTTCGTTTTCGTTTTATTGTTTTATCTCTTTATTCCTCTATTGTGCTAACGATTCCATCGAGAATCTATTTTTCTGTGCATGTACACGATATCAAAGGCGCATCAAGAAGATATATTATTTGATCCGGAGATCAAGCGTACAGCAAGGAGGCTTAGGGCCGAGAGGAGACTATATATAGAGGAAGGTTATATGAACCTACCGGAGACACCTGAAGAGTTAGTGGCATGCATGGCTAGACTTGTTTCTATTAGAGATAGGTTACGGCCTAAGACTACTTCTACTACCTTATCTATTGCGATGCCGGAGTTGGCGGCGGATAAGAACTTCGAGCTTAAAATGGGACTTGTGGTTCTAATGCAACAAGACACATTTCATGGGAACGCCCACGAGAATCCACACTACCATCTACAATTGTTCTTGTCCAAGTGCGCTACTTTTCAGATGCCCGGTGTACCGGCCGACGCAATCCGACTGTGCCTTTTCCATCTACCCTACTGTAACAGTCACTTTCCGACCGTACGTATTTTTAGCGAGTAGCTGTGTTTCGTGTGCGTTTTGTGTTTTGATTTTTATTACCATTGTCTGTAGTTCAGACGCGCGACCGAACCCCGTATTCTCGACCCTCTCGGAGGCGCGATCACCTCGGTACCTTCTTTGTAATTTTCAGACGCCCATGGACTTATCTGCTTATCTCATTATAATTAATAAAATATTTTTTTCATAAATTTTGATATTAATTGGGTCTGTGCTATTTTGAAACCCAACTACTACACTACTCTTTTTATACCAATTTTTTTTACAACGAATCATGTTACATTGTTTTGTTTTCTAAGGGGAAACAGTGAGTCAAACCAAAATTTTTCTAAAATAAAAACTCTTTACTATCAACCTATAATATATTAACCACGTTCTCTCTCCTACTCTTATAAGCTAACCTAGGTTCTACTCAGGCCACACCCTACACTACAAAACAAGAGGAAACAAGCCCCCTCACGTGCTGTCCCTACTATCCTTATTTAACATAACCCTAGCTTTATAGTTTGCTTCTCCCTACAACTTCAGTCGCCCCAATCATCTCTCCCCCATGCCCAGGCACTCACAAACCCAGCTCCACGTCGCACGATCCTCGCCATTCATCGAACAAACCCTCTACAATCAAGCTTCTGCCCACCGCCGAAACGACGCCAACTCACGGCCTCCACCGCCGCCGTGCACCTGCTCCGACCCCATCCCGAAGCCGCCGTCCCCGAACAACCTCCCTCTCGCTCTCTTCAACCTAAGCTCCGACCTCGTACCCCGACGCCTTCACCAATAACCCACGCCATGAACTCGACTCCGACACTGTCAACATCCACCTAGCGCCACTCAGTACACACCGCCGTTCGCCTCATCAGTCCGACGCCGCCACAAACTCCGACCCCGCCTCCAAGAGCCGTTACATCATCCTCCGCCGACATCCATCCTCCCAAGGCTGCCTTTCCCCAGCGAATCACCGGCCAAGCACGGCGACAAGGCCCAGCTCCGACACACACCCGAACGCCGACCTGATCTGCTGCTCACGCTGAATGCTGGCCATCTCCACGCAAGATCCTCGCCGCACACCATTTTTTCGTAGTGCAGACCGCCCACGCCGCCTCCGTCTCCACCTCCTCGGCACCTCACCGCTCGTCCGCTCTCCCCTCGCTCCTCCGGCGACCCAGGCAAGCCGCGGCCACCTCCTTTCCTCCATCAGCAACACATGCCGCCCTTCCTCCTTCTTCTCCCTTCCTTCGACCCCGAGGCAGCCAGCACCTCCCCCTCTGATCATCCCCGTCCTACCAGAGCCCCGCAGCCCAGCCCTAGCTGTAGGCCGATGCCCCTTGCCGTTGTACCCCTTGCCGCAGTCGCTGCTGTGCCCCCCACCTGCATGCAGAAACAAGCTGAAGAGCAGTGGTAGTGCACGTGACTCTTATTACCTTCGCAATGTATATAAACTAGTATTTAATTGAGTCTGTTCTCTTTTGTAACATTTCCCTAGTACATTTTGTAGGTCAGAAGCTAAAGAGTAGCACGATAAAGGATAAAGTCGTTTCCACTCAACCCAGTACCCTACACTATTACTAACATATAGGCTGTGAGTTTCATCTAATTGGTATGATTATAAAGCATTATGTGAGCTGTAGGGTTGGTGGACTCATTATATTTTATATTATGATATAATCAGTTTGTCACCCCTATCAGTTAATAAAATTTTAATTAGTTTAATCTATACGTTTATACGTCAGTCAGGTGGTAGTATTCTGAGTTGTATTTATAACGAATGGAAACTTGTATATTAATGTAGGCTATGTTGGTAACATGAGAGATAGGCAGTACATAATTGAGTAAGTGTTATTGTATCCTTTAGCTTGATACTTTGAATCCATTGATACAGAGATCCCGACGCCTCCTACTCGCCGTCCTCGTCTTCCCCTCGCTGTTGGTACCTGTCTCGCTGCGCTACCCGCGGCCGAGGAATTCCAGACGATGCCAACGTTTCACCGTTCGGACCCGACTTCCGCTTGTTGGACGACATCACGAGGTTGGTTTCCCTAACGAGTAGTAAAACCGACACCGTAGCTAACCAAAACCTAAACTAAAATTGGTCAACCTGAACTAAATTTATTTTTAGCATCTGTAAAATGTTGCCACCGTAAGAAAGATTGACAGTCGGACAACTTTTCTGTACACATAGGGTAGTGGTCGATCTAGGTTGAATCAACATCAAAACGTGACTTTGACGAATTGGGTAGTCCCGCAATCTAGAAACAAACCCTAATAGGACTTGAAGAAAATCGTGACCTGACACCGTCGCCATGACACTGTTTCAGACGGACTACCGCGGATGAGACGCCTAGACGAGACGCCCCGGATGGACGACACACTCGCCACCATAGGCAAGTGTACTCACTTGCGTTTTTGGCCGTGCCTTGGTCTTAAACTGCTAGAACTATTAGACTGTGAACAAATAGAACCGGACATGAAATGATAGCGTCCGGGATGCCCTGACGACTTAGACTTGACGACGAAGTCTAAGCGTAACAACAACTTTTGACACCGTTGGGTTATCTTTGTGTGCGTGCGTGTGGACCCCCTAGAAGAACTATCCCTGTCGTGTCACGTCGTGTCTTGTTTTGCACAGCCTGCGGGTAATATGGTATTCTCTGAGTGATCCCTTGTACGGATACACAGCCTGTGGTTAATAGGGCACTCTCTGAGTGATCCCTTGTACGGATACACAGCCTGCGGGCAATATGGCACTCTCTGAGTGATTCCTTGTACGGGTACACAGCCTACGGGCAATATGGCACTCTCTGAGTGATCCTTTGTACGGATACACAGCCTGCGGGCAATAGGGCACTCTCCAAGTGATCCCTTGTACGGACTTGTCTTGTCTTGAGCACTTGGGTTGGGGTCGGGTTGAGCGTGCGCACGGGGAGAGGGTCTGATCCCCCTCGAACCGTAAGGCGTGAACCCTTCGAGTCACACGTGTCTTGTCTTGTCTTGTCCTGTCCTGTCTTGCTTGTCTTGTCACGTCTTGTCACGACCCGTTTAGGTTAGTCCCGTAGTCAGTAGCACACGCTACGATTACTTCTTGCTACGCTTTACTTTCCTGCTGCGTTTACTTTCTTTTGATACTCTGTAATAACCCCATCATGTTAATCAACCAGTAAACTGTTGTTTAATAGTTCGGTACGCTTGCAGTAGAGTCTAACCCTTTTTGTAGACTTTACCTGACGTACAGTTCCTTTCTTTTGGGTGTTGTACGTCAGGTGTCGAGCCAGAGTTCTTGGATGAGGCAGACTTACCGGAGTACGTAGAGCCTGAGGACGTCGACCCAGAGCATGTGCCTGACGAGGACCAGACCTTGAGGAATTTTCAGTCGCCGCCTTTAAGAGGTTACTACTTTTAGTTTGCTCTTTCGATAGTTTGTTGTCATGCTTAGGCTTCTCCTTTTTAGACTTTTGTACTCGCTGGATATTATCTCTCTATATTAATGAATGCCACTTTCTTTCTGTACTTTCTATTGTTCGGAATCTTTTTAATGCAAGAACCTGAAAACTTTAAAATGGTACCCCTACAGACGCTTATTGGGTCCGAGCTTCACAGCTCCGGCCTAAGCGGGCCTTGTCACGTTTCGCTTCTGTCGTTTTGGGAAGCGGGGCATGACAGGTTTTAGTGGTGGCCCATGCAGGTCATGCAAAAAGTTCAGAACAATAAAAGTACCGCATTCATTTAATATCCATGTACAAGTCTAAATTAGGTTTTTCCAGTCTTACATGGCAGGAAGACTTAGATAGACATACAGCTTTAATAATCTGGAGCCTTGGTTAAGATTTAGTCATACATGTATTAGGATACCATAGTAGCCCTCACTTGACTCTAACCGTGTTAGATTTCTAGAGCCATTCTTTTAGTCGTTCGCTCTGGTCCATCGACTTCGGGCCCAGCAGAACGTAATCTTGATTCTCTTAGGGGCCCTTCCCTGAGATCTTTCTATTACAGTCTAGTTCATTAGGAAGACTTAGTGCTGAGTTCTCCTGATTTTCAGACGGCCCGATAATTAGAACCCCTGACTTCTAGCATCTTCCTGATCAGTTCACTTTTGTGTTATCGGCCGTAGAGTTCCATCGTAGCTTTCATGAATCATATCCTAGGTGTATCCATCATGCGATCATTTTCTTTTCTCCCGATTCACGTGATCGTTTCCTGACGATTATCGTTGATCCTTCAAGTCTTTCCCTTTGCCAATTCTGCTTCCTCTAAAAGTATTTTCGAAATCCCTTATTAAATTCATCGCTCAGCTTAATTTCTTTGAAAACCCCTTTATTATATATTTAAAATTTCTTGTTTTTCGGTTGAGTTAAAATTCTTTTACTGATTTTGAAACCTTCTTGGTCGTAAGGTGTTTTAAGTTATTATCTCGTACTTATTTTCAAATCGGTATCTTTCGTATTTCAGTTTTAAGACCTTGTTATCATTTTGATAATTCAATATATATATTATTCTATTTCTAAACTACAAAAATTTATTTCTAACCATTTACCGTACGTACTTTTAGAATATTTTCTAAACTAAAGAGAACTTTAATTTTTTTTTGTATATATATATATATATATATATATATATATATATATATATATATATATATATATATATAAAACAGCCCTATGTTCATCGTGCTTATACTTCAAGAATCTTGTTTAAACTTATTTTCATTTGCAAAACAATCACTACCACACTCTCCTCTTTTTCCTTCGTCTAACTTTTTTTTCCGAGTTGCAATATTTTCTACCATCTGCTCACTACTTCTACATTTTTAGATAAGTATAAAGTATATGGTACCATATTT
Source organism: Scilla litardierei (assembly GCA_030789695.1). Taxonomy (NCBI): domain Eukaryota; kingdom Viridiplantae; phylum Streptophyta; class Magnoliopsida; order Asparagales; family Asparagaceae; genus Scilla; species Scilla litardierei. The sequence goes on from CM061131.1 coordinate 139,750,934, forward strand.
TACACGAAATTCTCCTTTCATCTATCTAATTATTTTGAGCAATATTTTTGTTCTACCCAACCAACTATCTCCTTACCCCACCTTATTTGAACTCGTTCCTTTCGATCTTATTTCGTTACACTTTTGGCTTCTGTTTCCCTTCTTTTGTGTAGACATTAGTGCTTGTAGTTGTCTGTGTTATCTCCAGTTTAGTAGTGGGCCTTTGGTTTGTGACGTCGTCGTGGTGCATGTATATAGGAGTGTGTGTGGACCTGTATGAGTGTGCTACCCTTAGGATCTTAATGATTGTCTCTTGTGTTATTTGTGTATAATCAGTGTGGTTCGTAATACATGTAAGAAGTTGTCTGGATGATGGTATTCATATGGGTGTGAATTGCGTCATAGCAGGCAACTCCTTAGACTTAGCCTTTCGTATAATAGTATAGGTTATCCTTGGCTTCATGTGATTGTATCAAAACTTTTGTTTTCTTTTGAACCAAAATCTTTAAAGTTTTGAACTAGCTCACAAAGATCACACCCCTTATCCTCCCTCACCCATTACCATAACTCCACACGTTTTCCCACACGTTTGTAAACATTCTTTTCTGCTCTTTCCCTCTTCGGGAGTGTTGATATTTTTTTATTGTTATGATATTGTTAGTACTAGCTATTATTGTTATAGGGTTATGTTTGCGGGTAGGCTTAGAGTGAGGTGAGATATGTTGTACCGATGGATAGTTGATTTTGGAACACAAAGATATTAGATTAGATTTCTTTGGGTGAGAAGAATGAGGTGTCCAAGACTTATTTATAATACAAATGTGTGATGGACTCAATGGAGAATTCTGGTTGGATGAAATTATATGCGGGAGAGGAGAACTTATTAGACCTGAAACTTGGACGAATGGTAAATAGGAGTAACTAGGAATGTATGGTATGATTTAGAGTGATCATGAGAATGAGCAGAACATTTAACGCATCAAGACTTGATTATTAAGTTGACACGAGAAGACCTTGGAGATAACACGACATGTTGAGATGAATGGACGGTTAGGTAGATGGATTTAGTTTGATTAGGAGATTAGATGATTGAGGTAAGGATAGATGTGGCTTGATGGTTCATAGATTATGGAGGATGAATTTATGAGATGACATGATGGAGAATATATATATTGAGAACGGGATGATTGTTGATCTGTAGACGGTGATGTGGATTTATAGTTAAGTGCTAGGGTAGGATTCTAGTTGTAGCATTAGCCAGTGGAGAGACGAGATATGATGGAATATTTGAGGAACAATGTTTGAAGTTATAAGATTAGCAATCATTATGTGTAGATATGAGAGTTGCAGGCATAGTATTTATAGATAATATTATTATTAGTATGAGTGATTCCGAGGACGGAATCATTTCTAAGGTGGGTAGAATGTAACGGTCACTTTCCGACCGTACGTATTTTTAGCGAGTAGATGTGTTTCGTGTGCGTTTTGTGTTTTGATTTTTATTACCATTGTCCGTAGTTCAGACGCGCGACCGAACCCCGTATTCTCGACCCTCTCGGAGGCGCGACACCTCGGTACCTTCTTTGTAATTTTCGGACGCTCAAGGACTTATCTGCTTATCTCATTATAATTAATAAAATATTTTTTAATAAATTTTGATATTAATTGGGTCTGTGCTATTTTGAAACCCAACTACTACACTACTCTTTTTATACCAATTTTTTTTTACAACGAACCATGTTACATTGTTTTGTTTTCTAAGGGGAAACAGTGAGTCAAACCAAAGCCCCACTGCCTAGACCTAGCTGTAGGCCGTTGCCCCTTGCCGTTGTCCCCCTTGCCGCAGTCGCTGCTGTGCCCCCCACCTGCATGCAGAAACAAGATGAAGAGCAGCGGTGAGTGCACGTGACTCTTATTACCTTCGCAATGTATATAAACTAGTATTTAATTGAGTCTGTTCTCTTTTGTAACATTTCCCTAGTACATTTTGTAGGTAAGAAGCTAAAGAGTAGCATGATAAAGGATAAAGTCGTTTCCACTCAACCCAGTACCCTACGCTATTACTAACCTATAGGCTGTGAGTTTCATCTAATTGGTATGATTATAGAGCATTATGTGAGCTGTAGGGTTGGTGGACTCATTATATTTTATATTATGATATAATCAGTGTGTCACCCCTATCAGTTAATAAAATTTTAATTAGTTTAATCTATACGTTTATACGTCAGTCAGGTGGTAGTATTCTGAGTTGTATTTATAACGAATGGAAACTTGTATATTAATGTAGGCTATGTTGGTAACATGAGAGATAGACAGTACATAAGGGAGTAAGTGTTATTTTATCCTTTAGCTTGATACTTTGAATCCGTTGATACAGAGATCACGACGCCTCCTACTCACCGTCCTCGTCTTCCCCTCGCTGTCCGTACCTGTCTCGCTGAGCTACCCACGGCCGAGGAATTCCAGACGACACCAACGTTTCGCCGTTCGGACCCGACTTTCGCTTGTGGGATGACATCACGAGGTTGGTTTCCCTAACGAGTAGTAAAACCCACACCGTAGCTAACCAAACCCTAAACTAAAATTGGTCAACTTGAACTAAATTTATTTTCAGCATCTGTAAAATGTTGCCACCGTAAGAAAGATCGACAATCGGACAACTTTTCTATGCACATATGGTAGTGGTCGATCTAGGTTGAATCAACATCAAAACGTGACTTTGACGAATTAGGTAGTCCCGCAATCTAGAAACAAATCCTAATAGGACTTGATGAAAATCGTGACCTGACACCGTCGCCATGACAGTGTTTCAGACGGACTACCGCATACGCGACGCCTGGACGAGACGCCCCGGATGGACGACACACTCGCCACCACAGGCAAGTGTACTCACTTGCGCTTTTGGCCGTGCCTTGGTCTTAAACTATTAGAACTATTAGACTGTGAACAAATAGAACTGGACGTGAAATGATAGCGTCCGGGATGCCCTGACGACTTAGACTTGACGACGAAGTCTAAGCGTAACAACAACAACTTTTGACACCGTAGGGTTATCTTGTGTGTGCGTGCGTGTGGACCCCCTAGAAGAACTATCCCTGTCGTGTCACGTCGTGTCTTGTTTTGCACAGCCTGTGGGCAATAGGGGACTCTCTGAGTGATCCCTTGTATGGATACACAGCCTGCGGGTAATAGGGCACTCTCTGAGTGATCCCTTGTACGGATACACATCCTGCGGGTAATATGGCACTCTCTGAGTGATCCCTTGTACGGATACACAGCCTGCGGGTAATATGGCACTCTCTGAGTGATCCCTTGTACGGATACACAGCCTGCGTGAAATAGGGCACTCTATGAGTGTTTCCTTGTACGGATACACAGCCTGCGGGCAATAGAGCACTCTCCGAGTGATCCCTTGTACGGACTTGTCTTGTCTTGAGCACTTGGGTTGGGGTAGGATTGAGCATGCGCACGGGGAGAGGGTCTGATCCCCCTCAAACCGTAAGGCGTGAAGCCTTCGAGTCACGTGTCTTGTCTTGTCATGTCCTGTCTTGCTTGTCTTGTCACGTCTTGTCACGACCCTTTTAGGTTAGTCCCGTAGTCGGTAGCACACGCTATGATTACTGCTTGCTATGTTTTACTTTCCTACTGTGTTTACTTCCTTTTGATACTCTGTTATAACCCCAGCATACTAATCAACCAGTAAACTGCTGTTTAATAGTTCGGTACACTTGCAGTAGAGTCTAACCCTTTTTGTAGACTTTACCTGACGTACAGTTCCTTTCTTTTGGGTGTTGTACGTCAGGTGTCGAGCCAGAGTTCGTGGACGAGGCAGACTTACCGGAGTACGTGGAGCCTGAGGACGTCGACCCAGAGCACGTGCCTGACGAGGACCAGACCTTGAAGACTTTTCAGGCACCGTCTTTAAGAGGTTACTACTTTTAGTTTGCTCTTTCGATTGTTTGTTGCCATGCTTAGGCTTCTCCGTTTTAGAATTTTGTACTCGCTGGATATTATCTCTCTATATTAATGAATGCCACTTTCTTTCTGTACTTTCTATTGTTCCGAATCTTATTAATGCAAGAACCTGAAAACTTTAAAATGGTACCCCTACAGACGCTTATTGGGTCCGAGCTTCACAGCTCCGGCCTAAGCAGGCCTTGTCACGTTTCGCTTCTGTCGTTTTGGGAAGCGGGGCGTGACACTTATGGGACAAAGCATTGTATTGGTGTGGACGCAAGCGGAGGGGATCTTTACTACATGGGATGAGTTGGCGAGCGCCTTTGTTAATAAATTCTACCCACCATCCAAGACAGTCAAGATTAGGAGCGCGCTCATGTCCTTCAAGCAAGGATCACAGGGAACTCTATCGAGGCATGGGAGTACTTTAAAGATCTCCAACACTAATGCCCCCATCATAGCATTGAAGCATGGGAGCTTGTACATAGCTCTACAATGGACTATAACCAGGCACCAAGAAAATTATCTATGCAACCGCTAATGGAGCCATTCTATCTAAGACATCGGATGAAGCTACGGCTCTACTAGAGGAGATGGCCTCTAATAACCAACAATGGGGCGACGAGAGAGGACATTCTTCCTCTTCCATGAAGCCGACAAGCATATATGAGGCTAAGGCCGTAGCGGAGCTTTCTACGAAGTTTGACTCTCTCCCCAAGGTCGTGGAGAGATTGGAGAAGTTGATTACTGAGCCACATGGAACTCCCGCCACATCTACACTGGGAGGCAATATGAGCGATTGGCAAGACCAAGCTCAAGTTATGTTCGTTGGAGGATAGCAAGGAGAGGGAGCTATAGAGCAAGTCCAATATGTTACGGGGAACACCGGTTATTGGGTCAACCCGGCCACAAGAAATCACCCGGGATTTTCTTATGCGAATAATGATGGAGCTTTGAACCCACCACCACCACAACCTCAAGCTTGGCCTCCACCTCTACAACCTCAATATCAACCAAGAGGGCCACCACAACAAAGTTTCACGCCTAGGCAACAAGCGGGACCATATAGGCCGCCAGGGTATAATCAATGGTGGAGAGCACCTAATCCACCACAAGCACCACCGAGGTCCGACCATGAAGCGAGGGTGAAGAATTTATGGCGGAGCAAAAGAAAGTAAATGCTAGATTGACCGCTCAACAAGACTCTCTTAATACTGTCATGGCACAACTATCGAAGCAACTTGCGTTGCTCAATAACAATATTCAACAATTGCCGGCCCAACCGGAGCCAAACCCACAGAGCAATACTGGCCACATCAATGCAGTGGTGGCGGTTACTACTAGGGGTGGGAAGGACACTACTCCTGCCATGATTCAAACCAAGGAGCCAGGGGAACAAATTTTGGATGACAAGAAACCGGTTATTGAGGAGGAGTGCCCAAAAGAGCCACAAGAAGGTGAAAATTCTGAAATTATGAAGCCACGCGAGGAGCGCAACTATATGCCACCGGTGCCCTTCCCACAAAGGTCGGCAAGAGCAAAGATTGAGAGGCGCTAGCCAAGTTTCTTGAGTACTTGCGAGGAGTGAGCCTCAATATCCCTTTCTTGGATTCCATTGTAGAGATCCCGTCATATGCCAAGTTCTTAAAAGACATAATTTCCGGAAAGAAGAGAAAGGAGAAGATAATGCTCGCCGAGCAAGGTACATGGTTCACCCAGAAGGAGAAGGAGCCCACAAAATTCAAAGATCCTGGAAGCTTCCGCATTCCATGCACACTTGGAGGAGTCCCACTACGAAAGGCTTTGGTAGATTTGGGAGCAAGTGTGCGCCTAATGCCCCTAACTATGTTTAAGAAATTGAATACGGGGACCGACTTGGAGCCGACGGGTATGAGAATACAACTTGCAGACGGTCAGGTCACTAGGCCCATGGGGATCACGGAGAACATACCGCTCCAAGTACAGGGAGGAATTTTCTTGCCGTGCGACTTCATGGTTATGGATATCAAGGGGGAGGCCGACACTTCACTAATACTTGGACGCCCCTTCTTGGCCACCGCCGGCGTGATAGTTGACGTAAGAGAGGGCCCATTATCTTTGAATGTCAGAAACATAGAGGTGGAGCTTCACATTCCTAAGGCCATGAAGCACATGCCTTGGCAAGAGGACGTCGATTACGTGGACCTACTCGACGAGGTCATTGATGATGCTATGCCGCATGCCATCGGCGCCTTTCACGATGACGGCTTTGAAGAAGGCCAATCTTCTAGAGATGGTGAAAAGTTGGGGAACTTGCAGGATCACTCTACGGTTGATGACAAAGACGACGCTGATGTCGCAAGAATTGGGGAGCTATGCAAGCTCTCCACGGCCAAGAATTTGAAGAAAGCTTCGTCGGATAAGAAATTGGCATCTCAGGTGAAGAAAAAGAATGCTAAAAGCTCAAGCTTGGGGGACTCGTCCCCCACTTCCACTCATGATGAGGGGAAGCCGAGGAACGCCTATGAACAACAACAATTGAATCCAAGTGGCCTTCCCGGCAAATTTGATGCGCGCATCTCGCAAGCGCTGAATATCGAGCGTTAAACGAATATCTTAAGGGGTCGAACTCAAGAAATTAAACGAGCGCTTGTCGGGAGGCAACCCGATGGTTTTATCTTATTTTTAGTTGGACTTTTCATTTTAGTTTTTGATTTAGATCTTTCTTAGTGTTTAGATTCAAAAATTGATTAAAAATCGTGACAACGGGCTCTATTTTTCATGACAGGAGATGGAGAACGAGAAATTATTTATACAGAGGATGACCATGGCAAGGGAGAGTGCTCCAAGAAGGCGTTCAGGCCTCAGGAGAAGGAAGGAACTGGCGGGGAGACGAAAAACAGAAAGTAGAGCAAAAACAGAGAGTCGAAGCTGAAATTTGCAGGCCACTCGACCGAGTGACTTAGTCATTCGGTCGAGCATAGACCCTACTTGGCCTAGTGTGGTACAGATCAGGGAAGTTCCTAAAAACTACTCTCTGTAATTTACTGTAATTATTTGCCACTCGGCCGAGTGACTACATCTACTCGGCCGAGTGAATCTGATACTCTCCACGCATTATAAGCTCTGAGTAGCCTTGCTACTCGGCCAAATGACCTTTGTCTACTTGGCCGAGTGGTAATATATACTCGCCCGAGTCGCAACTTCTGCTTCGAAAAAAAATTTAGTGTGCCACTCGGCCGAATGAACGCGTCACTTGGCCGAGTGACTTAAGCTATTTAAACCAAACGAAGCGGGCTCGTTTCCCCATAAAGCAAAATCCCCAAATTCTTACCCCGAGCCGTTTCGACTTCCTCGCAGTGCCCGAACGACATAGCCCCCTCTGCCCTAGCCGCCCATCGCCGGTTGACCGACGCCCGCTGCCGGTCGCCGCCGGTCCGCCGCCTCCCCTTTCGCCGTTCATCCCCTATTTCGCCCCATTTCGCCTCTTTCTCCCCATTTCTCCTATCCGTAAGCCCATTACGCCCCGTTTTGAAATTAACTTACATATATATCTATTATTCCCTATCTTCTCCAATATATATTGATATTCATTGCTGATTTGATTATTTGTTTTTCAGGCTACCTTGGGGGAGCTTGGGGAAGATTCAGGACGCCTAGGAGCTTCTCGGAGGAGGCGATTCTTCACACACTCACATTTCTTGCTCTCGCGTCGTGCTCAGGTATACTCGTTCCATATTTTCAGCACTTCGCATGTTTTATTAGATAGGCACTCTTCGCGGCTCACATGCCACCTCGAACCAGGTCCCACACGAGGGCACCCGCCTCGAAGCAGAAGAGGACCAGCAAGCCTGGCTCCTCTTCTATTAAAGAGGACTCCCCTCCACCTAGCACGTCACCACCTACACTTCCGCCTCCTACCGCTCCTATACCACCACCATCAGCACTGCCCGCCCCCGAGTTCGACACGTTTGGGATTACGTTCAGAGATGACACTCAGCGCGCCAGATTTGAGCGTATCTCCTATCGCTCGATCATACCCACTATGTTCACGCACATAGCAGACTTTGAGCGCCTAGGGGTACTAGAGGGGCTACTCCCATTGTATGACAACGTGGGGTGGCGTGACTTTTTGTCGGTGTCGGTGGACACCTACGTCCGTCCGACACTAGAGGTCCTTAGTTCTATTGCCAGGACCCCTGGGGGATGCTCCTTTCGCTTGATGGATCGAGAGTACGAGGTCACTCTCGACATGCTCCGAGCATTCTTCCAGGGGCCACCTGTCCCGGACCCTGACCGAGCCTACAGCCCCATGCACATCCCACCGCCGTCATTCGACACGCACGCTTTTTGGACACGTATCACAGGTTCTCCTATCGCCTTTATCCCGAGCCGACCAAGCCCTCTGTGATCCTCCACCCATGCCTCCGTATTGCACAACGCCTCATGGCGACCACTTTCTTAGCAAGGTATGAGCCGGGGACGATGTCGACGCCGGAGCTTCACATGCTCTATGCGATGACTAGATCGCGGGCCTATGAGCGAGAAGGAGACATTTTGGTCCCACATGTCGAGATTGACATTGCCAGTTGGTATTTAGATCGCATCGTTGTTTCTGTTGGCGCTAGGACGCCTATCTGTTACGGCGGCCTCTTACCCTCCTGGCCCTCTTATGTGGAGTTGACCTCCCAGCTGGCTTGCTGAGACCCCCGGGCCCCACTTCTCTTTCCATAGATGTTATGGCCCGGATGAGGATGCTTCATCCTCATGGTCAGCACCACGGGGTGTGGCTGCACGGTCCTTATGGCACCGATTACATGGTTCTTCCGAGCCCCACCCAGACACATATTGGACCCACGGGCGGGGAGTGGATTCCAACGATGGATGTCCTCATCCATGCCGTGTACGTGCTAGAGCCTGAGGGTGCTCAGCAGGAGCCCCTCCTTCTAGCCCTGGAACCCGTGATACCTCATCCTGCACCTGCTTCGTATGCACCTCCCGACACTTCTGTCCACACTTCTGTCAGTGTCGGAAGTACCCGTGCTGAGTCCACCACCACCACTTCCACCTCTGTGCCGTTATCCATCCACCCCATTAATGCTGCGAGCCCTGAGCGTCCCACCACCATTTTTGAGAGTGGCGAGCCCTCTTTTGCCACTGCAGTGGAGACCCTTTCATCTTTCTTGTTCTCGACCCCTGGAGAGTCATTTCCTTCACACTTCACGACCTCCCCAGTCGTCGACCTCACTGTCTCCACTGCCGCTGTCTTATCTGAGAGTGTCGTGACGTCTGTCCCCATCTCTGTGTCATCGACCTCTCTGACCTCCTCGCCCTCTTCACCATTTCAGCCTCTACTGCTGCTCCTTCTTCCTCGACCATTCCTGCGTCTCAGCCTCCCACAGGAGCTGAGCATCTTTCTGTGAGCACAGCACCACCGCAGCACCTTACAGTTGCACCTATCCTTTATGATAGCCGTGCGAGGCAGCCCTGTTCCTCACCAGTTCGTCCCACCCCCACCTCCCCCCAACACCCTAGTTCAGTACGTCTGTGCTCTAGAGGGGGCAGTGAGTGGGCTTAGAGGAGATTTCCGGGCTCTCTTCGCTACCGTCACCGCTGTACAGAGGCACATCGCTTTACTTCCTGGCATTCAGGCTAGCCTAAGCCAGATTCTTGCGCGTCTGTCACAGCCACCACCTACCACTACCCGCACCCCTACCCAGCAGCCCCCGCCACCACCACCTCTGCCACAGGACGGTGCTGGTGCCCCACCACCCCCTTAGGCATACACTGGATGCCTCACACACTTTTGCTGCTGCTGTTCTGGATATTTTATGCCTGCTGATTTTGCACCCCTCCTCCATACACTTTTTGGTCACATTTTGCTCATATTTGTCGATATCATTTTGGGGGAGAGGAGGTATTTTTGGGGACACCTATATTGCGCCATTTTGATCTCCGCATGCACCATATGCATCATCTGCGTACATCATTTGCATACCCATATCATTTTCTTTTATTTGCATCCTTATCATGCATGCATCCTCACCCACCCCACCCATATCGTTTTTTCTCGGTGTGCCACACTTTGCACATTGAGGACACTGTGCAGTTTTGCTTGGGGAGTGAGTGTCTCATGCACTTTTTATTTTCTTCACTTTTTTCTTTTATTTTTCCCACCTTTCTTTATTTTACGCTTATTTTTCACCCACTTTTTCATTTTTTTCTCATGCATCACGTTTTCTTAATCTTTGTGTGCTGCATATGCATAGTAGTTTTCATTTTCTTTTATATTTATTTCCTTTAGCCCTTTTGCTAGAGATGAATTTTCTGTGATGATGATGACGTGGTATTAGCTTATGTCTATATGCATATTATTTTTTCATGCCATCGTTTTTATTTCAGATATCATATGCCATGCTTACTATGCATTCGAGATAGTAACCCACACAGTTGTTATATGAATGTGAACGAAATTCTTCTATTAACTGAGTCTGATGATTTATATTATTTATTCTTCATAGAAAACACAACAAGCTTCACGCATTGATTGCCTATATCTGGAGTACTGCTTTGTTGTCTTATATCACTTCTTATTGCATGAAAATTGTACGCTTCACTTTCAGGTTGATTGAATGTATGTTATGTTGATATAACTGGATTAGTTTACTTTCTGAGATCATACTGAGTAGATTACATTACTCTGCTGAAAGTTGTCGTGCACATTCTATAGAGTGAACCGAGTGTTACATATTTTTATTTCACCACATATCTTGAGCATTATTTCTATACTTAAAATCATTGGTGAATCTCCCTTTAAGCGAGTCTTACTTTGGTATATTTCCCCGCTAGAAAAATCCATGCTCCTACCCCCCAAAATCAAAAAGAAAAAAATATTCATGTATATCTCTCTATCTTTTGATTTGGGATCCTTATTGTATATATTGATTACTGGAAAAAAAAGAAAAGAAGAAAAGAGAAAAGAAGTTCATATGTGATCCCATTTCATTTTTCTTTCTTTCTTCCCTTTTTTTTTATTTTCTTTGGAGCTTCAAAAATGGGGAATGTTCTTATTGCTAAATTTGATGCCACCACACTTATAGATAAGCTTGGGGGAGAGGATCCAATGATGTGAGAGAGAGTGGCTACTTGTCTGTTCATGACGACCTAAGCTAGGTAATTTTCTATACTCGGTGAGATTACTAAAAGTTTTACGAAGTCCAGGAATTGAAACTTAGCGTGCATTTCATGAAAATCACTCCTTTCTATTCTTATTGCTTCATATTGTGTGATACCTCTTATACTCCAAAATAGAGAGCGATCAATTGAAAAGTGTGTGGTCTATGATTATGTATATCACTTTAGATGCTTCAGATGATGTTAATTCTAGAATGATTTCATATTTCATATTGTTTTGCTATTCTTGGGTTTCTATATTGAATGCATCCTTATATGATCATGATATCGAGATAAAAATCTTTGACACGTTTTTATTCGTCATATGCTATATGAGTAAGCAAACCCACATCCTGAGAAAATGATCTAGCACCTCCCTCCTTGCTTTCTTTTCTATCTTCTTTTTCCTTTTTCTTTATTTTCCCCGCAGGGTTTGCCTTTTAATTATCTTCCTTGAGGACGAGTAAGAGGTAAGCTTGGGGATTTTGATCGCTCCTCATTTTACACCTTTTTTCTGCATGTTTTCATGTCATTTCGATCGCCCATATCACGTTTTCCACGATTATTCGACGATATCGCGTTGTTTTTCACTATTTCTTGTTTTGGTCGTATTTCAGGAGATATGGAGCGATCTGGAGCAAAAATGAGATCAAGGGGCTTTTACGCATACCGGAGCGTCGACCACGGCTTATTTGATGAGTTTACAGCGCTAGAGGATGAGCGGAAGAGGAAGAAATCCGATAGAAGCGATGAGGAGGCGAGGAGGAGAAGAAAAGAGCCCAGATACAGCCTACTCAGCCGAACAGAGACTCTACTCGGCTGAGTCACAAGCTTCATTCGGCCGAGTGAAACGGATACGCACAACAAATTTTCAACGTTCCCTCGGTCGAACAAGAGAGCCTACTCGGCCAAGTGAGAAAGCTCACTCGCCCGAGTAGAACATGGTTTTTCTTCCGAGAAGTAGCTGAGTTACTAGAATTTCTGAGAAGCCTACTCTGTCGAGTACGATTGCTTAATCTGCCGAGTAAAGAAGTCTGATCGCCCGAGTCAGTCCGAGAGACAGACCCCCGAAGACCCAGATTCTCTGTTTTATTATTGGGTCTGTGATTTGGTCGAGTGATATTACCACTCGACCGAGTGACGTATTCCGACTGCTGGGAGGATTGCGAATTCTGGGTTGCTCAGGGGCAGTTTTGGCACGATTTTTTGGACGATTTTAACTTGTATTTAAACCTAGTTTTATCCCTAGTTTTAGGAGAGACTTCTATTATTTTTTGACGGCTATTCTTTTGCGAAATCTCAGCTGGAGATCATAGACGACGATTTTGGTTTGTATTTTCTTGCTAAAAATCTTATTTTTATGAATTGTCTCTTTTTTGCAATGAATTATGCTATAATCAATTGCTATTTTTCTAAGATTTCCATGATGATTTGTGAGTAGTTTATTCGTTCTATGGCATGGGGATGAACCCTATGGACCCGATCAGTAACGACCAGTTTTTAGCGGTACGTTTTATTCGTATTCCCTCGGGTGTTATCTTTCTTCGTATCCGTAGCTAGTCGTATCTTACCCCGTACTCATATCAACTCCTAACTTCTTACATGTTAACTACTACTACTACTATTATTATTTTAAATCTACTAAGAAAAACCCCTTTTAATAATTATTTTAGAATAATTCAATTTTATTTTAAAATTCAGAATCTAAAACTTATTTTTTTAAAATGTTTGAAAACTTTCCGCTTAAAATTCATTCAAACCTACATTGATTGGCCCTAATAACACAATCAATCCTGTTATTACTCAAAATTTCCTTTTATAACTAAACATTAGCCTCACGTTTTGAACCCAGGCCTTAGAATTTTCGCACATCACTTCACCAAAAAAAAAGAGTAGAAACTTAAAACCCAAAAGATAGGGCCTCACGTGTTGTACGTTCCCAATCCCCACACACAACAACAGCTAGTCTATATAAAACCCTAAGACTATTATAAAATGAACCTAGGAAACTATATAAAACCCTAAGACATACATGCCCACGTACTTCCCTTTCACGCCTTACCCTACTATTAAATAATAAGAAACCCTACACTATTTATATATTAAAAACCCTAGGTGCTATTTTTTTGCTTCCCCAAGCCCCGAGCACAGCTGCCCCTAACTTTCTCCTCCCACGGCCTCTCCCCCTCGCCTTCTTCTTCACGGCCGAGCTCTCCTCCTCCATCGCACGGGCTTCTCCACCGCCGAGCTCCTCCCTCCCCATTCACGCAAGCCTCACGGCGGCCTCCCCACACCTCGCAGCCCCGCGTGCAGCGTCCCCTCGCCTCGCGAACCCCACGCCCCAAGCCTCGTGAGCACCCGGATCTCCTCTCCGAGATCCAAGTCGCCCAGTTCCCCTCCTCTGTGCGTGATCAATCCACAGCCCTCTCATCATCCACGCAAGCTCCCACAGCCCAGCCGAGCTCCTCCATCCCCGCAGCCACGGTCAGAGCCTCACCTACTGTCCACGATGACTCCAGGCAGCCGATTTCATCACCCTAGCTCTCTACAGGCCGCAGCCTCCTCAGTCCACGCAAACAGCTCTCCTCACAGCCGCATCGAGCCTCCGACAACCGTGCTTCCATCCAACTGCTCAGATCCGACATCGACTACCCCCTCACAGCATCCGAGCACTCGCGCACGGGTCGTGTGCGCGTTGACAGCCCCGGATCTGACGAGAACGCTCCACCCGACGCTCGACGCTCGCTGTTTCGGAGTTTTCACGCATCGCCACTGCCCGTTGATGTCAACCGATCCCTTGCGACACCTCAGGTTAGTAGATCTACCCCTATAACTCTTAACCCACACCGTAAAGTAGAAAACTTAATAAAACTGGGTGATTAGACGTCGTAGTAGTACTTTTGCAAATCTGTCCTGAACAAGAAATGTGAATTCTGATTTTATCTTCTGCCAAAACAGCGAACCAAACCCTTCGTACGTAGTGCTCGTCGAGACGATTCCAACGACACCAAGAACATAAAAAACAGGCAAGTATTTGATTTTATATGATTTTTGGAAGTTTTGACACTTTTGCGCCATCTAAATGTATTACTGTATAACTCAAAAACTAGGCGTGAAATGACGTACCAAATTGACACCATAATGACTAGGACAAAATTTGGGATCCAACGGTATATCATACGATATATCCCCAATTTAAACAATAAGAGAAAAAAATCATTTCTGTAGCAAGTTGAACAAAAAGGACATTTTCGTCATTATTTGAAATTACGGAAACGGTCGTTCGACCCGTTTCCGCTTTGTAGAACTGCCACCATAATACTTTAATATTGTTAACAGTAAAACTCGGTGAGTTCTGACATGTTTAACAATATGGACATCATGAAATCGTGCGCCTCGAAGGCGGTATCGTGATATCGTGATGTCGTGTGAGTCGACTAGGTCGGCTCGTGTTCCGGCAAACTTTTGGGTGGGGTTAGGGTTGAGCGGCCACTAGGCGTATGAAAGGTACTCTCCTCAAGAGCACCACCCGCATGCGGTGGGTTAGCGTCAATCACGGTAAGCCCCCGTGAGAGGAATGACCTTCTCATCACGACATACAGGCGTGAACCCTAGATTAGAATGCTAACTCTTGACATGAAAACTTGCAACGCTAACTTGGTCATCTTGACAAATTGAAATGCTAATGAACTCAGAGAAAATCCCAACCTTAAACTTGTAAATGTCCAGAACTGCATGTTAGGAGTGTTTGTCATGTTTCACTAAAATTGTTAAATGTCAAAATTGCTGCAGTCACTTCTTTATAATATTAAATGCTTCCTAAATTCATACCTGTCATATACTTGTCTTGGTTTGCTAATCTTTTCTTGCAGACCCCTTGCTGACATACATTCATGTTTGTGGATGTATGTCAGATTCTGAGCTTGAGTACCCAGAGGATCCGTTCGTGACGCCTGACTTAGAGGGCCAGAGTTCGCTGTTGACGTCGGGCCGTTCTCTGCGGAAGACTAGAGCCCCTTCCATCCCCACTTTGAGTTTTAGTTTTAGTGTCTTGTAGTAGGATTAGTCTTTGTTGTTGTTTACTTTGGCCCTGCTGAGGCTTGTTGGTTTAATTTTGTGTACAAATACTATGTATCTATGGATGTGGCTTTAATTTCTGAAGTGTTTCTGATTGTTCTGATACGCAAATGCAAGGACCTCTTCTGTGTTTTTATCACAGACGCTTATTGGACGTGAGCTTCACCGCTCCAGTTCAAGCGGACCGCGTAACGCTCTCGCTTCCGGTGTCTTTTGGGAAGCGGGGCGTTACAGGTTTAGTGGTGGCCCATGCAGGTCTTGCAACTGTGAAATTAAGAACAATGAGGACACTTTTCATTAGCCAAAGCGTCCAAAATTAGTTCGTACGCAAAATTACTCGAATGCCTTGTCCCAGCACGATAGGAAACCCAATACCAGGATAATCGGAGGAGTTAGTTAGACGCTCGTGATCGTTAGTTAGACACCATTGTCGTGACTTAGTATTATCTCGGGAGTCACCCTAGCGATTGGTCATTCAGCTCCGACCATATTAGACTTTTGAGTTCGTTAGTCGTTCGCTTAGATTCATCAAATCTAGGGCCCAACCGAACGTAGCGATCGTCGTCGTGCAAATCGAACCTGAGACATCTGCCATGGGTAGATTTTGAAGCGTTAAATATTCCAGATTTATAGATAGGATCTCGATCTCGACCCTCAACGAACCCTTACCTTAGCTTCCTTATCGCAGTTTAGTTCGTGAAGAACCTTAATGCTAAACCTTAGTCGACCCAATGATTATTTTCCTCCTGATCTTATTTCTCTAATCATTATACTCATATTAATGATCGTAGAAAGCCATCGTAGCGTATTCACAGAGTTGCTTCTTAGTCGTCCTTTCGTTTCAATCGTCGAACCTGACCCTTGTCCTCGATTCACTTTAACTCTCCAGATCCGCCATCTTTAACCTTGAACCCCTCCTTCTAAAAAGTAATTCGATACTTCATTTATTGAATTCTTCGCTAAGTTTAAAATTCCTTCGACAACTTTTACTTAGATTCTCTACACTTTGGTCGACTTAAACCCAACCTTGATTATGAAACTTTTCTGACACGATCTTCAATTACCATCTTACAGCAATTTTCCAACATACATCCTCTGCACCTCTATTTCGCATAACCTTGTATAGCCACTCTATTTTCCTCATGTAATGAACTTCCTTTAAAAAAACCTTTATTTCTATTTTGCTAGTTCAAAATATCATCTTTTCTTACCAACATATTTCAAAAACAGTCATTCCTATATAGTTTTAAAAAGATATATATATATACCTTACTAAGTTAAATAGAACTTCAAAATCTTGTGTGTCAGTTTCGAAAATCATTGCCTTCGCATTTTTTTAACCCATTTCCATTTGTAAAACAAGCACCACATCACTAGGCACGTATTACTCTTCACCTATTTTTTTGACTAATCACATTTTACATTTTAATTTATACCATATGTTCGCTATTTTTACGATGTTATTATTTTCACACACATCCTTATCTTCTTACCCTTGGTTCATAAATATTTTATGGCATCCAACCAGCTGACCTCTTACCCATGTCACATTCGAAACCGTCCATCACAACATTAACTCGTTGACTCATTCCTGCACCTTGCTTAGTTGTCGCATTAGAGCTCATCTTTCCTTATGTCAGCTTTAGTCTAAGTATAGTGTGACCATTAGCTTGATTATGGTGTTGTGGTGCATGTATATAGATAGTGACTGTGGACCCACGTATACTAATCTCTATATACCACCCATGTGTGAGTGTGCTTACCCTTAGGATATTACTATGGAGTGACTGTCTTTGGTGCCATATGTGCATGTACGGTAATTTGTAATATATATGTATATAGGCAGGTATAGAATAGTAAGTGTTATGTTTATACTTAGGCGAGTAATTGACTATATCATTATAGGAATATTAGATTTAGTTTTGGCCAGTTACTAGGAGTATATGTACCATAATTGTACTTATTAATGTTTGTAATTGGATGCTAGTATAGTGATATGCGTGTTAAGTGCAATGTTGATAGGTGTACACATAGTTGTGCGTGCAGATTATTGTGTGATAGCGTGTCGGTGTACTTGTGCATATATATGTATGTGGTTAGTTATAGGTGTATATATATATATATATATATATATATATATATATATATATATATATATATATATATATATATATATATATGTATGTATGTATTGTATGAATGAGTGTGTTGTATGCGTAGGAAGATTGTAATATTACCCCTACGGGATGATGTGTGAGCATGTGTATACCAGGAGGTATGCATAGCCGTATGTTTGTGACTACGTATATGTGAATGTATGAAATAGTATTCATGCCTATGTAAATTACCATGGTTGTGTATGCCGGTGAGTGTATATGTGATCTATATAGATACGAGATAAGAGTGGGGTGGTGTGAGTATGTATACGTATGTGAAATTGATATATGTATGGGAATTTGAAAGTGTGTGCTATATGATTAAGTGTATGTATATGGATGTATATGGTTTCATTATAATGTAGGTGTCTGGGAAAGAACGATCCTAGTGTCAAGGTCCGCTCTCCCCTACGTTGGCCTATTTAAGGAAGTCTGAGGACGGACTTGATCCTAAGGTGGGTAGATTACGATGACCCTAGTGCTAGGAGTAAGGCTTGTATAAATCTCTGTGTGGTGTAATGTATTACGTGCATGTATATACGTGTAGTGATTTGTATTATTATGTGTGTATATGGTGATATGCGGTATGTAAAAGTGGTTGTACGATTGGAAGTGTTAATTGACTAAGAATGATTGTATTTATATGTTAGTGGTATGTTATGTGACATGTGGTACTATATCAATATAGATTGTGAGTGTATAAGATGTATGGTATTACATGGTGATGACACACTTACAGCTAGTAATTTGATGTGGTGGTGTAGTAAAGTGTTACTACTCACCCGAGAATAATTTTGGTCGGATTGTATTTGTAGGATGATATTATATTAAAGTGTTATGTAAATACGTAATTAGTAATGTGCGTATGTGTATAGTTACTACTAGTAGCATTGGCGTTGATTAGTATTGTCGGTGGAAATACATTGGTGTTGATATTAATATTAGAAATTACTATTTGGATATGGCAGGCTAGTTGATATGGTGTATGCGTTAGAAAAGGAGGTACGAGCGTTGCCCTTACGTTTTCCCGGTGTCTTAGCCGATGAGATTCCGAGGACGAAATCGTCTTTAAGGTGGATAGGATGTAACGACCAGTTTTTCGCGGTACGTTTTATTCGTATTCCCTCGGGTGTTATCTTTCTTCGTATCCGTAGCTAGTCGTATCTTACCCCGTACTCGTATCAACTCCTAACTTCTTACATGTTAACTACTACTACTATTATTATTTTCAATCTACTAAGAAAAACCCCTTTTAATAATTATTTTAGAATAATTCAATTTTATTTTAAAATTCAGAATCTAAAACTTATTTTTTTTAAATGTTTGAAAACTTTCCGCTTAAAATTCATTCAAACCTACATTGATTGGCCCTAATAACACAATCAATCCTTTTATTACTCAAAATTTCCTTTTATAACTAAACATTAGCCTCACGTTTTGAACCCAGGCCTTAGAATTTTCGCACAGCACTTCACCAAAAAAAAGAGTAGAAACTTAAAAACCAAAAGATAGGGCCTCACGTGTTGTACGTTCCCAATCCCCACACACAACAACAACTAGGCTATATAAAACCCTAAGACTATTATAAAATGAACCTAGGAAACTATATAAAACCCTAAGACCTACATGCCCACGTACTGCCCTTTCAAGCCTTACCCTACTATTAAATAATAAGAAACCCTACACTATTTATATATTAAAAACCCTAGGTGCTATTTTTTTGCTTCCCCAAGCCCCGAGCACAGCCGCCCCTAACTTTCTCCTCCCACGGCCACTCCCCCTCTCCTTCTTCTTCACGACCGAGCTCTCCTCCTCCATCGCCTGGGCTTCTCCACCGCCGAGCTCCTCCCTCCCCATTCACGCAAGCCTCACGGCGGCCTCCACACACCTCACAGCCCCGCGTGCATCGTCCCCTCGCCTCGCAAACCCCATGCCCCAAGCCTCGCGAGCACCCGGATCACCTCTCCGAGATCCAAGTCGCCCAGTTCCCCTCCTCTGTGCGTGAGCCATCCACAACCCTCTCATCATCCACGCAAGCTCCCATAGCCCAGCCGAGCTCCTCCATCCCCGCAGCCACGGCCAGAGCCTCACCCACTGTCCACGATGACTCCAGGCAGCCGGTTTCATCACCCTAGCTCTCTCCAGGCCGCAGCCTCCTCAGTCCACGCAAACGGCTCTCCTCACAGCTGCAGCGAGCCTCCGACAGACGTGCTTCCGTCCAACCGCTCAGATCTGATGTCGACTGTCCCCTCACAGCATCCGAGCACTCGTGCACGGGTCGTGTGCACGTTGACAGCCCCGGATCTGATGAGAACGCTCCACCCGATGCTCGACGCTCGCTGTTTCGGAGTTTTCACGCGTCGCCACTGCCCGTTGATGTCAACCGATCCCTCGCTACACCTCAGGTTAGTAGATCTACCCCTATAACTCTTAACCCACACCGTAAAGTAGAAAACTTAATAAAACTGAGTGATTAGACGTCGTAGGAGTACTTTTGCAAATCTGTCCTGAACAAGAAACGTGAATTCTGATTTTATCTTCTGCCAAAACAGCGAATCAAACCCTCCGTAGCGTAGTACTCGTCGAGACGATTCCAACGACACCAAGAACATCGAAAACAGGCAAGTATTTGATTTTATATGATTTTTGGAAGTTTTGACACTTTTGCGCCATCTAAATGTATTGCTGTATAACTCAAAAACTAGGCATGAAATGACGTACCAAATTGATACCATAATGACTAGGACGAAATTTGGGATCCAACGGTATATCATACGATATATACCCAATTTAAACAATAAGAGAAAAAAATTATTTCTGTAGCAAGTTGAACAAAAAGGACATTTTCGTCATTATTTGAAATTACGGAAACGGTCGTTCGACCCGTTTCCGCTTTGTAGAACTGCCACCATAATACTTTAATATTTTTAACAGTAAAATTCAGTGAGTCCTGACATGTTTAAAAATATGGACATCGTGAAATCGTGCGCCTCGAAGGCGGTATCGTGATATCGTGATGCCGTGTGAGTCGACTAGGTCGGCTCGTGTTCCGGCAAACTTTTGGGTGGGGTTAGGGTTGAGTGGCCACTAGGCGTATGAAAGGTACTCTCCTCAAGAGCACCACCCGCATGCGGTGGGTTAGCGTCAATCACGGTAAGCCCCCGTGAGAGGAACGACCTTCTCATCATGACATACAGGCGTGAACCCTAGATTAGAATGCTAACTCATGACATGAAAACTTGCAACGCTAACTTGGTCATCTTGACAAATTGAAATGCTAATGAACTCAGAGAAAATCCCAACTTTAAACTTGCAAATGTCCAGAACTGCATGTTAGGAGTGTTTGTCATGTTTCACTAAAATTGTTAAATGTCAAAATTGCTGCAGTCACTTCTTTATAATATTAAATGCTTCCTAAATTCATACCTGTCATATACTTGTCTTGGTTTGCTAATCTTTTCTTGCAGACCCCTTGCTGACATACATTCATGTTTGTGGATGTATGTTAGATTCTGAGCTTGAGTACCCAGAGGATCCGTTCGTGACGCCTGACTTAGAGGGCCAGAGTTCGCTGTTGACGCCGAGCCGTTCTCTGCGGAAGACTAGAGCCCCTTCTGTCCCTACTTTAGTTTTAGTTTTAGTGTCTTGTAGTAGGATTAGTGTTTTTGGTTTAATTTTGTGTACAAATACTTTGTATCCCTGGATGTGGCTTTAATTTCTGAAGTGTTTCTGATTGTTCTGATACGCAAATGCAAGGACCTCTTCTGTGTTTTTATCACAGACGCTTATTGGACATGAGCTTCACCGCTCCAGTTCAAGCGGACCGTGTAACGCTCTCTCTTCCAGTGTCTTTTGGGAAGCGGGGCGTTACACGATCTTTGAAATTGTGACGAATGAATAGATTTGTTGCTAGAATTGAAGAAAGGTTAGGTTTTGATTGATTTATTGCGAGTAGCTAGGAATTCATATCGATTGGGATTTGTAAGAGATTGGATCCCAATTGATAGGAAGGCCTAGATATTCGACTTAGGTTTATAATTGAAATTCTCCATATTTGGTTTGCAAGAGATTGGACCAAAGCTAAGATTTTTATTATAAATCTATACTAATATTTGTTTGCAAGAGATTGGACGAATACGAACTATCAAAACTTAGATCGTGGCTCGAGTTTGCACAAGAGTGGGCTTGAGTTGCGATTGGACGATGATGTCGATCCCCATGCAAGCGTCTTAGGTTAGGGTTTGTACGAGAGTGGGCCCTAATCTAGGTTGCAATAGACCGCAATAGCGCGAGAGCGTGAGCTTGGTTTTACATTAAGTTGCGACTGTTCACCTTTACTCAAGTTTAGTAACATTGAAATTCATGATTCACTAGGATGAGAGACGTTCCGTAGTGGGGATTCCTTATCCCTAGACGCTCTTATTATATTGATATCTATTTGCTATTGAACGATTGTGACATTACCATCGAATCTATTCTTATTCTCTTGATAGCTAGGTAATCAAAGTAGGATACTGTCAATTGTCCTCCCTGCGTTCGATACCCGTTTGCCACTACGCCGTGCGCTTGCGGTAAAACTATAGTCATATTCAGGGTGTATATCCAGGGCCGATCAATAAGCCCTGCCTCTACAACAACCAAAATATCAACACATGCCACCCCACCAACAAAACTACCCACCAATGCAACAAGCAGGGCCCTATAGACCCCCGGGATACAATCAAGGATGGAGGGCACCCAATCCACTACAAGCATCGCCAAGGTCGGACCATGAAGCAAGGGTTGAAGAGTTCATGGCCAAACAAAAGAAGTTTAATGCAAAATTGACAGCCCAACAAGATTCCCTCAACACCGTCGTGGCACAGTTATCAGAGCAACTCACATTGCTTAACAAGACCAATCAACAATTTCCGGCTCAACCGGAACAAAACCCACGAAGTAACACCGGCCACATCAATGCGGTTGTGGCGGTGACTACAAGAGGCAGGAAGGATACTACTCCCACAATGATTCAAGCTAAGGAGCCGAAGGAAGAAATTTCGGTTGATGAGGAACCGGGCAATGCAGAGGAGGACCCGAAGGCACCGAGCGATCGTGAAAAATCTGAAGTGGAGAAGCCACGAGAGGAGCGAACTTATATGCCACAGGTACCATACCCACAACGGTTGGCAAAGGCGAGGATTGAGAAAAGGCTCGTCAAATTTCTGGAGTATTTGCGAGGTGTGAGCTTGAACATCACATTCTTGGATGCAATCATCGAAATCCCGTCCTATGAAAAGTTTCAAAAGGATTTGATGGCGGGAAAGAAGCGAAAAGAAAGGATCTTGCTCGCCGAGCAAAGTACGTGGTTTACTAGAAAGGAGAAAGCACCGACCAAGTTCAAAGATCCCGGTAGTTTTTGAATTCCTTGGACGCTTGGAGGAGTCCCACTTCAGAAAGCTTTAGTAGATTTGGGAGCAAGCGTGAGCCTCATGCCCCTCACAATGGTCAAGAAATTGAATACGGGAACTGACCTCAAGGCCATGGACATGAAGATACAACTCGCCGATGGGCGAATTGCTAGGCCGGTGGGGATTGCCGAAAACATACCAATACAAGTACCGGGTGGACTCTGCTTACCATGCGACTTCGTGGTGATGGATATTAAGGAGGAAGGTGATACGTCGTTGATTCTTGGACGCCCTTTCTTGACCACCGCTGGAGTGATTGTAGATGTGAGGGAAGGAACCTTGTCCTTGAACATCGACAATATTGAAGTTGAGCTCCACATTCCGAAGGTAATGAAGCATATGCCTTGGCCAGAGGACATGGATTACGTGGACCTCCCCGACGAGGTAATTGACGACTCCATGCCATTTGCCTTCGGGGCCAAGCACGATGACGGCCTCGAAGAGGGCCAACTTACCAAAGAAGGAGAAATAATGGGAGACCTGCCGGACCCTCTTACGAATGAAGAGAAGGACGACGCTGATGTCGTCAAGATTAGAGAGCTATGTAAGCTCTTTTCAGCGAAGCACATGAGAAAGCTCCATCGGACAACAAATCTTTGTCGCCGACCAAGAAGAAGGATGTCGAAAGCTCAAGCTTGGGGGACTCACTCCCCACTACTACCCATAATGAAGGGGAGCCGAGAAACGCCGAAGAAAATCAACAACTGAACTCAAGTGGCCTGCCCGGTAAGTTTGATGCGTGCATCTCTCATGCACCAAACATCAAGCTTTAATCACGAATCTTAAGGGGTCAAGCTCAAGACCTTAAACGAGTGCTTGTCGGGAGGCAACCCAACGGTTCTATCTCACTTTTTAGTTGAATTTTCTTTTTATTTTTTTTGTTTTAGATCTTTATTAGTGTTTAGAGTCAAGTGTCGAAGAAAAACCTGACAACGGGCAACATTTTTCATTTCAGGAGAAGGAGAATAGGAGACCACAGGAATGGAGGACGACCATGGCGATCGAAAGCATTCTGTTGGGATTTCATAATCCCATATTCACTTTCCTATTCTATTCACTATGATTTTGATGTGACAACTATTATTATTGCTACTCACTCTATCTATGCAGATGTGCAATTTCCCAATATATCCTCGCTTGGACCATAATCACTAGATAAGGAATCCCTGTACAAAGGCATCTCAAAATACTCACAGGAAGCTCAACATACATATCTACGGAAATCTACGGACTGATGTATTTTTATATTTTATATATTTCAGAGCCTTGAATATGAAATCCATCTAAGTCCTAGGTTACTAATAACATATCCTAAACAACCCTTCTCAGATAAGTCAAAATTCACGTTTTTCTGTCCTTGTCGACTAAGTCAACCATTAGTCGACTAAAAACTTTTTAATCGAATTTTGACCTGAAAATTTCTGAGTAGTATTCAGTCAACTTCAGAAACTTACCGTTAAAATTTCAGTCAAAAATTCCAACTTTTGACTTTTAGTCGACTAACACTCCTTTAGTCGACTAATGCAGTTTTTATGACCGTTTTACCTGAAACTTTCCAGATTGTTTCTGAACGGTAGGAAACTCCTTTTCCCCCCATTTTCCTTTAGAATAACTGCCCAAAAATCCTATAAATAGGAGGGCATACCCCTCATTCTTTTCACACAACTTTCTTCTCTCTTTCTTCTCTAGAATTGTTGATTCTAAGCAATTTTGCCTTAGTTGTTCTCATTCTCATTTGTAAGAAGAAATCCATAGGTTTCTCTCTTCTTATGAGAATGGAAGAACTTCAAGATTCTTAATCATAGATCTTTTGAGAATTGAATTTTTCTTCCTTAAAGCAATTTTGTCTTTTTCAACATCATTTTGGAAAGTTGTTTGTGTTCATAATTGTAAGAAGAAATCGATTGATCTCTCTCTTCTTTTATGAACCAGAGAACTTCAAGTATTGTTCTTCATTTCATATCTTATACATCTTGAAGTCTCCTTTTTAAACAACATCCTTGAATTTCATTCTAAATTCATAACAAGGCTATATGTGTTTTTCTATTTCATTATTTAACAAGTTTGAATCTCTTTAGAGATTGTATAAAGTTTGGGACACGGGGAGTGTCGCCATTTTTGTAAGTTGGTGCTTGCGGGGCAAGTGATTATAGTGGATTGAAAATCTCTACTGGGAGTAGAGGAATGGAGTAGGATCAAGAGGATCCGAACACGGATAAATCTCTGTGTTTGCGTTTGATTTACATTTTCTACATACTTTACTTTCTGTACATCTTAAGCAATTAGAAGTAACTCTTTAATTGCAACAGTTAATTTTTTAAAATTACACTATTCACCTCCCCTCTAGTGTATTGATCCTTACAGGCTAGAATTACATTTGGTATCAGAGCAAGGCTAAGATGGCAGCAAGTTCCTCAGCATCAAACATGAACGTCGTTACACCCAACTATAATCAACATCCTGAAGGGCACTCTCAAGTACGTCCTCCTGTATTTGATGGTTCTAATTACTCATATTAGAAAATACGAACGGAGATTCATCTCCAAAGTATGCATTATAAGATATGGGACATCGTAGAGACATGATACACTAAGCCAACAACTCCTGTTGCTGATTGGTCCGCTAATGACAAATCTGCAAAGACAAACAACTTATAGGCCATGAATGCTTTATTCTGTGCCATGGATAAACATGAGTTTAATCGAGTATCTCAGGCCAAAAGTGCAAAGGAGATTTGGCACATACTCGAGGTAACTCATGAAGGAACCAATAAAGTCAAGGAAACTAAGATTGCCTCTTTGGTTCATAAGTATGAGTTGTTCAAGATGCAAGACAAAGAGACGATTGGAGAAATGAACACCAGGTTCACTAATATTATTAATTCTCTTAATGCTCTTGGAAAAGTTTATTCTTCTCTTGATCAGGTACGCAAGATTCTTAAGGTACTCTCCCCAGAATGGCGTCCAAAGATCACTGCTAATGAGGAAGCCAATGATCTTTCCAAATTATCCATGGAAGATCTAATTGGTAACTTAATGACACATGAAGTCATATTACAAGATGCAAAAGAGGAATCAGATCAAAAGAAGAAAGTACTCGCCTTCAACACAACATCAGATAATGAAGATTCAGATGATGACATGGCATTCTTTGCCAAGAACTTCAGAAAGTTCTTTCAAAAAGGTAAGTATAATAATAAATCTAAAAATACTGATTCTTCTCTTTGCTTCAATTGTAATAGGCCAGGACATATGAAGAAAGATTGTCCACTTCTCAAAGCAAAGTTCAAAACTTCCAACAACAACGATCAATCCAGAAGAGAAAGGAAGTTTGACAAGATGAAGAAAGCATTTGCAGTAACTTGGGATGAATCTTTAGGTGATGAAGATGACCATGTTGAAAGTGCTAATATGTGCTTTATGGCACAATATAATGAAGAAGAGGTAAGTGCTTTTAATAATGAAGAGTTATTAGATGCATTGAAAGATCTCTATTCTTATTTCAAAAAATTAAATAGTCAACATAAATATTTGAAACAGAATAATGATGATCTCTGTTACGAGGTGGAACTCGCGTACAATGAATTTGTATTACGGGGAACCAAGGGCATGGTGGTTATATGGAAATGTGGGGTTAGGTAGGCTGTTTTACAAGTGATTAGTGGGATGAAGAGGTTGGACCCGTTGCCGGTGGAGCTCACAGGATCGTGTCCCGTCGGACGTAGCTGAGGAAGGTCGGACGGCGGGAGGCTGACGCTGATTTTGGCCAAGGGGCGAGCTCTCTTGCAGCACGAACAACTCGTCAGAAGGGCGGGGTTGGGGTCCAACCCTTAGCCCCTCCGATGCCTAAGTCAGTAAAAGGGCTTAAATGGGGGGCTGGACACGCCGGCCGGACCAACTGTGTGTCCGCCTCGTGTGACGAGCTATAGGTGGGAGAACAAAGATATGGAAGACCTTTGCTCTCGTGTGTGAATGATAGAAGATCAGAGAGTTTTGCTAACCCCCTTCTCCGTAAGAGGAGAGGAGGTATTTATACTTGTCGGGTGATGACTAGGCGTGCTGAGCTGGCTCGGGTGTCAGCGGAGGCTTCGGACAAGGACATCGGGAACAGGAGTTTCTGACCTGCCTCTGTCAGGCGGCGCAACGGCTCAGGGGTGCTTTTGTCGGGATGTCAGGTCCGAAAGCACTAACCGCCGGTCCGGTCAGCCGCCTGGGGGTGCTTTGTCAGACGGTCGGGTGACGTGTGGGTTAGTCACGTCCTTATCCTAGGCTGTTTGTCGTTAGCGTCGAACTAAAGGTCTGGCTCGCTTTCGGCGCCGCGGTTCACGGGAATCGGATGGGCCGATCCGGTCGGGGGTTGTCCGGCCCGGCCGCGCCCGCCAATAGGCCGGGCCTAGCTATCCGAGCGTCCCCTAACGCGCTCCCCCGGTGGGACGGGCGACTGCGGTTGTTCGCCTCGGCCGGCTACAGTTGTCCGCCTCGGCCGTTTCGGGGAGCGCTGTAAGGCGCGCCTATCTCCGTGATGCCCCGGGTTTTCGGGGCGGCGGCCTTAATTGTTAAATGGTGAGCTAAAGGGGTATGTTAGCGGATCTGGGCTGGAGTTGGGCTACTACGATCTTTAGGTCGTAACAATTGCCCCCGGCATTCGAGTGCGAAGCGGAAGCCCGGTTCGGCTCGGATGGCGTAACGTTACCGTGATACTACCTTTTACTTGGGATTCGGACCGGGATCTCGGCTCCGGGGGGTGACGCCGGCCCCGCGGGATGTGTCCCGCTATAGCGGGGTCACGAAGTCTCTCCCTGACTCCGAGCTAAGCGGGGCGTTATCCGAAAAAAAGAAAGAAGGGAAAGTATTATGCACCAATCTTTATCGGAAATCTCGGCGATATTTACAAGACTTAGGAGAAGATGTGTGGGACGGAGTGTGTTCCCCATTTGTTGTTCGTTTTGCCGGGAGGAGCAGATCCCTGCGTCAGGGCGGTCTTCCCGTATGTCGATTACTAAATTCCTACCGTCACTGTGCAAGGGTGAGCCGAGGAGCCGACCCACGGTCGCAGGAGGGGATCCTCTCCTTTTCCCGTTCTTTGCTTACTCACGTTTTGCCTTGATGTCGCCGTGCTGGGGGGTTGCGCGGCCTCGTCGGGGACCCCGCACACCGAGGGGGGACCCCCGGGTGGCTGAGGACGAGGTGGCGGTGGTGGCGCCGCTGGGTGAGCCGTTGAGGGGTTTTCCCCTCCCCGGCACCCTGTGGGGATCACCGAAGGTGGCGGCGTTAACTAGGGTGTTACGGCCCGCGGCCGGCTATCTGGGCCCCCCTTTTGATATGGTAACAAGCAGGAGGAAAGCTGGCGGGCGGTGCCTCCTATGTGTAAGGGGAATATCCAGTTGGAGGTGGTGGGGCATTTGGGGCCGTTTTGTGCCCGGAGTGAAGGTATGGGAGCACCTTGCATTTCTCTTTTTCCCCCTCTTCCCCTGGCATATGGAGGGGGGTATTTATAGCGAGGTTCTGCGGAAGGGTTTCTCTTGAGTAATGCGGGGGGATAGCATTTCTAAGGGGCTCCGCGGAGTCCCGTGCTTTGGGAATCGCTTTTCCCCGGAGGTATCCGGCACTCTGGCCTCTCGGGGATCGTGTTACTGCTGACGGCGCGTCGACCGAGCGGCCTTTCGTTATGTTGAGTCGCATCGCGGCACTGTTCTGACGAGACAGGGCACTGCCTTTTCAGGACTGGGTGCCTACTTCGCGGCCTCTGCCTCGGGACCCGGGTCATGTTGTTTTGGCATCTTGCGGAAGTTACGCAATTACCTATCATGCCCCCAACATTCCTGTGTCCGAGATCGCGAGGTCTGGGGGAAGGGGATGTTGTTGGCTTAAGTTGCTTTTAGGCGGGGTGGGGGGTCGGCGGAGTGGCTAGGGGCGATTCCCGCTATCCTATCGTTATTCAATCTCGGGTCGACCCTGTTACGCGGGGCGGGTTCCAGTGCCTCTCTTTCCACCTGGAGGGAAAGGTGTCGGGGACTTTTGGTGAGCGGGGGTCGTGCTGCAGGCGTAGATTTCCCGGAGGTCCTATGCCAGTTAGGAGGGGTAGTGCGGTGCTAACCCAGAGCTTGGCGGGGGATAGCCATTCGCCATGGTGTTCGCCGAAAAATCTGAGCGTATAAAGAAGAGCATTTTTATTCAGGTATGTAAAGGCTGATCTACAGCTTGTACATGAGTTCTTAGTTTATCGCCCGTTGCGGGGTCCGATCCGGCTGGGGGGGACCATAGAGCTGTCCTCGCCCGCGGTTTAATGACCTCCGGATCGGGACGTCGCTGTGGGCTGGGGGGGCCCTTCGCAACTTGAATTGAGCTCGGCGTGGAGGGGAATGGCCGCCTTCCGTGCTGAAGTGTTGCAAGGTCTCTTTGGCGATCGTGCCACCTTCCCTCCATTGCTTTGTCATCTCCTTCCGCGGAAAGGGGTTTCCTCGGTCCGGAAGAGGCGCCGAGGGGGGAAGCCGCCTTGCTGTGGCTTGCTCCTTGGGGAGGTTCCTGAGCATAGGGCCGTCCCCCGCCGCCCCGTGTCTTGCCGCTTCGGTTTGAGAGTGGCGTTCAGCGCGCGGCGGTGTATGGGCGGGCCGACACGCCATGACTCGCCATTTGGGGTCGTCGGGGGTGCAGCCTTTCCGAAGACTTTGCCCGTAGGTCGACGGTGCGGAGTTTCTGGCCGGCCAGTGCTGGGGGCTCTCGCCTGCCCAACCGGCTTTGAATGGATGCCATTCTTTCTCCGATCCGTCGTCGTTCGGGGAGGACGGAGGCGTGAAAGGTGGATTTCCCTTGTGTAAGGGGAATACCCTGTTTGTCGTCCTGCCGGGGCGTGCGCCTTGGGGAGGTTCTTGAGCATAAGGCCGTCCCCTGCCGCCCCATGTCTCGCGGCTTCGGTTTGAGGGTGGGGTTCGGTGTCCAGTTGTGCATGGGCGGGCTGACACGCCGTGACTTGCCTTTTGGGCTTGTCAGTGATGTAGCCTTTCCTAGGTCCTCGTCTGGTGGTCGACTGCAGAGAGGCGCTGGCCGGCAGGCGCTGGGGGCTCTCGCATGGCCGGCCGGCTTTGAACGGATGCCATTCTTTCTCCGACCCGTCGTTGTTTAGGGCGGGCAGGGGCGTGAAAAGTGGATTTCCCTTGTGTAAGGGGAATATACTCTTGGTGATCCTTGAGTAAGGGGAATATCCTATTGGTGGAGGTTTTGATGCAGGATCCGCCGCCTGGGGTGGCGGGAGCCATTGATGGCCAGTGACCTCTCTTTTGTTAGGGCGGGGCATCTCGGCCCTTTTCCCGGTGGGTAGGGGAATAAGGTGGCGGAGCTTCATGTCTCGGTTTTTTTTTGTTCCTTTCAGACGGGGGAGTGGCCTCTTTATAGGGAGATCTCATTGACGGTTTCTTCCCTGTTTATTGCGCGGAGTTGGCGCTATTAATGGGTTTCTTGAATTCGTGCCCATGGGAAACCGCTTTTGCCAGGTGGCTCTTGCGGGTCTTCTTTTGAAGCGTGTTATTAATTGTGGCGTGTTTCTCGAGCGTCCTTTCGTTTCGTCGAGTCCCATCGGGGCCGCCTACTCGGGAACTGGCGTCATTTCGTCCCGGTTTGTGTGCCCGCCTTCTTTCGACATTTCGAGGGCCATGGGGGCGTGGCCCTCTCCGGTTTGGGTGGCTAGGGTTGGCCCTGCCCCAGAGGTCTGGAGGGGGGGAGCGGGTGCGTAGCCCGGCCCGTGCCCACCTCTGGTTTGGGTGGCTAGGGTTGGCCCTGCCCCAGAGGTCTTGAGGGGGGGAGCGGGCGCGGAGCCCGGCCCGTGCCTTGCTCTGGTTTGGGTGGCTAGGGTTGGCCCTGCCCCAGAGGTCTGGAGGGGGGGAGCGGGTACGGAGCCCGGCCCGTGCCCTTCTCTGGTTTGGGTGGCTAGGGTTGGCCCTGCCCCAGAGGTCTGGAGGGGGGAGCGGGTGCGGAGCCCGGCCCGTGCCCTCCTCTGGTTTGGGTGGCTTGGGTTGGCCCTGCCCCAGAGGTCTGGAGGGGGGGAGCGGGCGCGTAGCCCGGCCAGTGCCCACCTCTGGTTTGGGTGGCTAGGGTTGGCCCTGCCCCAGAGGTCTGGAGGGGGGGAGCGGGTGCGGAGCCCAGCCCGTGCCCTTCTCTGGTTTGGGTGGCTAGGGTTGACCCTGCCCCAGAGGTCTGGAGGGGGGGAGCGGGCGCGTAGCCCGGCCCGTGCCCACCTCTGGTTTGGGTGGCTAGGGTTGGCCCTGCCCCAGAGGTCTTGAGGGGGGGAGCGGGTGCGGAGCCCGGCCCGTGCCCTGCTCTGGTTTGGGTGGCTAGGGTTGGCCCTGCCCCAGAGGTCTGGAGGGGGGGAGCGGGTGCGGAGCCCGGCCCGTGCCCTTCTCTGGTTTGGGTGGCTAGGGTTGGCCTTGCCCCAGAGGTCTGGAGGGGGGGAGCGGGCGCGTAGCCCGGCCCGTGCCCACCTCTGGTTTGGGTGGCTAGGGTTGGCCCTGCCCCAGAGGTCTTGAGGGGGGGAGCGGGCACGGAGCCCGGCCCGTGCCCTGCTCTGGTTTGGGTGGCTAGGGTTGGCCCTGCCCCAGAGGTCTGGAGGGGGGGAGCGGGTGCGGAGCCCGGCCCGTGCCCTTCTCTGGTTTGGGTGGCTAGGGTTGGCCCTGCCCCAGAGGTCTGGAGGGGGGGAGCGGGTGCGGAGCCCGGCCCGTGCCCTTCTCTGGTTTGGGTGGCTAGGGTTGGCCCTGCCCCAGAGGTCTGAGGGGGGGAGCGGGCGCGTAGCCCGGCCCGTGCCCTTCTCTGGTTTGGGTGGCTAGGTTTGGCCCTGCCCCAGAGGTCTGGAGGGGGGGAGCGGGCGCGTAGCCCGGCCCGTGCCCACCTCTGGTTTGGGTGGCTAGGGTTGGCCCTGCCCCA
This sequence comes from Scilla litardierei, assembly GCA_030789695.1. Lineage (NCBI taxonomy): Eukaryota > Viridiplantae > Streptophyta > Magnoliopsida > Asparagales > Asparagaceae > Scilla > Scilla litardierei. The sequence goes on from CM061131.1 coordinate 139,782,617, forward strand.
GAGGTCTTGAGGGGGGGGGGGAGCGGGCGCGGAGCCCGGCCCGTGCCCTGCTCTGGTTTGGGTGGCTAGGGTTGGCCCTGCCCCAGAGGTCTGGAGGGGGGGAGCGGGTGCGGAGCCCGGCCCGTGCCCTTCTCTGGTTTGGGTGGCTAGGGTTGGCCCTGCCCCAGAGGTCTGGAGGGGGGGAGCGTGCGCGTAGCCCGGCCCATGCCCACTTCTGGTTTGGGTGGCTAGGGTTGGCCCTGCCCCAGAGGTTCGGAGTTTTATCGAAACTGCAAAACTTGTGCAGGAATAACCATATTGGGAAGAACGGATGGATATGTACACTGCGTATAAGAAAAGGAAAACTCACAACTATTGGTAGAATTTTAGCAGATGTTTTGCGTTCCAAGGGTGGGCCAGCTCGCTCCCTTCGGGGGTAGCCAGGATGTACGTGGCCGGCCCAACAATGTCGATGACCGTGTAGGGTCCTTCCCACTTAACGGCTAGCTTTCCCCGCTTTGCAGTCTCGGGGCAGAAGGTGGCATCTCGGAGGACCAAATTGCCGATCCGGAAGGTCCGCGGTTTCACCCGGGAGTCGTAGTGCCGTGCCATCCTCTGGCTGTGCTTGACGAGGCTAGTCAAGGCCCGGTCTCGCACCTCGTCTATCAACTCCAAACTGAGACCGAGTCCTTCTCCGTTGGCTTTTTCGTCGAAGAGCTTTAGCCGGAGTGTCTCCTCGCCGATTTCCACGGGAACGACCGCCTCCGACCCGTATGCTAGCACGAAGGGGCTTTCCCCAGTCGAGGCCTTGTGGGTGGTATGATAAGACCACAGGATCCCCGGCAGCTCGTCGACCCAGGCCCCCAGAGCGGCGTCCACCTTCTTCTTCATCGGGTTCAGGATGCATATATTCGCGGCCTCCGCCATTCCGTTGCACTGCGGGTGGGCGACTGACGCGAATTGGAGTTTGATTCCCCAGCCTGAGCAAAAGTCGCGGAAGCCCTCGCAATCGAACTGCTTTCCGTTATCCGTGACGATGGAGCGGGGAATCCCGAACCGGTATATGATGGATTGCCAGATGAAGCCCTTCATGTCCGTCCACGCGATTCGCGCCAACGGCTCTGCTTCGATCCATTTAGTGAAGTAATCCACGGCGACGACTAGGTATTTCCTTCCCCCGGAGGATTTTGGGAATGGCCCCAGGATGTCGAGCCCCCACTTGGCGAAGGGGATCGGGCTCAAGATGGGCATTAGGTTGGCCGGGGGTGCAGTCGTCCACCGACAGAACTTCTGGCATGCTTCGCACTTCTTGACGTATTGTATCGCATCCTGGATCATCGTCGGCCAGTAGTATCCTTGGCGCATTACTTTGTGGGCGATGGTGCGCCCGCCATGGTGGTTTCCGCAAAAGCCCTCATGCACCTCACGGATGACCTGCTCAGCTTGCTCCGGGCCCAAACACTTTAGGTAGGGCAGGGCGTCGAAATTGGCTCGGCGGCGGCGGTATAGCACTCCGTCGAGAAGTACGAATGAAAGGGCCCGTCTTTCCACCTGTTTTGCCAGCATCCGGTCCTCGGGTAGCTCGCCCGTCTCCAGGTACTTCATTATGGGGGTCATCCACGACGTCCTCGTGCCCGCGCACATCAGTTCTCCCTCGTCGATGGTTGGTGTCGCCAGGCTTTCCACGTAGATTGCCTTCCCGATCTCGGCCACCGAGGAGGAAGCCAGCTTAGACAGGGCATCCGCGCGGAGGTTGCTGGAGCGGGGTAGGTGTTGGACGTCCGCTTTCTTGAACTTTCGGAGTTCGATCTGGATGTGATTTAGGTATCGCCTCATTGTTTCCTCTCGGGCTTCGAAGCCCCCCAGGATTTGTTGGATGACGAGGCGGGAGTCACTCAGGAGCAACACGTTCGTCGCCCCCACCGCCCTTGCAAGCTTCAACCCATTCATCACGGCTTCATATTCCGCGACATTGTTGGTGGCCGGGAAGCTGAAGCGCAGGGCGTACTCCAGCGAGCATCCATCCGGGGTTTGAATGACTATTCCTGCTCCTGTCCCAGAGCCTGTTACGGAGCCGTCGACGTGGATGGTCCATAATTCGCCCGCGGTCGTCGGGGAGGGTGCTGAGGGTTCACCCACCTTGACCCTCCGCGAGGATGTGGGCACCGACGGGAGCTCCGTCCGGTCTCCCGGTGGGATCTCCGTTGTGCATTCCACCACGAAGTCGGCCAGCGCTTGGACCTTGATTGCCGTCCAGGTTTTGTACGTTATGTCGAACTCGCTGAGCTCGACACTCCAATTGAGCATCCTCCCCGACCGCTCCAGCCTCTTCAGGTTCTTTTCGAGGGGCATGTCGGTGTGGACGATTACGGGGTGGGCCTAGAAGTAGGGTCGGAGCTTCCGGGCCGTGGTGACTAGGCAGTAGGCGGCTTTCTCGATAGGGCTGTAACGAGTCTCCGCCTCCCGGAGGATCCGACTGGCATAGTAAACGGGGCATTGCACTCCTCCTTCCTCCTTGATCAGGACGGAGCTAACGGCCCCCTCGGTGGTCGCCAGGTACAATCCCAAGGGTTCGCCCTCCTCCGGCCGCGCGAGGAGCGGTGGGCTATGTAGGTATGCTCTCAGTTCCGCGAACGCCCGGGCACAGTCGTCATCCCACGGGATCACCTTCCTTTGATCTTTAGCTTCGCCCAAGGCTGTGCGCAAGACCCTAAAGAAAGGGAGCGATTTCTCCGCCGATCTCGACAGGAATCGCCCCAAAGCTGCGATCCGGCCGTTCAGTCGCTGCAAGTCCCGGATCGTCCGGGGCTCCGTCATGTTGATGAGGGCCGCCACCTTGTCGGGGTTCACCTCGATTCCCCGCTTCGTTATCATGAAGCCCAGGAATTTTCCCGATTGCACGCCAAAGATACACTTCGCAGGGTTTAGCCTCAGGTTGTACTGGCGGACCCTCTGGAAGGTTTCCTGCAGGTCTGTGAGGTGGTCGGGAGCCCTTCCGCTCTTCACCAGCATGTCGTCAATGTAGACCTCCAGGTTTCGCCCTACCTGAGGGCCGAATATTCGGTCAACCATTCGTTGATAGGTTGCCCCGGCGTTCTTCAGTCCGAAGGGCATCTTGGTGTAACAAAAGGTGCCTTTATCAGTGACAAACGAGGTCTTCTCCTCATCTTCCACCACCATCGGTATCTGGTTGTATCCCGAGAAGGCGTCCATGAAGCTCAACAACTCATAGCCGGACGCCTGGTCCACCAAGTGGTCGATTCTGGGTAGAGGGAAGCTGTCCTTCGGGCACACCTTGTTGAGGTCGGTGAAGTCAACGCACATGCGCCACTTCCCGCTTGGCTTCTTCACCAGAACGACGTTGGCGAGCCAGTCGGGGTAGTCCACCGGCCGAACAAATTTGGCCTCGAGGAGTCGCTCTACCTCTTCCTCGGCCGCCTTCTTCTTTTCGCCCCCTGCACTTCTCTTCTTCTGTCGGACAGGTCAGGCTTCCGGGTCCGCATTCAACCTGAGGGAGATTACTCTCGGGTCCACCCCGGGCATGTCTGCGGGTGACCACGCGAATATGTCCGTGTTTTCTCGGAGCAAGGCCACGAGGGCCGTCTTCAATGCGGACGGGAGTTTTGTCCCGATGGAGACGGTTCTTCCCTCGCCAGAGGCCACAGGGACCTCTTCTACTTCTTCGGCCGGGGTCGACCGCTGGTCGCAAAAATCCTCCCTCTCGTCTGGGACGAGTGCCGTCAGGGCCCGCCTCGGGCTCCCACACAGGGACGACGCATGGTTGCGGTCTCCGCGCGTCTCCCGTCCTCCCCGGACCTGTCCCACCCCCCGCGGGGTCCGGAACTTCATCGTCTGATGTCGCAGGCTGGGAAGCGCCTCGATGGCCGTCATATATGGATGCCCTATGATTCCGTTGTACGCCGAGGCGACGTCGACGATGACAAAACGCGCTTCTCTGGTGACGACCATCGGCTCCTCCCCCAGGGTTATGGGCAGGGTGATCATTCCCTCGGTGGGAATCGCGTGGCCGGTGAAGCCCGCGACAGGGCCCATACAGGGCTCTAAGTCCGCACGCCCCTGCCCCATCCTCTCGACCGTTGCCAGGAACAGGATGTCACAGGAGCTACCAGTGTCGATCAGGAGTCGGCCGACGTCTGTCCCCCCAATCAGAGCTTCGATGACGAGGGCGCCATGGCTCTGGCCCCGTGCCTCCGGCCAGTCCTCCTCGGTAAAGGTGATGGGGGGCCGGCGTATCTTCCGTCGCTTCGACCGGAGGCCGGCGCCCGCCATCATCACCTGTCGGTCCTCGGCCTCCAGGGTTGCGGGCGCTCGTCCCGCCGAGGTTGGGCCTCCATTTATCATCTCAATTCGCATGACCGCCCTCGGGGGGCGGGGCTCCTCCCTATCGCGGTTGGCCGGCGGTCCCCGTCCCCCCTCCTCCGGGGGGTCCCTCTCTCCTGTCGTCACCCGCCTTCCCGCGACAAAGTTCCCCAGGTGACCCGCCTGGATCAGTCGTTCGATCTCTCTTTTAAGGGAGTAACAATGGTCGGTGTCGTGACCGTGGTCCCGGTGATAGCGGCAGTATCTCCGGGGGTCCCTTCTCACCGGGTCCGTCCTCATCTCCCGGGGAGGCTCCGGCAGTAACCCGGCCCTTGTCGCCGCGGCCAGCACCTCCATCATGGGGGCATTGAGTCGCGTGTACGGCGCCGGTGGGGGGTCTTCTTGTCTTGGGATGACTCCGGGGGGCCTCCGCACCGGGGCCAACTCGCGCGCCGGGCCAAGCCGATCTCGTGGGCGAGGCTCGGGCGGCTCCCGCCGCGGTAGGGCCATCTGATCGCGGCCTCGGCCTCTCTCTTCCTGCCTCGGCCGAGGGTGCGGCCGGGGTCCGTCCTGGGATGGTTTCGCCGGGGGGTATACGACCTTTGCACCAAGGGTCTCTTCGGCCAATGCGTGCCTCTCCGCCATTGCAACCAGCGCTTCGTAGTCGGTTGGCGGGTCCTGGAGCAGGGATTTATGGAGGCTCCGAGTTCGCAACCCCGCCTTGAAGGCCAGCATTAGCACCTCATCGCTGCATGTCACCACCGCCCGCCTTTCTTCCAGAAAGCGGCGGAGGTATCTTCCTGTTCTCTCCCCTTCTCCTTGGACTATCGTGCAGAGATAGTCCAAAGGCTTCTTCTTCGTCCGACCGGCCCGGAACTCTTGGCAGAACTTATGTGACAGCTCGCCAAAGCTCCCGACGGATCTCGCGGGCAAGCCGAAGTACTAGTCCAGCGTGGTGTCCCTCAGGCTTTGGGAGAAATGTCGGCATAGGAACGCCTCGTCCACATCCTGCGCCTCCATCGCCCCCCGGTATTGTTGCACGTGCGTGAGGGGGTCGCCTCTCCCATTGTATGTGGCCAAGAGAGGGGGTTTGAACCTTTTGGGCCTTGGGGCGGACGTGATCCACCGTGCGAGCGGCGTGGCCTCCTCCGGATAGGTAGGGCGATTCGGGGCATCCCCTCTCCGACATTCGGGGGTCAGGCTTCGGTCGCGTCGCGGCCGTCGACGGTCCTCCGCCCCCGGGGAGTAGTCCGATGGTCGTCTGGCGGGGCTCCTTCCTCGGGTCGAGGACTCGACGGGTTGTGGGCTCCGGCTCTCCCAGCGCCAGCGCCTCCCGGCCAGCTCTCCTCGGGCCTCCATCCGTTCCTGGTTCTCTCGGAGGAGCCTCTCGCGCTCGGCGGCGAGGAAGCGTAGTTGTCGACAAACGGCTTCCTCATGCAGGGTATCGGAGGGGTGGTGCTGATGACGCGGGTCGCCTCCTCCAGGTGGGGATCTGTTCAGCAACGGGTCCCGCCCGTTCTCGGGCCGCCGTCCCATCGTCGTTTCTTCAATGACTTCTTGGTTGCTTCTGTTTTCCTTCCTCAGCCTTTCGCGCTCTGCGGCGATGAAGCGGAGTTGGCGGCGGGCGGTCTCTTCTTCCTGGTAGGCCCTCCGGGCGGTCTCGGCCGCCTCGTCCAAATGCCTTTGCGCGGCGGCCGCCTCCCCCAGGCGCCTCCACCGCTGCACAACTTCCATCTCCTCTTCCAGGAGCCTCCCCCAGGCCGCGATCTCCTCAGCGAGCCCCCTATTCTCCCCCTCCTCCTCGAATTGAGGGTGGAGGTTCCGCCTCACGTTCAGGGGCTCTGAGGGGCCGGGCGGAGGCTCCGTTTCAGCCGTCTGATAGCCTTTCCTGGCCAGGGGGATGGCCTCGAAGCTCTTCAGGACGACGGGGGCCGAAGTATGTTCAGTCTCGGTGCCCATCCCCAGAAGGGGGTCGGACGCTGGGGTGATTTGTAGAGAGAGCGGTTCCTGACCCACGGGATCTTTACCGTGGTCAGGGTTCCGCGAGATCAGCATGGAGTCTAACATGGGTGTGACCCTTCGTTTCCCACAGACGGTGCCAATTGTTACGAGGTGGAACTCGCGTACAATGAATTTGTATTACGGGGAACCAAGGGCACGGTGGTTATATGGAAATGTGGGGTTAGGTAGGCTGTTTTACAAGTGATTAGTGGGATGAAGAGGTTGGACCCGTTGCCGGTGGAGCTCACAGGATCGTGTCCCGTCGGACGTAGCTGAGGAAGGTCGGACGGCGGGAGGCTGACGCTGATTTTGGCCAAGGGGCGAGCTCTCCTGCAGCACGAACAACTCGTCAGAAGGGCGGGGTTGGGGTCCAACCCTTAGCCCCTCCGATGCCTAAGTCAGTAAAAGGGCTTAAATGGGGGGCTGGACACGCCGGCCGGACCAACTGTGTGTCCGCCTCGCGTGACGAGCTATAGGTGGGAGAACAAAGATATGGAAGACCTTTGCTCTCGTGTGTGAATGATAGAAGATCAGAGAGTTTTGCTAACCCCCTTCTCCGTAAGAGGAGAGGAGGTATTTATACCTGTCGAGTGATGACTAGGCGTGCTGAGCTGGCTCGGGTGTCAGCGGAGGCTTCGGACAAGGACATCGGGAACAGGAGTTTCTGACCTGCCTCTGTCAGGCGGCGCAACGGCTCAGGGGTGCTTTTGTCCAGATGTCAGGGCCGAAAGCACTAACCGCCGGTCCAGTCAGCCGCCTGGGGGTGCTTTGTCAGACGGTCGGGTGACGTGTGGGTTAGTCACGTCCTTATCCTAGGCTGTTTGTCGTTAGCGTCGAACTAAAGGTCTGGCTCGCTTTCGGCGCCGCGGTTCGCGGGAATCGGATGGGCCGATCCGGTCGGGGGTTGTCCGGCCCAGCCACGCCTGCCAATAGGCCGGGCCTAGCTATCCGAGCGTCCCCTAACGCGCTCCCCCAGTGGGACGGGCGACTGCGGTTGTTCGCCTCGGCCGGCTACAGTTGTCCGCCTCGGCCGTTTCGGGGAGCGCTGTAAGGCGCGCCTATCTCCGTGATGCCCCGGGTTTTCGGGGCGGCGGCCTTAATTGTTAAATGGTGAGCTAAAGGGGTATGTTAGCGGATCCGGGCTGGAGTTGGGCTACTACGATCTTTAGGTCGTAACAATCTCCTTGTTAAATATCAAGAATTGTCATTTTCTAAAAACAGTACACCAAATTCTATACATATTGAGAATACATCTTGTAACGCCTGGTTTTCATGTATCTGGATTTATTATATTATATATATGTTTTGGTGGATTTTCTCCTCATGTGTGGTTTTCGTCTCCGTAGCTTTCATTTTCGATCGTTTCGTCGTGATTTTCTAGCTTCTTCCTTAGAATCGTCGATTTTGGTGTAAGTCATTCGTGACGGGCTTCATATCGGTCATATCTTATTGTTAGATCAATCCTAGGAGTCTTAGGAATCGATCCCGGAGCTTCGCATTCCATTTCGGAACTTTCTGTGCACGTTAGCCGGTGTAAGAAGGGGAACCGACCGACTAGATGACGATTTAGTCGGTCGGCAAACCTTCATGGTCCGACTAGTTGGCTTTGTTAATTATTCAGGAGTTACTGTTTACTTTTAGTCGGTCTAAGAACAACCACCGACCGAATAGATGCGTAACTAGTTGGTCAGAACTTGCTCTCAGACCGACTAGTTTCTGTCAGTAGATTTCACCTAAGTTACTGTTTATCGTTAGTCGGTCCATGAACACTCACCGACCCGGCCACCACCTCTAGGTCGCCGGAAAACCCCCAAAAATCCTCAAAACCCCATTTCTCCAGATTTTCCCCATCCATTCCAGATCTGAACCCTAGGTTCTCCGGATCGTTTCTTCTGTTGCCGTGCTTGCTCGGCATCGTTCTTCCGCCTCCTATAAGGTAATAAATCGACCTCTTAATGTTCTCTTTACCCATTTGTGTTTTTGTGAAACCCTAATGAAATGAATGTTGTTTTGATGATTGTTTCTCCATAACAGCGACTTCCCTGTAGATTAGCGTCCGTGAGACGAACCTTCGTGATCGTCATCCCCGGTGCTAGGCAAGTGAAACTTGCCACTTCGGGTTTTGGGCCATGTCTTAGGCCATTTGCGTGTTGTAGGCGTAAAAGAGACTAGGCGACGAAATGATACTCGCCTAGGCGCAATTTTAGGAACTAGCTTGACAACGAAGCTAGATCCGACATTCATCATGTAGCACAACTACCATGTCATGTTTAATTTCCATTAACGGTACGCAAATTAATTGTCATGTCATTGCATCCTTTAAGTGTTCCCGTGATTGCGTAGCTCTGCTACACCTTGTGAAATGATTGAGGCTAGGTGCACCCCTATGCCAAATGAAATACGCTCCTGGTTGTGATCCAGGAAACGAGCTCTTGTGCGGGGCAACCCTGGCACATTTACTGAGCTCGTGTACAGGGACCCTGGCTCGTTTACATATGGGTTTTTGGGGGTAAGAGTTAAGCGGCCATTCAACTGGGAGTCTGCCCGATCAGCAACTGCAGTTGTAAGGCGTAAACTCTGGGTTCTGGGGTAGTGTTAAGCGGCCAATCAGTGTGAATGTCCAACATTTCAGCTGTAAGGCGTAAACATCTAGAAACAACGTGAAACGTGACTAGTGAAAAGATTGAGATTGTTAGTAGCTTGGCTACTCTTGACATGCCCTGATAAATTGTTCTCTTGTACTTATTGTTTCACCATGTCTTACTTGTGCACTCATACCATAACTGCCATGTCATGCATACTATAACTGCTAGGTTGTTAGTTTGCTTTACTTTCGGTTTCCTTGCCCAAGTCTTTTAGACTTGCTGACATGTGCCCCTTTACTCTTTTGGGTGACACATGTTAGATCCTGAGCCTGAGTTCATTGTTGAGGACGAGGTGTTTGCGGACGCTAAGCCTGAGCCTGTGTTTGGCGAGGAGTACGTGGACACTGGGGACCAGTCCTAGTGTCTTCTTTGAGCTTTTCCCTTTTGTTTTAGACTGCTGTTTAGTTGTCGGTGCGTGGCACCTATGCTTTGTTATGTTGTCCCTTTTGTTGGCCTTGTTCTGGGCCTTTAGACTCTTTCTTTTAGCCTGGTGGCTTTTCTGGATGTTGAACTTAATTTTAATGTTGGACAAATTCTGAGATTTGAGATTTTATTTCTGTATCTCCTTGTGTTATTATTGTTGTTCCGTTTGTGGTTACAGGGACCTGCTTATGTTTTATTGACGCTTATCGGGTTTGGGGCTTCACAGCTCCATTCTCGTGCGGACCTTTTCACGTCTCGCCTCCATTTTAGGGAAGCGGGGCGTGACACATCTTCTCAAGTTTCTGATCTTAGTAAAGAGAATGAACTTCTCAAAACTAAGAACCTAGAATTGCACACACAAATATCTGAAATGGATAAAATTATTTCATCACTAAAGATGAAATACGATGAGATGTCTTCCAATGTTAATAAATTTAACAAAGGAAAGACAAATCTCGATGATTTGCTAAAAATTCAATATCAAGCAAATTATAGACAATGATTGGGATATTCTCATAAGGATGCACCCAACTCTTGTAACACTTCTTCTTCTTGTGGAAAAACTACCTTTGTTAAACCACAAAAGAAGAATCACGCATTCATATACAAGAAGAAAGTAAACATTCCTACTTCTTCTTCACAAAGAAATGTTACTAACATTTCAAAAACATTTCCTAGGAAACCTTCTACAATTAGTATATGGGTTCCTAAGGATTCATGTTTAAAAGATAGAAATGGTTATATCTCTCATTATATGCATTCTATTGTTTATTCTAGTGATTATCTTAGAAAGAAAAATTCCACTTGGGTTTGGCTTCCAAAAATCTAATCCCAAGGACCCTCAAAAAGGGGTACCAATACTTAATGTTTTATCTTTCAGGTACCAAAGAAAGAAAAATGGATTTTGGATAATGGATGTTCAAAACATATGACAGGAAATGTCAAACTACTTTCAACCATTATATATAAAGATGGAGGCACAGTTACCTTTGGTGACAACAACAAAGGCAAAATCATAGGCACTGGAACAGTTGGTATTACAAATCAGCCTATCATCGAGAATGTTCTCCTGGTTGACGGTTTGAAAAACAACTTACTTTCGATTAGTCAATTATGTGATAAAAATTATAAAATAGTATTTGAACAAAATGATTGCATCATTTACAGTTCTGATATGTCATCTATTTTATTTCGTGTTAAGCGTAAGAATAACATTTATATCTTATGCATGTCTATTACCACTCACAATCATTGTTTAATGATTACATCAGATGAAACACTCTTATGGCATAAACGTTTTGGACACACTAATTTCAAAAACGTTGCACATATTTCAAAACACAAATTAGTAAATGGAATGCCAAATATTTCATTCAAACACAAACATTTTGGTGATGCTTGTCAACAAGGAAAAATGCAAAATCTTCTTTTAAATCAAAGGACATTATCTCAACAAAGAGACCATTAGAACTCTTACACTTGGATTTGTTTGTTCCTTCAAGAGTAGCCTCTTTGAATAGAAGTAGATATGCATTTGTCATTGTTGATGATTATTCTAGATATACTTGGGTTATATTCTTACAAAATAAGAATGATGCTTTTGAAGAATTTTCAATATTTTGTACAAAGATACAAAGGATCAATCCTCTAACATTATCACTATTCGTAGTGATCATGGGGGAGAATTTGAAAATGAATCTTTTACCAAGTTTTGTAATGAAAATGGCATTCCACACAATTTTTCTTTTCCTCGTGCTCCTCCACAAAATGGAGTAGTAGAAAGAAAAAAATAGAACTTTACAAGAATGTGCTAGAACAATGCTTTGTGATAGTAATTTACCAAAATATTTTTGGGCAGAAGCTGTCGCAACTGCTTGTTACATTATGAATAAAGTTCTTATTAGGCCATTGCTTAATACAACTTGTTTTGAATTATTCTTTAATCGCATTCCTCGTGTATCATATTTTAAAGTGTTTGGATGTAAATGTTTTATTCTTAATACTAAAGATGCACTAGACAAATTTGATTCAAAATCTGATGAAGATATTTTTGTTGGATACTCAACACGTTGCAAAGCCTACCGAGAATATAACAAAAGAACTTCAACATTTGAAGAATCACTACATGTCACATTTGATGAGAACCCCTCATCTAATTCTCCCATCATCATTGATGATGAAGAGAATATATTACATTTATCTAATTCTTTAGATAATATTAATCTGGATGAAATTGATGCTACTAAACCCTCTGTTGAGTCTGTTTCAGATAATGTAGATCTTCCTAAGGCATTTGCACAAGTTCCAAACCATCCATCAGAATTAATCATTTGAGATATTACAGATGGAGTAAGAACTCATCGTCAAATAGAACAAATGGCACATTGTGCTTTCCTCTCAACCATTGAACCAAAGAACATCAATGAAGCATGCAAAGATAGTTCTTGGATCATTGCTATGCAGGAAGAACTCAATCAATTTCAGAGAAATGATGTTTGGGAATTAGTTCCCAGACCATCAGATCATTCAATTATTGGTACCAAGTGGGTTTTCAAAAATAAATTGGATGAATCTGGTCAGGTAATTAGAAACAAGGCACGATTGGTTGCACAAGGTTATAATCAAGAAGAAGGAATTGATTATGAAGAAACCTATGCACCAGTTGCACGTCTTGAATCTATTAGAATGCTTTTATCATTTGCATGTTTTAAAGATTTAAAGTTATTTCAAATGGATGTCAAAAGTGCTTTTTAAAATGGTTTTCTTAAAGAAGAGGTTTATGTTGAACAACCACCAGGTTTTTGTCATGAAACTCTTAATAATCATGTTTTTAAACTAAAGAAAGCTTTATATGGTCTTAAATAAGCACCTCGTAGTTGGTATGAAAGATTGAAAAGTTATCTTTTAAATTCTGGTTATAAAATTGGTAAAATTGATTCAACTTTGTTTATTAAAAATATAAAATCTAACATCATTATTATTCAAATATACATTGATGATATTATATTTGGTTCTACTAATGAAACTCTTTATTTAGATTTTTCTAAGATTATGCAGAAGGAATTTGAAATGAGTCATATGGGTGAACTCAACTACTTCCTTGGACTTCAAATCAAACAAATGAAGGAAGGTGTCTTCATCCATCAATCAAAGTATGCCAAAGAACTCATCAAGCGTTTTGGTTTAGAGACTTCTGCTGATAAACATACTCCAATGAGTACATCTACATCACTAGACAAAGATTTAAATGGTAAGAGTGTCGATCAACATCTTTATAGAGGTATGATTGGCTCTCTACTTTATCTTACTGCTAGTAGACCAGATATTATGTTTTCAGTTTGTTTATGCGCACATTTTCAAGCAAATCCTAAGATGTCACATCTTACTGCCGTAAAAAGGATAATTAGATATGTTAAACATACATCTGATTTTGGATTATTTTATCCTAAAACTAGCACATATGATTTATTATCATATAGTGACGCAGATTTTGCTGGTTGCAAATCAGACCGAAAAAGTACAAGTGGTACATGTCATTTTCTTGGACATGCTTTGGTCTCATGGTTTAGCAAAAAGCAAAACTATGTTTCATTATCTACCACAGAGGCAGAATATATTGCCGCTGGATTAGCATGTGCACAAATTTTATGGATGAAACAAACTATCTCAGATTATGGCATTAAGTGTTCCACATGTCCGATAATGTATGATAATACTAGTTGTTTCAGAGTGTTTTCTCACTACAAAGCGTTGACCGTGGATAACCCGGTCAACGTGGTCAAGGGGCCCGCTTGGGTCCCTCGGGCGAGTCGAGTTGGTGCAGTCGAGGCTCGAGTCGGATCTGCAGACGACATGGAGCGCGTCGGCTGGGTCGAATCGGGTTCCTCGGCCGTCGGCAGGGCGAGGGGTAGCCTCGGCCTGGGTCGAGACGCTCGGCCTCGGTCGGTTGCGCTCGGCCTCGGCGGTCGGACGACGAGGGGAAGCCTCAATCGTCCAGCCGGTTGCGTAGTTGGCGAGGGGCGGAGGGGAAGCCTCGGCCCGTGGATCTGATGCCCTCCTGCGTAGACGAGAACAATCGTCAGGGGGGCCGGACCTTGGTTCCGGCCAAAACCCCTCCGATGGCTAAGTCAGACAGAGATCTGAAAGAGGAGGCCCGGCGGAGACGGTACGACTCGTGAGGAGATCGGTACGGCGTCTCACTGCGTGAGCGGGGGAGCAAGGAGGAGAACTGGGGGAGCTAGGTCGTTGATGGAGTACCTTAGGTTTTCAATACCTGAGATGCGGTCCCTTGTCCTGTCGTCCTCCTAGCCCCTTTATAGACCTCCGCCGTGATTGTCCCCGACCCACGTCGCTCGTCCGCCCTCAATCGTGCCCCCTCAATCCGCCCCCCCCCGTCGCCGCTCCCTGCTCCATGCCAGCACCTCCCTATAACTGCCATTAAGTGGTAGCGGGATCGAGGGGGCGGTTAGCGCAGAAGTGGGCGAGTGACCGGTGTCTTACCGGGGCCGGGTCGGATCGACATTTGGGGGGGGTCCCCCCATAGGGCCTTATCGAGTGGGCCTGAGTGCACAGATGAGCTCTTGACCGGCGGTCGGGTATCTGGGCTCGTGTCTTTCGGGCCTCGGGCAAATAGGCGTAACAATTGCCCCCATCGGCCGGGTTGATCGGTTTCGGCCGGTTCGGCTCGGCCGATGCGACTTCCGCCGACTTTGATAGGCTCGTCAGTCGATGCCCACTCATTTATTAGTCGTCATCATGAGTTGGTCCGTTCGATACTCTTAAGGCACGGGTTCCGAAGCGTCGTCGGTCCTCTGATGCTGCCACGTGTAGCTGCGAGCTTATCCCCATCGCTCGCGGGGTCGTCTTAAGTTGAGAAGCCGAGGGGTTCGTGAGCCGCCCTTGGTGGGGTGGATCGGCCTTGGCTTGCTCGGTTCGACCGCTGTGCCTCCTGGGATTCCGAGTGGCGCTTTAATCGAGGCGTGGTCATAAATGTAGGTCATGATGAGGCGGATCGATTGGACTTCCCTTGGCGCCGATTTCGAAACGCCACCGGTTCTTCGAGTCCTGCCACGCGTTATTGTCAGGCGCTTTGAATTCGTCCCTGCGTCCGATATATAAGATCCCCAGCTGCGTTGATCTCCTCTCCTTTCTTGCTCTTCCCATTGCTCTAGGCTTTCTACAACTCGGAGTCTCCCGTCGCCTTCGCTTCTTCGTCTCCTTCAAACTAGTGGAAAGGTAATTTCTTTCTCGCTCTCGTATTATGGCTGCTCTTAGGATAGGTGGTTCTGGCCGAGGGGCGAGGGATTCTCCAGAGTCCAGGCGGGGCAGGCCTCAGCTAGTGGGATCAGGTTCCTCCTCCGGGAGTCGTCCCCTCTGAGATAAGGGGAAGGGGAAGCTATTCCCGGACTACGCCTGTGATGAAGTGGCGTCAGCTGTCGTGCGTCTTAACGTGCCCCCGGTTGTCCTCCAAACGCCGTCGAGGACCATTCCTTCGGCGGTCACGGAGATCCGGGAGAGGTATCTCTGGTTCCCGTACGATGTCCGAGTTCCATTCGTTGACGAGCGGATTTGCCTTCCCAGGAGCAATGAAGTCGGCGTCTACGTCGAAATGTTTCGCCTGGGTCTTCGTTTCACGCTCAATCCCTTCCTTATCCAGGTCATGGAATATCTCATGGTGCCGCTTTGCCAGTTCACCCCTTGCTCGATTGCGGTACTGACGGGCTTCGCTACGCTCTGCTGTACCCGTGGTCTGGAGCCGTCTCTCCCCCTTCTCTTCCATTTTTACCAGATCCTGACGGTCGGCCCGGGGTCATGGCTGCAACTCCGAGCCCGCTCGAGGAGGGAATGCCTGGTCGGGCTGCCCCGCTGGTCGGGGGATTGGAGTTCGGATTACGTCTTTGTGATCTTCCTGGAGGATGCCCAGATTTTGACAAGTTGGGGCGGGTCTGTCCAGCCTCGTCCGCCGCTTACCCTTTCTGACGTCGATCAGGCAGCCGCCGCGCTGTTGTCGACCCTCCCCTTGGAATCAAAGTCCATCTGGTCTTTGTTGGACGACCTACTCCTGAAGGCCGTCTTGTGGTCTCCGGGTAGGTTGCCTTTTTCTGTCGTGAATCGTCCTGTGACTCATCCTGATTTTGGTTTCCCTCACAGGGATGGCTGGCCGTGAGTTCGTCCGTGACGTCGATGAACTGATCCGCCGTGGAGCTGCTCGGAGCCGAGGTAGTACCTCTGGAAGGGCGCCTCGGCGGACCGTTGAGGAGGAAGTGCGCCGAGCCGAGCCTTCCGTGGGTAAGGTGGTGGTCGCGCCTCCCGCCTCTTCTTCTGGCGATCCCCTTCCCGGGGGGGCACAAGGGCCGGACCCACCCCGTCAGCCCAAGAGGCAGGGGGTAATGACGGGTCCGGTGCAGTCCCTCCTGCCCTTGGCGTGCCCCCTCAGGTTCCCGAGGGTGAGGATGGTGCGAGGCGGAAGCGTTCCCCTCCGGCGCCGTCGGAGCCCCACGGAGGAAAGAAGAGGAAGGAGGACGCGGATCCCTCCAGTCCGGCGGGTTCCGCGCTTCCTGTGGCGACCACCGGGGATCCTTCGGTAGCTTTGTCAGCCACCCCCCTCGCAGCGTCCTCGCCCGTATCACCGGGGATCGGGGCCTTGTTGGCGAGCAACTTGGCTTCCCTCGTCGTCCCTGGGAGTTCGATGTTTGTCGATCGAGCCTTTGCCCAGCCGGTTGCCGAGGTCTCCGTCCCTCCCCGGGACCGCATCCTCCTCAAGAAGATCCCGGCCAACAAGATGTCGGAATCCTTGGTCTGGATCCTTCAACAGGTTCGGTTATCTTGCTATCCTCTCCTTCCCTTTATCCTCTTCTTAGCCCATGTCTCGTCTTTCCAGGGTTCAGCGCTCGCTGTGGAGTTGCAGTGTCGAGCCGTCCGCTTGAGGGAGCTGGAGGAGTCCTCCAAGAGGGCCCAGGAGCGGGCCGGGGCGGCGGAGGTGGCTATGACGGAGGCCCAGATGGAGTCTCGGTGTCTCAAGCTCCGTATGGCTGAGTTGGAGGGACGAGTGGGTGACCTCCAAGGAAAGCTGGAGGATGTTCGTCAGTCGGCTGAGGAAGCGGCGGAGTCGTTCCGCCTGGAGAGGGAGGAGCTTCAGAGGGAACTGTCGGATCGGCGCCAGGTGACGCGGCTTGCAGAGGATGTGGAGAGGGGCGTCGTCGAGACCCTGGGGAAGAGGATCTTCGAGGTTCTCAGGGAGGCCTTCGGTAAGTATGAAGACCTCATCGCCCCTCGGATCGTTGAAGTCGTCCAGTCTTCCTTCCGGGAATGTGCGGAGCGTGTTCGGCAAGCCCCTCCGCCGGTCGATCCCCCTCGCTCCGAGCAGGGGGAGGTGCCCGAGGATGTGTCCTCTCGAGCCCGGGTTCCCTAGGTCGTTCCTCCTGGCCGTTTATCCTCAAATTTTTTAGCATCCGCTTCGCTTTGGGCCAGTCTACTTGGAATGGACCCCTGACCCTGCTTTCTCCTTCGGCCTCGCCAGCGACTCCCTGGTCCAGAGCCAATAATTGCTGGTTGCATGGATTTTTGCTTAGGCCTACAACTTCGAGTTCTTTTAGTCGACAAGTTTTGCTTCGCCGGTGTGGCCCTAGTTTCTGTAGGTGACGAGCTTTGTTGTCCGGTGAGAGCGGATTAATTGTAGAGAGGTTTCTTCACTTTGATTTCCTGTAAATAAGACATATTGTTATAAACGAAATTTGACTTACCCGAGCTTCTCGTATATTTTGCTTTGTTTCTTCGTCCTCGGCCTAGGACCGGCTGACGCCCGAGCTGGCGGGGGGAGTTGTCTTCAACTTTAGAACAATTGAGTAGGTCAGCGAGGGTGAAGTTCCTCGGCTTAGGACCGGTCGGCGTCCGCGCCGGCTGGGGTAGTTGCCCCCAAACTTACAAGCGCAGGAGTCGGTCAGCGAGGGCGAAGTTCCTCGGCTTAGGACCGGTCGGCGTCCGTGTCGGCTGGAGGAGTTGCCCCCAGACTTACGAGCGCAAGGGTCGGTCGGCGAGGGCGAAGTTCCTCGGCTTAGGACCGGTCGGTGTCCGCACCGGCTGGGGGAGTTGCCCCCAGACTTGCGAGCGCGGGAGTCGGTCAGCGAGGGCGAAGTTCCTCGGCTTAGGACCGGTCGGCGTCCGCGTCGGCTGGAGGAGTTGCCCCAGACTTACAAGTGCAAGGGTCGGTCGGTGAGGGCGAAGTTCCTCGGCTTAGGACCGGTCGTCGTCCGTGCCGGCTGGGGGAGTTTCCCCCAGACTTACGAGCGCGGGAGTCGGTCAGTGAGGGCGAAGTTCCTCGGCTTAGGACCGGTCGGCGTCCGCGCCAGCTGGAGGAGTTGCCCCCAGACTTACGAGCGCAAGGGTCGGTCGGCGAGGGCGAAGTCCCTCGGCTTAGGACTGGTCGGCGTCCGTACTGGCTGGGGGAGCTGCCCCCGGACCTATGAACGCCTTCCCTCCAGTGGAGGTCTTCGTTCTTTTGCACCCTTAGTGAAACGTTGATTCCATCGAAGATTAAGGGAAGATAAAAGGGAATGCGATTGTACTCTTAAGAGTCCTGTCGGACTAGTACATTTGGAGAAAAAGGGAAAAAGGAAATGAGGCTAGACAGAGGGATGTGAACCTAGATAATCCCCTCGGACTAGGCTGCGACTGGGGGGAGAGACCTCGCCAGCTCACTCTATGATGCGGAGGGGTCCTTGGACGGTGTTGATCTTCTTCCCCTTGTCCGGCTGCATAGAGGTCCCTTCCCCATGAGTCGGCTCGTCGGCTAAGTTCCTGGCGTGCCCCCGGCTCATCAGCTTCTCTATGTCCTTCTTCAAGTGCCAGCAGTCTTCAGTGTCGTGGCCATTGTCTTTGTGGTACTTGCAGTACTTCTTCCCATTCTTCCCACCTCTTTTTGCCTTTGGTGGGGGGCGATCGGCGCGCTCCTCCTTCTGTACTTGAGCGAGGATGGCGTCTGGGGTGGCGTCCCTCGTACCTTCTCCGCGCTGCCTGTTTGTCGGCTTCTTCTCGGTTCGGTATCCCTCGGGGCTGCCTCGTCCGCTGTCGCCGCGTTTGGTCCCTCGAGTGGCTTTTCCTGCATCCACGGCCAAGGCATCCTCGGTCAACATGAAGCGCTCGACCCTTGCCATGATCCCGGGGAGGTCCTTCGGGGGATCGTTGTGCAGGGACTTCTTGAGGCCTCTGTGGCGAAGCCCTTTCTTAAGGGCCGTTTGGACCACCAGGTCGGGAGGGCTGTTCACGTTCAGCCTCTCCGCATTGAAGCGGCGCATGAACTGCCGGAGCGGCTCGGCCGGGCCTTGCACTATGTTGAACAGATGTTCAGCATCAGGCTTGATCTGCCTCCCCGCCATGAACTGCTTGCAGAACAACTGGGTGAGTTCCTCAAAGCTGTCGATGGAGCGGCTGGGCAGGCTGCGGTACCAGGTCCTCACCGCTCCCCTGAGAGTAGAATAGAAGCCTCGGCAAAGCAGGTCATCGTCAGCTCCTTGGAAGGACATGTCCCCCTTGTAGTCCATTACGTGGTTTCCCGGGTCCCCTATCCCGTCGTACTTCCCCAGCGTCGGGATCCTGAATCGAGAGGGGACCCGCGTGTCGGTTATTCTCCGTGAGAGGGGGCATCGGTCTCCGTGGATACCCCTGGGGATTCGACAGTCGCCTGCCTCTAGCTCGTTCTGTGGTGGAGGGTGCACAGGCGCCGGCGGGGCTGGCTCCACGGCCCTCGCCACGCTGGGGGTCGGGCTGACCCGGTGCTCCCGGCTCCTCCGGCGGGAGCTCTTGCTCCGCCGTGATCGGTCTCTCGAGTGGTGTCATTCACTTCTCCTGCGACGGGACGACCTTGACCGACGAGATGATGCAGTCATCGATTCGCCCTCCGTCCCTTCGGTTTCTCTACGGCTCCTTTCACGATAAGGGGAGGAGGCGCGTGATCTCGCCTGACAGGAGCCGGACAGCGTAAACCGACGATCTGTGTTCGGTTTTTGGGTCCCGTGGTCGTCGACCACGGCGGACCGCAAGAGCGGGGGACCCCCCGCCCATCGATGGCTATCGCCCAACGTGCCTCCATTGGATGGCGCAGGGCCGACGAGCTGCTGTACCATCGCGACCAACGTCTGGAGGCTCGCATTGGTCTCCTGAGCCAGGGCGCAGAGCTGTCCCTGCGTGGCCAGTCCTGAGCCGCCGGTCTCTTCGGTTGAGGGGGCAGGGTGATCGCCGACGGGTGTGTCTTCGAGGTTGCCATTGGATGCGCCATTCCCCTCCTCCGGGATGGGGGGCATGCGCTTCTTTCCATTGCTGGCTCGTGCCATTGCTGGTGTGGTTTGCTTCTTCGTGGGACGGTTTTCGTTTCCCACAGACGACGCCAGATGTTTCAGAGTGTTTTCTCACTACAAAGCGTTGACCGTGGATAACCCGGTCAACGTGGTCAAGGGGCCCGCTTGGGTCCCTCGGGCGAGTCGAGTTGGTGCAGTCGAGGCTCGAGTCAGATCTGCAGACGACGTGGAGCGCGTCGGCTGGGTCGAATCGGGTTCCTCGGCCGTCGGCAGGGCGAGGGGTAGCCTCGGCCTGGGTCGAGACGCTCGGCCTCGGTTGGTTGCGCTCGGCCTCGGCGGTCGGACGACGAGGGGAAGCCTCAATCGTCCAGCCGGTTGCGTAGTTGGCGAGGGGCGGAGGGGAAGCCTCGGCCCGTGGATCTGATGCCCTCCTGCGTAGACGAGAACAATCGTCAGGGAGGCCGGACCTTGGTTCCGGCCAAAACCCCTCCGATGCCTAAGTCAGACAGAGATCTGAAAGAGGAGGCCCGGTGGAGACGGTACGACTCATGAGGAGATTGGTACGGCGTCTCACGGCGCGAGCGGGGGAGCAAGGAGGAGAAATGGGGGAGCTAGGTCGTTGATGGAGTACCTTAGGTTTTCAATACCTGAGATGCGGTCCCTTGTCCTGTCGTCCTCCTAGCCCCTTTATAGACCTCCGACGTGATTGTCCCCGACCCACATCGCTCGTCCGCCTTCAATCGTGCCCCCTCAATCCGCCCCCCCCGTCGCCGCTCCCTGCTCCATGCCAGCACCTCCCTATAAGTGCCATTAAGTGGTAGCGGGATCGAGGGGGCGGTTAGCGCAGGAGTGGGCGAGTGACCGGTGTCTTACCGGGGCCGGGTCGGATCGACATTTGGGGGGGTCCCCCATAGGGCCTTATCGAGTGGGCCTGAGTGCACAGATGGGCTCTTGACCGGCGGTCGGGTCTCTGGGCTCGTGTCTTTCGGGCCTCGGGCAAATAGGCGTAACACTAGTGCAATTAATTTATCTAAAAATCCAGTTCATCATTCACGCACTAAACATATTGATGTCCGTCATCACTTTTTAGATGATCATGTTCAAAAAGGGGATATAGTTTTAAAATTCATTTCCACTGAACATCAGATTGCCGACATCTTAACTAAGCCTTTGAAAGAGGAATCTTTCATCAAATTTAGAAGAGATCTGGGCATCATCAGTGAATCTGAATTTGTCATATAATGTTTTCCAATTTTTGTGAATTTTTGGAATTTTCTTATGATTTTATGATAATTATTTTTTTAGTCAACTAATGTCTTATTTAATCGACTAATATATCCGGATTTCTTTTAACCGTTTTTTCTTTCAATATTCAGTTTATTTTAATATTTTTTCCGTTCCTATCTATTTGGAATGTTCAGTAATTCAGTTTAAATCTCTACCAACCATCTGACATTGTCTTTTCCTATAAGAATTTGGTTAGGTCAAATTTTTCATTTGGTTTGTCTTTTTCCTCTAAGCCTTTATTTAAAAATCTTAAATTTTTTTACCCACTTCCCTCGGTTCTCGCACCTTGACATGGGCTTTGGCTTCTTGTGTCGGCTGTCTCCTCTGCCTTGGAACCAACACAAAAGGAAAGAGGACTTCACCTTGGAAAGAGGACTTTACCTACACCCTATTCATTGCATTGACCATTTTTTTAAGAGCCTTAATTATCTCTCACCCACTATCGTCCTTTACAACCTATTTTTTATCTTTTTCAAATTTTTTAATATTTTATTTTAAAAACAAAAATCCGAATGGACGCGCTCTAGATATTTTTTTAATTTCGTTAACTTAGACGACTAACCAACCTATTAGCCTACTAACTCGTTTTTTAAACCGTTTCCGATCTAACTTCCATCTTTTCGCGTTTTTGTTTCTTCTTCCTCCCGCATCTTCACATATTTTTTGACCATTACTCAGTTCTTTCTAACCGATTCAGTTTCTACAACTCCTCTCAAATTGATCATGGCACCCGTTCGCATGGCTAACTGCCTCAATTTTTGCCTATTTATTTTCGGGTGTTTCTTTCTACTTCTTTCATCCTCTCATTTTCCCTTCTCCTCAAACGAAATTTTCTCTCCTCTTCGATGGCTCTCCCTCAGTTCCGAGATCTTACGGTCTAGAATCGCTTCAAAGCCTCCGCAAGTGCGAAATTTCATCCTGAGAGATTCATCGACTACTCCGCTCTTGCTTCATTCAACATCCTCACCATCCTTTCTGCCGTCGGCCTCGAGAAAATTTGGGCTCTTGGCAACAAGGAACCCTACTACCCGCTCCTTGTTCGACAGTTCTACGCCAACCTAGAGCCTTGCGTCGTTGTCCGTGATACCCATATTCCCACCCGCGTCAAGAGTTTTCCCATATGTCTTACCCTTCGTAAGATCTGTGACCTCCTTGATCTTCCTTCTCATTTTTCGGGCTCCCTTAACTTCAACATGACCTATCCTCGAATCCTCGCCAAAATCACAACTCCTTGGTTTCACAAGCTCTCTGCCGTCCATTTCCACCCTTCTGCTCGAATCATCCTCAAAGTAATTGTTTCCAATCTCATGCCTAAAGGTGGCTCTTTTAACTATCTATCCAATGAGTTGTAACATTGTCTATATGCGATAATGGGTGGGTTGCCTATAAAATTGGGGTTTTGTGATCTTACAGTCCCTTCTTCGACCAGTCCAGATCCACATCTATCACCCCTCTTTCATCACCTTGATTCTAAAAATGTTCAGTATTCCTCTTGACGGAGAACTTGCAGTCTCTAACCCTTACAATCTCAACATCATCACGCTACATAATATGCATCTCGATATTCCGGATCCTGAGGAGTCCGATGATGCAAATAGTGATGATGATGACGAAGAAGACCCCGAAGAGGATCCTGCCGACGAACCCAATTCCGCCAACCCTGACTATACCCCTGTTCCACCCACTTTCGGCCCCTTTGCTTCTCACACTCCAGGTTCATCCACTCCGGGTTCATCCTGTAGCTTTTCCCGCTTTATTAAGAAACAATGTGTTCACAAATGCTTTCTAGAATGTCGCACTAATCCTAGGTCTTATCACTTGAAAACATGTCGCACATCCTCCACTCCACGCCAAACCACCATGACTGTTCTTCACGGTCTTAGGGAAGATGTTAGATCCCTTCGAGAGACAATGAATGCTGGATTTAAGGATTTTCGCTCGGCCTTGATTGAGCAAGCACACGTGATCGACCAGGTTCAACTAAATCAGAGCAAACTTATTTCCTTTCTCGAGGCTCTGAATGTAGTTGCTCCCGAAGAAACTCTACGTCGCAAGAGCAAGCGTATCTCTCAGGACTTTGGATCTCCCTCCAGCCGTTAGCCCTAGATCGACTGTTGATGTTGTTTATCATCCGATGTTTTTAAATGTTTTGGTCCCAGCATGTTGTTTCCTGAAATGTTGGTTGTGCTCTTATGATTGGTTCTTAAGTCGCATGTTGGTTATAAGTCGTATTTGTAGTAGGCCGTAGGGCCTTAGTGATGGGTCTTTGGATATGTCTGTTCCATATGCTTTCTATGGTTGTTGGTCGCATGCTAGTTACATTGTATGGTTCATCTATGTTCTGTTTGGTAAAGATATGTTTAGTTCTGTTTCGTGAAAGCTATGTTCGTTTGTATGGTTTATCAATCCTCGGTTTAGTCAAACTATGTTCAGTTCTGTGCTATTCTCTCTTAATCGACTAACTAGTTCCTTAATCGACTGACATTATTATTTTCCCCATCTTTTTGTCAATGACAAAGGGGGAGAATATTTTAGGCAAATTTTAGGGGGGAGAATAAATATTTGTCATCATATAACTGAGTATAGCATATGATATGATATCTGCATATAACTGAGTATGAATCTTCATTTTAATAAATATTTGTCATCATCAAAAAGGTGGAGAATGTTGGGATTTCATAATCCCATGTTCACTTTCCTATTCTGTTCACTATGATTTTGATGTGACAACTATTATTATTGCTACTCACTCTATCTATGCAGATGTGCAGTTTCCCAATATATCTACGCTTGGACAATAATCACTTGATAAGGAATCCCTGCACAAAGGCATCTCAAAATACTCACATGAAGCTCAACATACATATCTACGGAAATCTACGGACTGATGTATTTTTATATTTTATAGATTTCAGAGCCTTGAATATGAAATCCATCTAAGTCCTAGGTTCCTAATAACATATCCTAAACAACCCTTCTCAGATAAGTCAAAATTCACGTTTTTCTATCCTGGTCGACTAAGTTAACCATTAGTCGCCTAAAAACTTTTTATTCGAATTTTGACCTGAAAATTTCTGAGTAGTCTTCAGTCAACTTCAGAAACTTACCGTTAAAATTTCAGTCAAAAATTCCAACTTTTGACTTTTAGTCGACTAACACTCATTTAGTCGATTAATGCAGTTTTTATGACCGTTTTACCTGAAACTTTTCAGACCGTTTCTGAACGGTAGGAAACTCCTTTTCTCCCCATTTTCCTTCAGAATAACTGCCCAAAAATCCTATAAATAGGAGGGCATACCCCTCATTCTTTTCATACAACTTTCTTCTCTCTTTCTTCTATAGAATTGTTGATTCTAAGCACTCTTGCCTTAGTTGTTCTCATTCTCATTTGTAAGAAGAAATCCATAGGTTTCTCTCTTATTATGAGAATGGAAGAACTTCAAGATTCTTAATCATAGATCTTTTGAGAATTGAAGTTTTCTTCCTTGAAGCAATTTTGTCTTTTTCAACATTATTTTGGAAAGTTGTTTGTGTTCATAATTGTAAGAAGAAATCGATTGATCTCTCTCTTCTTTTATAAAACAGCGAACTTCAAGTATTGTTCTTAATTTCATATCTTATACATCTTGAAGTCTCCTTTTTAAACAACATCCTTGAATTTCATTCTAAATTCATAACAAGGCTAAAGGTGTTTTTCTATTTCATTATTTAACAGGTTTGAATCTCTTTAGAGATTGTACAAAGTTTGGGACACGGGGAGTGTCGCCATTTTTGTAAGTTGGTGCTTGCGGGGCAAGTGATTATAGTGGATTGAAAATCTCTACTGGGAGTAGAGGACTGGAGTAGGATCAAGAGGATCCGAACTAGGATAAATTTCTGTGTTTGCGTTTGATTTACATTTTCTACATACTTTACTTTCTGCACATCTTAAGCAATCAGAAGTAACTCTTTAATTGCAACAGTTAATTTTTTTAATATACACAATTCACCCACTCTAGTGTATTGATCCTTACAGGCTAGAATTACACATTCCAGGGATGCGTTCAAATGTCAATAGAAGGAAGAATCTGACGGGGGAAAGAAAATCAGAAAGTTGGGCAAAAACAGAGAGTTGGAGCTGAAAATAGCAGCCCACTCGGCCGAGTGACATTTTCACTCGGTCGAGTGAAGACCCTACTCGGTCGAGTAGGGTACTGATCAGGGAAGTTTCGAAAAACCCCTCTTTGTCAATTACATGCTACTCGATCGAGTGACAACTCGACCGAGTGAACCAGACACTTTCAGCACTTGAAAAGCTCTCAGTGGCCTAGTGATCACTCCTCATTTTACACCTTTTT
Source organism: Scilla litardierei (assembly GCA_030789695.1). Classification (NCBI taxonomy): domain Eukaryota; kingdom Viridiplantae; phylum Streptophyta; class Magnoliopsida; order Asparagales; family Asparagaceae; genus Scilla; species Scilla litardierei. Next base: position 139,807,901 of record CM061131.1, read on the forward strand.
TCCGTGTATTTGCATGCCATTTAGATCGCCCAAATCATGTTTTTCACGATATATCGACGATATTGCGATGCTTTTCACGATTTGTTGTTTTTGTCGCATTTCAGGTGATTTGGCGCGATTTGGAGTGATCTCGAGACGCGCTTACTCTAGACGGCCACCGACGAACTCCCCGAGGGATATTTTGCTGTTGGAGAGGAGCGGAAGAAGAATGGACGTCGCAGGAGCGACGAGGAGGCCAAAACAATCAGATTGGGCATCTTTTGTGTCCCACTCGGCCGAGTGGAGGAGCCACTCGGCCGACCAGCGAGACACTGCTCGGCCGACCCGTTCAGACACGATTTCCATGTGTACTCGGCCGAGCGTCGGAGTCCACATCGGCCGAGTGACGATACCACGTCCGCCCGAGTGGCGCCCAGACGAAGCCCCTCCAAAATATCGAAGTTTCTGTTTTTCGGCCACCTGAGCTTCAGAAGACCCACTCGGCCGAGTGGCAAACCACGTCCGCCCGAGTGCAGTGAAGCCATCGGCCGAGTGACGACAACTTACTCGGCCGAGCCGCCTCCGAACTGAAGACCCCTGAAAGCCCCGACTTACTGGAAAATTGCAGGGTTTTCACTCGGCCGAGCGACTTTTGTCACTCGGCCGAGTGCGATGCGCTGCCTGTAGCGAAATTTGCGGAAAACAGGCTGTGCAGGGGCGTTTTGGTCAGGATTTTTGGACGATTTTTGGGGCTATTTAAGCCCTGTTTTTACCCTAGTTTTGGGAGCCATCTCTTAGATTTTTTGCAGCTTTTTGAGATTACTTTTTAGCTTTATTATTTGTGATTGGAGAAGAGGAAAAACTTGGATTTTTGTTGGATTAATTGAAGAACTACATTGGTTTGCATCTCTCTTCCCCAAAAACTCTATTTTTATTGTTTATATCATTGTTGTCATGAATTCCATTGCCTATTTCATTGATTATTTTTGTGCTATTGCTATGAATTGTGAGTAGTCTCCACGTCTTGGGGCGTGGGGATGAACCCTACAAGCCCTATTTCGTATTTGTGATGAATTGGTAGAAATTGTGCTAGAATCAATAATTAGAGATTAGATTGGGATCGAATTACTACGGATAGCTAGGTATTCATATCAATTAGGATTTGCAAGAGATTGGATCCCAATTTGATAGGAAGCCCTAGAAATCCGAATTGGGTTGGAATCGGATTTTCGAAGTATCGGTTTGCAAGAGATTGGACCGATACTAGGATTTCCGGTTGCAATTCCATGCCGATACTCGTTTGCAAGAGATTGGACGGGTAGGAACTATCACAATCTAGATCGTGGACCGAGTTTGCAAGAGATTGGACTTGGTGCGCGATTGGACGATGATGTTGATCTTAATGCTAGCTTTCCTAGGTCAGGGTTTGCAAGAGATTGGACCCGACCCTAGGATAGCTATAGACCAGCAACAGCGCGAGAGCGTGAGCTTGGTTCCACATTTAGTTGCAACTAGTTCATCCAAATTCTCATTCTAGCGATTTTGATACCGACGAACCACATTTATGAAATACGGTGAGTAGCGGGAATTCCCCATTCCCTAGACGTTCTTTATTTGATTTGATATTTCGCACATTTGTCTGACGATTGTGACAGGATCGCCCAAGGCAATTCTCTCTATTCTTAAATAGCCAGGTTGATTAGGAGCAAGCACGGTCATTCGTCCTCCCTGTGTTCGATACCCGCTCGCCGCTATACCGTGCGCTTGCGGTAAAACTACAACCGTTCTTTGGGTGTACATCCCGGAGCGATCAAGTTTTTGGCGCCGTTGCCGGGGAGGCGATTGCGTTTGATTCTTTTTCACCCTAGCTACTTCTTTCTTTTATTTTTATTTTTTTTATTTGTTACCATTATTATTTCCTTTACTATTCTTACCTAACCCTTCCACGGTACTAATCATCTCTTTGAAACTCTGTTTCCCCTGTGCATGAACACGAGATCTACGGCGGACCCAGAAGACTTATTATTTGATCCCGAGATCGAACGTACCGTGCGGAGACTTAGAGCGGAAAAGAGACAAGATCCGGAAGGGAGGTATATGACCAACCCGGAAACTCCTGAAGAATTGGCGGTAAGGATGGCGAGGATAATTTCTATTCGCGATAGGCTTCGGCCTAAGACTTCTTCTACCACCTCATCCATTGCCATGCCGGGGTTGGCGGCTGACAAGAACTTCGAGCTAAAGACTGGATTGGTGGTTTTGATGCAACAAGACCCATTTCATGGGAACGCACATGAGAACCCCCACTACCACATCCAACTATTCTTGTCGAAGTGCGCCACATTCCAGATGCCGGGGGTCTCCAACGATGCTATCAGATTGCGTCTCTTCCCCTTCACTCTTAAGGACAAAGCACTCTATTGGTTGAGGACGCAGGCTGACGGAGTCTTCACCACTTGGGACGAGTTGGCGAGTGCATTTATTGATAAATTCTATCCGCCATCCAAGACGGTGAAGATCCGGAGCGCTCTCATGTCCTTCAAGCAAGGACCACAGGAGACGCTCTATGAAGCATGTGAGCGTTTTAAGGATTTGCAGCATCAATGCCCGCACCACAGTATAGAGGATTGGGAGCTAGTTCATAGCTTCTACAACGGTCTCCAACCGGGGACCAAACAAATTATTGATGCCGCGGCGAATGGTGCGATCTTATCAAAGACTCCCGAAGAAGCTACGGCCCTAATTGAGGAGATGGCCTTAAATAACCAACAATGGGGCGATGAGCGAGGACACTCCACATCCTCCTTAAAGCCAACTAGCATCTACGAGACGAAGGCCGTAGCGGAGCTCACGAGCAAATTTGATTCTCTCCACAAGGTGGTGGAGAGATTGGAGAAGTTCATCACGGAGCCCTAAGGAGCACCTTCCACCTCCGCGCCGACCAACCAAATGTGTGATTGGCAAGACCAATCTCAAGCCATGTACGCGGGAGGAGAGCAAGGAGAAGGATCCTTGGAGCAAATACAATATGTTGCGGGGAACCAAGGGTATTGGTCCAATCCGGCCGCAAGAAATCATCCGGGATTCTCCTACGCCAATAATGAAGGAGCTTTGAACCCGCCACAACCACCAACTCAACAAGCTCGACCACCACCACCCCAACAACAATACTATCCACCGAGGGGGCCTCCACAACAAAACTTTCAACCGAAGCAACAAGTTCCACCATATAGGCCTCCCGGATACAACCAAGGGTGGAGGAATCAAAATCAAAACCCTCCACAAGCTCCACAACGATCCGACTTCGAAACTAGAGTGGAGGCGTTCATGGTCGAGCAAAATAAGGTGAATGCTACTTTGAAGGCGGGGCAAGACTCTCTTAACACCGTAGTGGCTCAAATATCGGAGCAATTCGCGTTGCTCAATCGGAACACTCAAAGATTGCCGGCGCAACCGGAGCAAAACCCACGGGGCAACACGGGCCACATCAATGCCGTAGTTGCCGTTACTACTAGAGGCGGGAAGGACACCACCCCCGCCATGATTCCTATTGAGGAGGCCGTGGATGAAAGCTTGGAGCCGATTGAGCTGATAGTTGAGATTGAAAAGGAGAAGGAGCCACAAGACAAGTAGAAATCTAGGGCGGAGCGATTAATTGAGGAGAGGCGCTTCATGCCACCGGTCCCATTCCCCCAAAGGCTCGCTAGAGCGAAAATGGAGAAGAGGCTAGCAAAATTTCTCGAGTACCTAAGAGGAGTTAGCCTTAACATCCCCTTCCTTGACGCCATCGTCGAGATCCCCACGTATGCTAAATTTTTGAAGGACTTGATTTCGGGGAGGAAAAGGAAGGAGAAGATCATGCTAGCCGAGGAGGGCTCTTGGTTCACCAAGAGAGAGAAGGAGCCGGCAAAATTCAAAGATCCGGGGAGTTTTCGGATTCCTTGCACCTTGGGCGGCGTCCCCCTTCAAAAGGCGTTGGTCGATCTTGGGGCTAATGTGAGCCTCATGCCCCTCTCCATGTTCTTAAAGCTAAACACCGGGACAAAGTTGAAACCCACCGACATGCACATTCAATTAGCCGATGGACGGATAACAAGGCCGGTGGGGATCGCCGAAGACATACCGCTACAAATCCCGGGAGGAATATGCTTGCTATGTGACTTTGTGATCATGGACGTTAAGGAGGAGGGAGACACTTCATTGATACTTGGACGCCCATTCCTCGCCACCGCCGGAGTCATCGTCGACGTGCGCGAAGGTACCTTAACCTTAAACGTCGGAAACATCGAGGTGGAGCTCCACATTCCTAAGGCTATGAAGCATATGCCTTATCACGAGGAACTCGACTACATGGACCTCCTTGATGAGGTGATAGAAGAGGCGATTCCTCACACAATTGGCGCCCGTTTTGATGAAGAATTTGAAGAAGGCCCGGATTTAGGCCAAGATGAAAAGAATGAAGACGATTCCCCCGACTTCTCCGCTGATGAAGATGAAGGCGACGCTGATGTCGCAAGGATTCGAGAGCTCTGCAAGCTCTCGAAATTAAAGTCTCTAAAGAAAGCTCCGCCGGCACGGAGACCGGCATCACCGGTTAAGCCGTTGACCGGAGCAAACGCTAGCTTAGGGGAGCCTCCCCCCAACACTATTCGAGACGAGAGACCACCGCGGGAGAACGCGCCGCCGCCACATCCAAATCCAAGCGCGCTCCCCGGAAAGTTTGACGGGTGCATCCCGTATGCACCAAACATCCCGTATTGATTGAAAATTATAGGGGGTCGAGCTCACGACCTTAAACGAGCGCTTGTCGGGAGGCAACCCGACGGTTTTTGCTTTATTTTTACTTTTTCTTTATTTTCGTTTTAGAAATTTTTAGTGTTTCGAGGCGTTCGCCCAAAAATTTTGTGATAACTGGTCCTATTTTTCTCGACAGGAGAGGAGATAGGTAGATCCATCATGAGGAGGATGAACGAGACGGCGAGGAGCGCCCCAAGAAGGCGTTCGACGCTTAGGAGGAGGATGAAATCGACTGGAGGAAGAAAGACGGAGTTTAGAGCCCAAACGAAGACAAACAGCAGAAAACAAGGCTCACTCGGCCGAGCATACTAGTCACTCGGCCGAGTACAGAAGTTCGTCCGGCCGAGCCGCTCACGAACGAGGGAAGTCTGTTGTACCCAACTCTCTGTCTATTTTCCTCATTTCATTAGAACTGCTACTCGGCCGAGTATACATTATCACTCGGCCGAGTAAAACGGATACCCTCCTAGGGCGAGTCATGCCGAGTAGCTTGAGTCACTCGGCCGAATGGACTTACTCCACTCGGCCGAAGCTGGCAAAGCCACTCGGCCGAAGCGATATCGGGGAGAAAATCTTTATTTGCCTCGCTCGGCCGAGTGAGCACGTCACTCGGCCGAGTCGTAACTTTTTTATATATAAGTGGCGAAGGGGGCGCGGATTTCGAAATCGCAAATCCCAAATCCGCCCGTGCCCCCTCAGCTCCCCTCGCCCGATCTCGCTTCACCCAGCCCCCCACTCGCCCGGACGACCTCGCCCCACCGCCGCTCGGTCCGCCACCGCCGGCCGAGCACGCCCCGGTGCCTCGCCCGAGTCGCCGCCGGCGGCACGCCGTCCGACCACCTCCGGTACCCCTATTTCGACTATTTTCTCCTCTTTTCGTGTATTTCTTGAGGATCCATGTGCTAAACACCCCCCTAACCCAAATCAATTTCTATATCTATCCATTATACCCCTATTGCTCCATACATTTTGATTATTACTCGCTGATATCGCTTTTTCATGCGCAGGTTGCTTTTTGGAGCTTAGGGGAGCTCAGGGGAGCTTCTACAGGCTGCTCAGGACTTCGTGGAGGCGCGGACTTCGCACGCCTCCACTGCTTAGCACTCGCGGCGTGTTTGGGTATACTCTTTCCATTCTTTTACACGCACCGCACTTTTTTCATTTTTCGGCGCGCTCAGGGCCGATATGCCGCCCCGGACACGGCCGCGGTCGACGAGAGCTTCCGCCAAGCGGAAGCGGTCGGACGAGCCCGGCCCCTCCCACTTGGTGGAGGACTCTGTAGGCCCCGCACACCCCGCACAGCCTACAGCGCACCCACAGCCCGCACAGCCCGCACAGCCACTCCCCGCCGCTGCACAGCCACCACCACCGGCTCCACTGGTCGGGCCGCTCGGGATCACGTTCCGAGACGACGCACACCGCGCCGTCTTCGACCGTATCTCCCAGCGCTTGATCGTACCCTCCAGGTTTGCGCACCTCGCTGACCTTGGGCGCCTGGGGGTACTAGATGGGATACTCACGTTGTACGACAACGTGGGTTGGCGCGACTTCCTTCAGGTGTCGGCGGACACGTTCACCCGCCCGACACTTGAGGTTTTGAGTTCGATTGCCCGGACCGATGAGGGATGCTCATTCAGGTTCATGGATCGAGAGTGCCAGGTCACTCTCGATATGATGAGAGCGTTCTTCTCATGGCCCACAGTCCCCTGAGCCGATCGCGGTTACGGCCCTACCCACATCCCCCCACCTTCCTTCGACGCCGGTGCCTTCTGGGCCCGGATTACAGGCCACCACGCCGCCTTTGACCCTAGTAGGGCCAAGGCCTCGGCCATCGTACATCCCTGCCTTCGCATTGCTCAGCGCCTTATGGCGACGACATTTTTGGCGAGATATGAGCCGGGCACGATGTCTACGCCAGAGCTCTACATGCTCTACGCGATGACACGTCCCAGAGCTCTATCTAGGGATGGAGACGAGCTTGTCCCCGCTGTCGTGATCGACATTGCGGCTTGGTTTTTAGACCGCATCATCGTATCGGTGGGCGCTCGCTCACCGATCTGCTGCGGCGGTCTGATCACCCTGCTTACCATGATGACCGGCGAGGACTTACCTGACGACTTGCGACGCGTACCGGGCCCCACTTCCTTGTCGATAGATGTTATGGCCCTGATGAAGATGATGCGTCCGCATGGTGAGCGTCACTGGGTCTGGTTGCACGGACCTTTCGGTGCCGACTACATGATTCTCCCGAGCCCAGCTCGGACCCAGATTGCACCGGCCCACGTTGACTGGCTCCCAGCGATGGATGTCCTCATCCCCGCTGCGTACGTGCTCGAGGCCGAGGAGGCCGAGCAGGCCCACGCTGCCCCTGTAGACCCTGTTGCACACCCTGCCGAGCCTGCTGCCGACCCTGTCGACCCTGTGGCCCCTCAGCCTGTTCCTGACGTTTCCGCTGCTCCTGACACTTCTGTCCCCACCTCTGTCAGTGTCGAGAGTACTTTTGCTGAGCCCACTTCCACCACTGTCACCACTTCCGAGGCTGTCCCCACCACTCCCGCTGCCACCTCTGGCCCTCTGTCCGTGGAGCCTCTTTGCTCCGCACTCCCCGAGCGCCCGCCGACCTTTGTCGAGAGTGGAGAGCCCTCGTTTGCCGCGGTCGTGGAGACCATGGCTAGCATGATCTCCGCTGGGATTGCGCCTTTTGGTCCACACAGTTCCGCCCCAGCGGTAGAGTCCTCTGTCTCCACAGCCGCCGTATTCTCCGAGAGCGTCGTGGCGTCTGTCCACACTTCTGGGCCACTGACCTCTCTTGCCACCTCGTTGCCACTTTTGCACGCTTCCTTTGCTGCCACTGCCTCTACTTCTCACCAGCCGGTGTCCCGGCCTCACACTGAGGCCAGGCCCACATTTGCTGGCACGGCACCTTTTGTCCCCTTCCCTGCTGAGCCCGTTACATACTCCACTCGCGTACGCCAGCCCCGCCCTGCGTAGCCTAGACCGGTGCGTCCCTCTGCACCACCCCCCCCGACACTGTACTGCAGAGCATACGTGCTCTTGAGTTGGCGGTGAGTGGTCTTAGAGGTGACCTTAGGACCCTGTCCTCCACCGTCTCTACGATGGCTGGACGCTTTGACCTGGTCCCTCAGATCCACTACTGCCTGACACAGATCTTAGAGCGTCTCCCACGCGTACCCCCACCCACCCAGCGGGTTCCCACACACACTTCCACACACACTAGACCTGCTTCCACTTCCACGCCCACCCCAGCTCAGCAGCCTACACCACCACCACCTCCTCCTCCGCCTCAGGACGGATACGGCGCAGCACCACCTTCCTAGGCACCTTTGATGCCATCGATTCCTTTTGCCGTTGTGCTGCCTGTTTCTGCTGGGTCCTGATGCCTTTTTGTCCACCCCCCCTCCCCTCACTTATTTTGGGATTCTCATTTTGCCGTATCTTTATATATCTTTTTTTGGGAGAGAGGGAGAGCTTTTGGTGCCGCATTTATACTTGTATCACTCATATCTGTGCATGCATCATATCCGCATCATATTTTCATTTCTTTATTTTTCGTTTTATTATCTTTTTTCTTTCCATCATGCATGCATCCTCACTTGCCCCTCTCATTACTTGTCTCTCTGTGTGCCACACTTTGCACATTGAGGACACTGTGCAGTTTAGCTTGGGGGAGTGAGTTCTCACGTTCTTTTTCATTTTGCCACCTTTATTTTTAGTTTTTCACGCCACTTTCCGCTTTTGCACTTATTTTCACTTATCATTTTTTCTCATTTTACCATGCATCACGTTTTTCTTATTTCTCTGCGTGCCGCATTGCATGGTTTTATTTTTCTTATCTTTATTTCTTTCTTTTTTCATCTCATGCTAGAGATGAATTTTCTGTGATGATGTCTACGTGGAGTTAGCTTATTCTATATGCATGCTATATTTGTCATGTCTTAGATTTTATTTCTGATATCACATGCTATGACTTGCTTTGCATTTAGAAATAGTAACCCACACTTTTTCCACATGAAAATGGATGAAGTTTTATTATTAGCTGAGCCTGAATATTCATATGTATGCTATCACAGAAAACACACCAAGATTCACGCATTGAATGCCTATATCTGGAGTACTGATTTCTTTTCCTATATCACTTCTATATGCATGAATTGTACACTTTACTTCGGGATGATTGAATGATGTTAGCTATGATATATCTGGATTAGTTAGCTTTTTTGTGATCGAAACTGAGTAGATTAGATTACCCTGCTGAAGTTGTCGTGCATGTCTTATAGAGTGAACCGAGAGTTATATATATTTCTTTCTCCACAAATCATGAACATCATTTCTCTACTTTTAAAAATCATTGGTGAATCTCCCCTTAGTGATTCTATTTTATGGCATTTCCCCCGCTATTAATTCCTAGCTCCAAATCCCTTCTTCTAAAAAAAATAATAATAAAAGAGAGAAAAACATTCTTTTATATCATTATCTCTCTCTGAGTTGGGATCATTGTGTATATATTGCTTATTGAAAAAAAAAAGAGAGAGAAAAGATGAAAAATCCTCAATAAAAGATCCCATCTCACTTTCTTTCTTTCTTCTTTCTCTTCTTTGCTTTTGGAGCTATATAAAAATGGGGATGTAAATATTTTTGTGCCACCACGCATATAGATAAGCTTGGGGGAGGGGATCCATTGATGTGTGAGAGAGTGACTACTTGACATTGCACGACAACCTAGGCTAAGTAATATTCTATACTCGGTGAGATTGTTTCTAGCTTTACGAAATCCAGAAATCTAAGCCTAGCGTTCATTTCATGAAATCCAAACTTTTCTATTCTCTCTATTCTATAGTGTGATACTCTTATACTCCAGATAGAAAGCGTTCAATTGAAAAGTGTGTGATCTGTGATTTGTATACCGCTTTAAATGATTCAGGCAATGTTAATTTTAAAATCATTCCTTTCTTCATGATTATATCATTGTTCGTGGGTTTTCTATTTCTATTTGCACTATTATACTATGATATCAAAATAAGATTCTTTGACATGTATTTCTCATTCGGTGCATGCTATAAGAGTAAGTGAAACCCACGTCCTGAGAAAATGATCTAGCATCCTACCTCTTCGCTTCTTTCTTTTATCTTTATTTTCATTTGGTTTTCATTCTTCTTCGTTTTTCAATTTTTTCGTTTTTCGCCGTTTTCGTTTTCCGAATCCACCGGGTTCACCTTTTACTTATCTTCCTCGAGGACGAGTAAGAGGCAAGCTTGGGGGATTTTGATCACTCCTCATTTTACACCTTTTTTCCGTGTATTTGCATGCCATTTAGATCGCCCAAATCATGTTTTTCACGATATATCGACGATATTACGATGCTTTTCACGATTTGTTGTTTTTGTCGCATTTCAGGTGATTTGGCGCGATTTGGAGTGATCTCGAGACGCGCTTACTCTAGACGGCCACCGACGACCTCCCCGAGGGATATTTTGCTGTTGGAGAGGAGCGGAAGAAGAATGGACGTCGCAGGAGCGACGAGGAGGCCAAAACAATCAGATTGGGCATCTTTTGTGTCCCACTCGGCCGAGTGGAGGAGCCACTCGGCCGACCAGCGAGACACTGCTCGGCCGACCCGTTCAGACACGATTTCCATGTGTACTCGGCCGAGCGTCGGAGTCCACATCGGCCGAGTGACGATACCACGTCCGCCCGAGTGGCGCCCAGACGAAGCCCCTCCAAAATATCGAAGTTTCTGTTTTTCGGCCACCTGAGCTTCAGAAGACCCACTCGACCGAGTGGCAAACCACGTCCGCCCGAGTGCAGTGAAGCCATCGACCGAGTGACGACAACTCACTCGGCCGAGCCGCCTCCGAACTGAAGACCCCTGAAAGCCCCGACTTACTGGAAAATTACAGGGTTTTCACTCGGCCGAGCGACTTTTGTCACTCGGCCGAGTGCGATGCGCTGCCTGTAGCGAAATTTGCGGAAAACAGGCTGTGCAGGGGCGTTTTGGTCAGGATTTTGGACGATTTTTGGGGCTATTTAAGCCCTGTTTTTACCCTAGTTTTGGGAGCCATCTCTTAGATTTTTTGCAGCTTTTTGAGATTACTTTTTAGCTTTATTATTTGTGATTGGAGAAGAGGAAAAACTTGGATTTTTGTTGGATTAATTGAAGAACTACATTGGTTTGCATCTCTCTTCCCCAAAAACTCTATTTTTATTGTTTATATCATTGTTGTGATGAATTCCATTGCCTATTTCATTGATTATTTTTGCGTTATTGCTATGAATTGTGAGTAGTCTCCACGTCTTGGGGCGTGTGGATGAACACTACAAGCCCTATTTCGTATTTGTGATGAATTGGTAGAAATTGTGCTAGAATCAATAATTAGAGATTAGATTGGGATCGAATTACTACGGATAGCTAGGTATTCATATCAATTGGGATTTGCAAGAGATTGGATCCCAATTTGATAGGAAGCCCTAGAAATCCGAATTGGGTTGGAATCGGATTTTCGAAGTATCGGTTTGCAAGAGATTGGACCGATACTAGGATTTCCGGTTGCAATTCCATGCCGATACTCGTTTGCAAGAGATTGGACGGGTAGGAACTATCACAATCTAGATCGTGGACCGAGTTTGCAAGAGATTGGACTCGGTGCGCGATTGGACGATGATGTTGATCCTAATGCTAGCTTTCCTAGGTCAGGGTTTGCAAGAGATTGGACCCGACCCTAGGATAGCTATAGACCAGCAACAGCGCGAGAGCGTGAGCTTGGTTCCACATTTAGTTGCAACTAGTTCATCCAAATTCTCATTCTAGCGATTTTGATACCGACGAACCACATTTATGAAATACGGTGAGTAGCGGGAATTCCCCATTCCCTAGACGTTCTTTATTTGATTTGATATTTCGCACATTTGTCTGACGATTGTGACAGGATCGCTCAAGGCAATTCTCTCTATTCTTAAATAGCCAGGTTGATTAGGAGCAGCACGGTCATTCGTCCTCCCTGTGTTCGATACCCGCTCGCCGCTATACCGTGCGCTTGCGGTAAAACTACAACCGTTCTTTGGGTGTACGTCCCGGAGCGATCACCTAGCCACTCGGTCGAGTGACTTTTGTCTACTCGACCGAGTGATAGTTCTACTCGGTCGAGTCGAAACATATATGAAAAATTCCTAAATCTTCGAAACTTTCACCACTCGGCCGAGTGGTTACCGCCACTCGGCCGAGTGGTTACCGCCACTCGGCCGAGTGGTACCCTATATAACCCAGCTCGCGGCCCCGAATCAAAAACCCAAATCGCAAAAAATTTCCAAATCCCAAATTAGCCAGCCCGACTTTTCCCATCGCCCGAGCAATCGGATCCCTCGCCCAAGCCGCCCCCACCCACGCCCGAGTGGCGCGACCCCACGTTGCACTCGTCGCCGTCCGGCGATCGCCGCCGCATCTTCCCTTGCCGTCGGCCGTCCCCTCTTAGCCCCAATTTTCCCCTTTCTCCTAATCTCCATTTCGTAAGCCCTATTCCGTCACGAATCGAACTAAAACTATTTTCATATCTATTTCTCTTGATTTTTCCCCTAAATCTTTCTATATTCATTGCGAATCAATCAATTTTGTGTTTCAGGATAGCTTTAGGGAGATCAAGGGGCAGATTCGTAGCTTCTCAGGGGAGGCGTTTCTTTGCTCGCATCGCTTACTTGGAGTCGCATCGTGCTTGGGTATATTCTTTCCTTTTTATGAGCACTTTGCATTGGTTGGCACGTCGCACGGCATTACCATGCCCCCACGCACTAGGTCGCGTTCGCGGGCGCTTGCCTCCAAGCAGAGGAGGACTAGCGAGCCTGGCTCTTCCTCTGCTAGAGCAAACCCCCCGCCGCCTAGCCCAGCACCACCTACACATTCGCCTCCTACAGCATCCATTCCACCCCCACCGACACAGCCCGTCCCAACTTTCGATTCGATGGGGATCACTTTCCAAGACGATACACACCGCGTCAGATTTGAAAGAATCTACCATCGATCAATGGTCCCCTCCCGGTTTGCACACATTGCAGATTTTGAGCGCCTAGCGGTATTCGAGAGCCTACTCCAATTGTATGACAACGTAGGGTGGTGTAATTTTCTGTCGGTGTCGACAGACACCTACGTCCGACCGACACTCGAGGTCCTGAGTTCTATCCGTAGGACTCCAGGGGGTTGCACGTTTCGTCTGATGGATCGTGAGTGTGAGATTACTCTCGATATGCTTCGAGCCTTTTTCCAGTAGCCCCCTGTCTCGAACCCCGATCTTGCTTTTAGTCCCATGCACATCGCCCCGCCGTCATTCGATACACATGCTTTCTGGACGTTGATCACGGGATCCCCACTAGCCTTTGACCCTAGCCGAACCAAGGCCTCCTCTATCGTCCACCCATACCTTCACATCGCTCAGCACCTTATGGCGACCACATTTCTTGCGAGGTATGAGCCTGGGACGATGTCTATGCCTGAGCTTTATATGCTCTATGCGATGATTAGAGCGAGACCCTTTGAGGGCGACATGGATGTCTTAGTCCCCACTGTTCAGATCGATATAGCTAGCTGGTACCTAGACAACATTGTTTCTTCTGCCACCGCCAGGACGGCGATCTGTTACGATGATCTGATTACCTTGCTAGCTCCTTTATACAGGTTTGACCTCCCAGCTGGTTTGCTTTGACCTACGGGCCTCACCTCCCTTTCCATAGATGTTATGGCCCGCATGAGGATGTTGCGTACTCACGGTCAGCACCACTGGGTTTGGCTGCATGGTCCTTTTGCTACAGACTATATGGTGCTTTTGAGCCCTGCTCGGACCCACATTGGACCCATAGGAGGGGTGCAGAGACTAGAGGTGGACCTCCTCATCCCAGCTGCGTATGTGCTTGAGACCGAGGGTGCTCAGCAGGAGCCCCTTCCCCCTGGCCCCGGAGATCCTGATCCCTCAGCCTGTACCAGATTTGATCCATGCTCCCGTTACTTCTGTCCACACTTCTGTCAGTGTTGGGAGCACCCTTGCTGAGTCCACCACCACCACCACCACCACATATGAGCCATTGACCACTGACCCCATTTCTTCTGTGAGTTTTGAGAGAGCCCCTACCACTGTTCTTAAGAGAGACGAGCTTCCTTTACTTCGACAGCTGAGACCATGTCCTCACCGGATTTCTAGACCCCTGGGGAGTCATTCCCTGTTGATTTCATGTCCTCCCTAGTTGTTGACCCTCCTGTCTCTGCTGTCGCTGTCTTTACTAAGAGTGTCATGACATCTGTCCCCATTTCTGTGTCAGCGACCTCTCCACCCTTCTCGCCCACTTTCACCACTTCAGATTCTGTCGCTGCTCACACTTCTGAGAGAATCTCTGCGTCTCAGCCTCCCACAAAGGCTGAGCGTCTTTTAGCGAGCACAGCACCACACCCTCACCCAGTAGTGGCCCCACTTGTCTACGGTGTCCGTATGCGGCAGCCCCGATCCCCACCTGTTTGACCCTCTCCCCCCACCCCTGACACCCTTGCTCAGCACCTGCATGCTTTAGAGAGGACCGTTGTGGGCTTAGAGGATATTTTCAGGATTTTTCCACCATCGTTAGCTCTGTGCAGTCTCACATCGCTCTACTCCCTGGTATTCAGGTTACCCTGAACCAGATTCTTGTGCACATGCCACAGCCCCCACCTGTTGCTGTCCGTCCCATTTCACAGCAGCCTCCGCCACCACCACCTCCCCCACCACAGGGCAGTGCTGGCAATCCACCACCTGCTTAGGCACACACTTGATGCCTCTCATAATTTTTCCGCTGCTGTGATTGATATTATCTTTTTTGGCGATTTTGCGCCCCATCTCCCCACACATTTTGTTCACTTTTTGCTCAGATTTGTCTATATCATCCTGGGAGAGAGGAGGTATTTCTGGGACCGTTATATTACACCACCTTGATCTTTGCACTCATTACTTTCATTTCCATCCCATTTTCTTTCATTTTCATTTTTTATCATTCATGCATCCTCACCCCACCCACCCCTATCATAATTCTCCTTGTGCCACACTCAGCACATTGAGGACACTGTGCAGTTTAGCTTGGGGAAGTGAGTGTCTCACACACTTTTCGTTTTCTTCATTTTTATCTTCATTTTTCCACCTTTCTTTATTTTCCACTTGTTTTCACCCACTTTTTCATATTTTTGCTCATGCATCACGTTTTCTTATTTGTGTGTGTGCTGCATTTGTATAGTAGTTCTTATTTTTCCTTTATCCTTATTTCATTTATCCTTTTTGCTAGAAATGAGTTTTCTGTGATGACGATGACTTGGAGTTATCTTACTTTTATATGCATATTCTCTTACCATGCCATCGGTTTTTTCCAGATATCATATGCTATACGTTGCCATGCATTCGAGAATAGTAACATGTGTCTTTATTCTATGATTGTGAATGAAATTCTACCATTAGCTGAGTCTGAAGATTTATATTGTATACTTTTCATAGAAAACACACCAAGCTTCACACATTGATTGCCTAAATTTGGAGTACTGCTTTGTGGTCTGCTATCACTTCTATTTGCTTGAAATTGTACGCTCAACTGTCCGATTGATTGAATGTATGCCTTTTTGATATAACTGGATTAGTTTACTTTCTAAATTCAAACTGAGTAGATTACAATACCCTACTGAAAGTTGTCGTGCACATTCAAAAGAGTGAACTGAGCGTTGCATATTTTTCTTTCTCCACATATCTTGAACATCATTGCTATACTTGAAATCATTGGTGAATCTCCCCTTGGCAAATCTTACATTGGCATCTTCCCCTTGCTATAATATCCAAGCTACAATACCCCAAAATCAAAAGAAAAAGAATACATGCACCTCTCTCTATCTTTGATTCGGGATTGTTATTGTGTATATGAGTTTCAAAAAGAAAAAAAAAGAGAAAAGATAAAGAGAAAAAGATAAAAGAAAAACAAAAAAAGGGAGTCCATCTGTATATACACCATCCCATTTCTTTCTTTCTTTCTTTCTTTCTTTCTTCCCTCTTTTATTTCCCTCGGAGTTTCGAAAAAAATGGGAAAAGTCGTATTGTTCTATTTGATATCAACACGCTTATAGATAAGCTTGGGGGAGGGGATCCAATGATGTGTGAGAGAGTGACCACTAGTCTGTGCATGATGACCTAAGCTAGGTAATTTTTTATGCTCAGGGAGATTACTTGGAGTATTACGAAGTCCACGAATTGAAATTTGGCATGCATTTCATGAATACCATTTCTTTATATTCTTATTGCTCCATAATGTGTGATGCCTCATATACTCCAAGTAAAACGCGATCAATTGAAAAGTGTGCAATCTATGATTATGAATTTTACTTTGGATGCCTCAGACGATGCTAATTCTAGAATGATTTCATGTTTCATATCGTTTTGATATTCTTGGTTTCTATATCGAATGCACTTTTATATGATCATGATATCAAGGTAAAAATCTTTGGCTTGTTTTTATTCGTGGTGCGCTATTTGAGTAAGCAGCTCCACGTCCTGAGAAAATGATCTAGCACCTCCCTCTTTGTTTTCTATTCTATCTTCTCCTTCCTTTTTCCTTATTTTTACCCGCCTGGTTTGCCTTTTTACTCATCTTCCTCGAGGACGAGTAAGAGGTAAGCTTGGAGGATTTTGATCACTCCTTATTTTACACCTTTTTTCTGCATGTTTGCATGTCATTTCGATCGCCCATATTGTGCTTTTCACGATTATTCGACGATATCGCATTGCTTTTTACTATTTCTTGTTTTTGTCAGATTTCAGGAAATATGGAGCGACCTGTAACATAAATGAGATCAAGGGACTTTCGTGCATGCTGGAGCACCACATGTGACCCTCTCGAGGAGTCAACAGTGCTAGATGATGAGTGGAAGAAGAAGAAGTTCGAAAGAATCGACGAGGAGGAGAGGAGGAGAAGATAGGACTCCAGAAACAGCCTACTCGGCAGAGTAGACAGCTCACTCGGCCGAGTGAACGAATGTACTCAGCTGAGTACAACGGATACAAGAGCGCCTGGAGTCAAGGTCCACTCGAGCAAGTGAATGATTTCACTCGGCCGAGTGAAGAATCCACTCGCCCGAGTACGTCAGAGTTTTTCTCCTGAGATTTCAGTCGACTCTATGAAGTTTAGAGGAGAAAAACAGAAGCCTCACTCGGCCGAGTGAGAAAGCTCACTCGACCGAGTGACGATCTCTACTCGGCCGAGTAGCACAGAGTGACAGACCCCCAAATCCCCAATATCTCTGTTTTTCTATGGGTCCGTCACTCGACTGAGTGACAAGTTCAACTCGGTCGAGTGGTGCAGTCTACCTCTATCGCGAATTAGGGTTCTGGGCTGCGCCAGGGGCAGATCTGTCAGGATTTTCTGGCTGACTTTGTCTTGTATTTAAGGCAAGTTTTCTTCCTAGTTTTAGGGGGGACCAGAAATTAGTTTTGAGCATTATTCTAATTGTAATTCTCAGCTAAAAATTGAAGATTGAAAATTTGGTTTGTCCTTTCTATCAAAATTTCTTGTTTTTGTGAATTTTTTTCTCTCAACCATGAATTGCTATATGTTTTTATTCGTTTATTTTGTGATTGCCATGCTTAATTGCGAGTAGTTTCGCTGTTCTAGGGCATGGGGATGAACCCTATGGATTCGATTTTAGAATTGTGACGAACAAATTAATGTGTTGCTAGGATTGGTAGACGGTTGGGTTATGATTGATTTACTACGAGTAGCTAGGAATTTCCATTGATTGGGGCTTGCAAGAGATTGGATTTCAATCGATGGGAAGGCCTAGATATTCAATTTAGGCTTATAATCGAGATTCTATAGACTTGGTTTGCAAGAGATTGGACCAAAGCTAGGATTTTTATTATAAATCTATACTCATATTTGTTTGCAAGAGATTGGACGAATACGAACTATCATAACCTAGATCGTAACTCGAGTTTGCACGAGAGTGGGCTCGAGGTGCGATTGGATGATGATGTCGATCTTCATGTTAGCGGCTTAAGTTATGGTTTGCACGAGAGTGGGCCCTAATCTAGGTCGCTATAGACCGGTAATAGCACGAGAGCGTGAGCTTGGTTCTCTATTCAGTTACGACTAGTTCATCTCAATTCAAGCCTTACAACATTGAAATTCACGATTCACAGAGATGAATGACGATCCGTAGTGGGGATTCCCGGGCCCTAGACGCTTTTATTATATAGAATTCAAATTGTAAATTGAACGACTGTGACAACATTCTAGAAACCATTCCATTCTACCACAAATAGCTAAGTGATTAAAACAGAGTACCGTCATTTGTCCTCGTGTTCAATACCCGCTCGTTACTACACCGTGCGCTTGCAGTAAGACTACGAATGTCTTCCAGGTGTATATCCGGGAGCGATCACGTAACTGCTCGGTCGAGTTAGAAAATAAAATATATCGAAATTGAAGTTTAGAATACTCCCTCAGCTGCTCGACCGAGTAGGGGCTACTCGGGCCGTGTAGGCAGAACGACATTTTTCACAATTTCTTTGTGCTTACCTTGGCTCGATCGAGCAGATGGATACTCGGTCGAGTAAGCGGCCACTCTACCGAGTAGGGGCTACTCGGGCCGCATAGGAAGAACGCCATTTTTCCTTACTTTTCCTGCACTCTCTTCTACTCGACCTAGTAGGTGCCTACTCGGTCGAGTCACCTGTAACTCTTTTCCATTAAGCTTGTTCTTTTATCAATTGCTCTTTTCCTGGATCCCTTCCATTCAATACATCGTTTTGCACTCTCCCCTCAACGTTCAGCATGTGGGAAGGAAGAACCTGTCAGATTTTTATATTTTTACATTTTTATAGAATAGAAAGCATTTTTACTTGGTTTTCTGGGATAGATAGAGCAAAACAAAAATTGAAAAAGAAAATCTAAGATATAAAAAGTTGGGTTGCATAAAAGATGCACGCATCATGCTTGCCAACGATACCGTGCGACGGTGTTTGGTGTGCTTCCTCTCCGTGGTTCTCCTCAGCTACGTGGTTGATGGCTTCTGGCTCTTGGTGGTGCAATGAGTCGTCCGTGGGCTCCTCATCAAGCACATGAAGATAGGCGGCAAACGCATTGTTGTAGATGGATTCGCCATCGTCATCAACACTTTTCCTCACCGGGTCCTTCATGACCCCTTCAGTGGCATACTCCCCTATAG
Organism: Scilla litardierei; assembly: GCA_030789695.1. Lineage (NCBI taxonomy): Eukaryota > Viridiplantae > Streptophyta > Magnoliopsida > Asparagales > Asparagaceae > Scilla > Scilla litardierei. The sequence continues at coordinate 139,826,901 of CM061131.1, forward strand.
CATCATCTTCTAAGAGCCCCAGATAACTCGCTCCATCTTCTTGGACATGCTTCTTCATGGATTTTTGTAACCAAAATTGGGCTTTAATATTACCCACATTCATTGAGAGAGTCCCTTCGTGAACATTTATCAGGATGCAGGCCGTCGCCATGCAAGGACGGCCAAGTATGAGTTGTGAACTCCCTCTCTCCAACATATCCATAATAATAAAATCCACCGGAACACATAATCCGGGCGGTATTTACAGAATGATATCCCTAGCAATACCTACCAGATACGTGAATGAGTGATCCACCAGTTGTATAGACATGTTTGTGGGCTCCAACTCACTTCTGGTTTGTAGACGTTCAAATATGGAGAGTGGCATCAAGCTGATGCTCGCTTCCAAGTTGATCAATGCATGGTTGATAGGCGTACCTCCAATAGAGCATGGCACTGTGAAGCTTCCCGGATCCGATAATTTCTTTGGGAGGTAGTTCTTTATGATGGAAGTTGAATCCTCCAAAAGCTTCACTTCCTCATGTTTCCGCTTTCCAGTGATGAGGTCTTTCAAAAATTTTGCGTATATAGGAATTTCTGTAATGGCATCCATAAAGGGATGTTGAGTTGAATACCCTTTAGAAGTTCCGTAAACTTTGCGTACTTCTTCTCTATTTTCGCTAAAGCTAGCCTTTGTGGATACGGCTGAGGGGGTCGGCTTCCCTTATCCTTGGCGGCATCCTTAGAAGTTGGCTTACTGGAAGTAATTGCATCATCCATTGGTGCCGGTGTGATGGTGGGTAAGGTGGAAGGCGAAGCCTCCCTCTCTTTGTTCATGATAGGCTCATCCATATCCCCTTCCTCATCTCAGCCAAAAGGGGTATCCTCAATTGTAACTTGTTCCTTGTTTGTAACCAGCACCATCACAGCGTCGGTTATCCTACCTCCTCGTGTGGTAACGGAGACCACGGTAATTGCTTGAGCTCTTGGATTCTTTTCCGGTTGCGAAGGGAACATCCCTTGATGCTTAAGTAATTGGGACATATGACCTCTTAGCTCATCAAGCGACGTGTTTATGTTCTTAAATTAAGCAGACGTGTCTTGGTTAAAATTTACTTGTCCGCTCATAAACGACTCTAAGGTAGCCTCCAGACTGGAACGTGGTGGCACCGATGCATAGTTTTGCTGAGGCGGGCGAATGAATTGGTAGCCCGGTGGTCGATACGGCCCAGATGGCCTAAATCCGCTCTGCTACTGATGTGGTAGGGTTCCTTATTTTTGTGGAGGAGGGAGTGGTGGCCTCTGAAACTGTGGAGGTTGCAGCCCTCCACTTGGATTCCCATAGGACAATCCGGGGTGATTCCTTGCGGCCGGATGTTGGCACTGATTTCGCCCATCTCCTTGTACATATTGTACTTGCTCGGATGATTTGACTCCGTCATACGGTCCCTCATTGGGAATGTAGCTTTGCTCCCCATATTCCTCTTGGGAATATAGGCTGGAGCGCTGGTAATTGTTGGAATGGCAGAAAAACGTTGTTCGATCCTAGCCACCTGCTTGCATAAAGTTTCAATGTGAGAATCGAGGTGGCTAACAGCTTTTACCTCAGGAGCCCTGGTGATAATGGTCTGCTCCTCACTCTACTGTTGGTTGTTCGCTGCCATATGTTCAAGCAGGCCAATTGCTTCATCTGCTGACTTTTCTAGAAAGGTGCCTTGTGCGACGGCATCAATGGTCATCTTCGTACTAGGCTGCAGCCTGTTGTAGAAGCTTTGTACTAGATCCCAAGATTGGATTCCATGATGTGGGCACTGATACTGAAGGTCCTTGAACCTTTCCCAGGCTTCGTAGAGCGACTCTTGCGGCAGTTGCTTAAAGTTGGAGATTGCTCCTCTGATTCTCACCATTTTTGACGGTGGGTAAAACTTGTCTACGAAAGTAAGCGCCAGTTGTTCCCACGAAGTGAAGTGGTTAGACGAGTGGGCCCGTAGCCAATATGAAGCCTTATCCCTTAGGGTGAAGGAAAAGCGCCTTAGCTTTATCGCGTCTTTGGTCACGTCCTTAGTCTTGAACGTATCGTACTTCGCCAGAAAAGTGTCGATGAGATGGTTTGGGTTCTCGTGCGGGTTTCCCTGGAAGGGATCTTGCTGCATCAGATTTATGAGCCCAGTCTTTATCTCGAAGCTACTTGCCGCCAGTTGCAGTCTCAGAATAGAAGAATTGTTCCAGTAGCTTGGTTTCATGTGGTCCCGGATGGACCTGGTGTGAGGCAGAGTGGCGGTATTTTCTGCCATAAGATCAGAGGGGGTCTGTCCCCCTAGTCAAGGCCCTGAGAGTTCTTGCCATCTTCTCGATTTCAGGATCAAATAGTAGTTCTTTATTAGCTGTTCCGAAGCGAATAATCATGCACAAAACAACTCAGAAAATACCATGATAGCAAGATGATAATAAAACAGAAAATAGAAAGGGTGGAAGGATAGGCAATGAAAAGAGTTGCTAGCAGATTCTTCAAAATAAAAATAAACTGAGTAACACCGTAACTGTCCCCGGTAACGGCGCCAAAAACTTGACGCCCCCAGAACTTACACCTAAAATCCACCTAGCGGTGTCATAGTTGCCAGGCGTGGTATGGTTCCTAGATATCAACTCTGGGTTCTATCCGCAAGCGGACGGTGTCAAATTATATTATAAAATATTGTTGAATCCCACATGGACAGTGACATTGTATTGAGGTCTCAGATTATTTCTAGATCTCAGAATGAGATAGCAGTCGGTAGGAGGATTGTTCATTTGATGTTGTTGTTGGTTCAATATAAAGGAGTTAGGGCCTTAGGAATCACCTTTAGGACCGTCGGAGGTTGATGTTAGACTAGGATTCTTATGTTGCATTGGGTTTATGAGGATGGTCTCTCAGCTCATACCACTCTCGTGTGTTAAAGCTTCGAGGTACTTCGGTGGCTCTCATTGATGCAATGGCGGTAGGTGATAATGTAGTGATATAGTTCGTCGATGGATCCCCTAAGCCACGAGCTGGGCATGGTCACGAGCCTTGGTTGGATCCACTAACTCCCTAATTAAATCCCAATGGTACTCCTTAAGCTAACAATTCCACCGACAGTGAGCATGATCTCAGTACCAGTTCTCCTAGAGATTTGGATGGATCGACCAAAATACTCCCCCTTTATTCCCAACACAACCTAGAAATCCAGATCTACATCTCTTTCCTAGAGTCTTAGGGCTAACCCATCAGCCCTAGAGAAGACTACTCACACATAGCAATTAGAACAAATAAAAATGCCATTTTTTCCATGGAAAGCATCATAGCAATTAAAACAAGCAAGAAATGAGAATCTTACGTACCAAAACCAGGAGAGAACGATAATCAATAGAAAATAAACGAGCTCCAACAGATCCCAAGGTGCAAGAGACAATAAAAATTCGATCTTTTGCAATGACGGCTCAATCCAAAACCCTAGATCTTAAAACAACTAATAAAATCTCTCCTAATTAAAAATAATCAAAAAGCCCCTCTAAAAACATCATGAAAAATTTATTAAATACAAAGAGGGTTGACCCCACAAAAAATCTGAAAGTCTGGAAATTTGGGGCCACATGTTGCCGACCGAGTCGGCTGATCGGTCGAGTAAACGCTTGCTCGGTCGAGCAGGCACCTTATATTGAGTATTGATTCCCCGGATTTGGTTTTGATGATGAGCAAACATAAATATTGTGAACTAACTCTTTGTGAGCGCAGTAATGGAGATCGTCGCCAAAATTCTATGAACATCAAAAGAGACGTCTCAAGACTTCTCAAAGAGCGTGATCGTGTGCCTGAAGCTTCGTTGAAGCTCTAGGAGTATTATTGATGTCAAGAGATTCGGATTTAAGCTTTGAAGACGGTTCGTCAAGTTATATTTATTGTCTTCTAGCTTCATCATATAGAATGTTAAGCCTTGAGTAGGTCTTACATTATTAGAGCTAGGATTATCATAGAAGCCCATACAAACTTTCCCGAAGCTTCACGCTTCATTACGCGGCTTCTTGTGCATCTTAGTTGGTTCAAGAAGAAGAACCAACCGACTAGATGGCAATCTAGTCGGTCAGCAATTCTTCTTGAACCGACTAGATATCCTTGCTCATTTCAGCACATTCACTGTTGACCAATTAGTCGGTCCAAGAAGGTTCACCGACCGACTAGTTGTCAAACTAGTCGGTTTGGAATCCTTCATGAACCGACTAGTTATATCTTCATTTTCACAGCCTGAGCTACTGTTTATCGTTAGTCGGTCCAAGAACAATCATCGACTGACTAGTTGAGAAACTAATCAGTTAGGATTTGTTCTTAGACCGACTAGTTCTCTTGTGTTCAGCCAATCATATTTCATCTGCTTGGTCGGTCAAAGAACACTCCCCGACTGACTAGTTGTCAAACTAGTCGGTTGGCAAGTCTTCTTAGACCGACTAGTTCTTTATATCTGAACTTTCTCTTTTGGCTGTTCTCCAGTTAGTCGGTTCATGTTGAATCACCGACCGACTAGTTGAGAAACTAGTCGGCCAGTGATCCTTCTTTGACCGACTAGACTGCTTCAAAATAGAGCCGTTGGAGCATTAAATGCCACGATTTTTGCTCTCTCTTTCCTCTAACCTATATATATTTGATGAGCTTCTTCATAGCTCTCAAGGCTGATATTCTAGAGGTTTTAGAGAAATCAAAGAGGAGCCATTCAACTCTATTTCAAAGCTCTCTCTTCTCACCAAGAATCTCTCCCTCACTCTTTGAGCCAAATTCCTTAAGAGAGATTCTCTCCATCGTGAGCCTCTCAAGCTAAGAGCTTGATTCAAAGTCATCAATTCCTCTCTAGCCACCTATTGCTTATTATCTTGGTGGAGCTAGGGTTTGGTGTCATCTTCTTCCTCAAAATCCTTCTTGCCCTAATATTGGTAAGTTTACTCAAGGCATAGGATTTTGTTGGTAAGTATTTCATTGTTTCATTTACTTCGTTATTGCAAGTGTTTCTCTCGGTTGTGAGAGAAATGGTGTGATCCCGGGTTGTGGGAGTCACATGTCATTTGTGTATGATTTGGTCTTGTAGAGGGTTTTCTACAAGAATTTCATAGTGGAAATTAGTGGTTTCTAACTCAAGTATCTGGAGAGGATCCGGGTGGTTGGGACGTAGGATCACCGGGAACAAGTCGGGGAGACTTGGGTGGATCCGAACCCGTTATATCGCATGTTTGCATTGTCTTATTCTTGTTTTTGGTAGTTATTCTGCATTGTTGTTTGTGTGTTTTCACAATAATTAGGAATAATACTCTTGATTATTTTAAAGTACTATTCACCCCCCTCTAGTATTTGTGCAGTAGCTACGCAGGGCATTACACCTTAGCTACTGTTGGCTAGAAAAGGGAAACGGGCTACTCGGTCGAGTAGCCCGCCTACTCAGTCGAGTTGTTAGTGGGTCGAAACTCCTCTCCAAAGTGTCGCTCTGCCTACTCGGGTCAAGTAGGTTCTACTCGGTCGAGTAAGATGCTGATGAGAGGAAGCTCGAGAATTTGATCGACTCGGTGGAGTCATCATTCTGCTTGGTCGAGTAGGGCATGCATGTTCTTCCTGCTGGACTCGGGTGTCAGCTCGACTGAATAGCTACTGCTACTCGTTCGAGTCACCGGGGAAAAAGAGCAGGGGCTTGGGCTTTAGCTCCTTTCTCTCGTTCGCTTCTCCTCATCTCCTCCCATATGCTTCCAATCCTCGGCGAACCCCTATAGAGCCTCGCCAACTGTGTCATGGATGTGCTAGATATGTCCATGTCTCACAATGGCTCCAAATTGCTCCAAAATCCCTGAAAATCCACAAAGCTCTACGAAACTCGAATATAGCGTTAGAAGCACAGTATCGTATGAAAAATGCGGGATTTGGAAGCAGATATGACATGAAATGCAATGAAATGATGCTATGAAAGTTGGAAATTATGGACACATCAGCCTGCACACACAGTCGTGTGCGCTTTATAGAGAGGCTGAAGAATGGTGTGACCAGTCACACGACCGTGTCACTGTCCGGACAGAAAAGACTGAAACATGGCTTGCTGGGGACTTCAGTGACACAATCATGTAGCCCATCCACACGCCCGTGTCATTCTAAATCATAAAAGAGCTCTTTTGAAGATTAAAGTCACATGGTCGTGTGGAGAATCCATATGACCGTGTCATTCTGAAGCAACAAATGATCATGCTGTGATATTGAGTCGACGCAACCGTGTCGATCGCTCGACACGATCGTGTAGTGACTAATGGGTTCGGTTTTGGCCGAACCCATTAGGATTTTTTGGGGATGTATTTATACTCTGTGTGCTAGTTTTGATGGGTCTTCTTCAGCTATCTTTCATTGAAATTTCCATTGCAATTAGTTAGGAGTAAGAGTAGGTTAGGTTTGTTTTTTTCTTTTCTTTATTCGGAGCAAATTTGTATCGATTGAAGACCACTGTATTATGACTTTGTGAGCTAAGTATTTTCTTACTTTTATTATGCTTTCTATTTGTTCTTGTAATATCTCCGTGATGCTTTCTTTGAGTTATACGTCGTAGTTTTCATCTTGGGCAAGGGTTGAACCCTATTATGGATTGAGTATGGATGAATTGTCTTGATTAGTTTTTGAGTTATCAATTATAGTTTTGCCTTGGATGATCCTATTATCAATAAATACTGATTTCTCCCTTCATGGTTAATTGGATTTAACGGCCAACAACAGTTGTGGTTGACCTAGAGTTTCTAATCTCTTTTTTCTATCTATTGAGCCTCCAGGCAATATGTGACAGCCTGAATCCATCACTACCGTATTTTGATATGAATACTTTCAAACTGTTCCAAATAATAAGTTTATATGATTCTAAAACTAATTATGTTTTTTTGATACTATTATTAAATACTTTTTACTAATTACTTTTACTGACTACTTTTACTAATCAATTTCATCAATTACCAATGGCCTTTACCAATTACTTTTACCATTTACTAATTAACTTTTACAAATTACTTTTAACTAATTTTCTTTACTAATTACCATTTACTATTACTAATTACCTTGTAATCCCTAACACTACCTCATTAACCCACCATTTTAGTTAGGTGAGATCCAACATACCATTCATATTTACCCCCACAATTTTATTCCCCATTCATATAAAACCCCACCCACACTTAACACACACCAATCCAATTAATTCCCACAACCTTCCTCTCTCTTTATTTGGCAGCACACACCCACCCACATAATCACACACACAAACAACAAGGGAGAAAAAAAAAAGACATTACTTCCTCTTCTTCCCTCCATTTCCCATCAAACCCAAATCCTCCTCCAACCCATTCTTCTTCTCTTTCAATCTCTTCTTCTTCTTCCTCCATTCTTTTTCTTCTTTCAAGAAACCCAACAACAGTCAACACCCCCCTCATCTTCTTCATTATCATCTTATTCTTCGCCTTCTAATAAATCAACAACAAACCTAACTACTTATTCTTTTTCTTCTTCTTCTTCTTTCTCCATCCTTTTCTCTCCCCTTCCCACACTTTTTCCAGCAGCAACATGGGGCCAATAGTCCCATGTCCGGGCAGCAAGTAGGGGTTTGACAGCCCTATGCTATGGCCAGCAAATATGGCCCATCTGCCCCCTTGTTCTGGCTTTGTTCCGACCTTATTTCGTCCTTGTTCTGGCCCTGTTATAGCCAGCAAAACAAGGGGCCAAACCCCCTTGCTTTGGTAGCCCCCTTTCGACGAGCGACACGCGGAGTTTCCCCCTTTATCTCGTGACTTCCGGAGCTCTGGCAAGCTTTCGACGACGAGCACAAACTCCATTCTTCGTCCTCCTTAAGCGGCTTCGAACGACAATGAGAAACAGTGAGTTGAGTCCCCACACTCCTCCGACGAACTATGCAAGGCAGAGCTCCATCCTCCTCCCTCCTCCCTGCTTCGGAAGTCGAAGGCGAGACGCATGGTAAGGCCGAACTCTCTTCTTCCTCAGACGACTCTAAGCAATTGCGAGCAACTTTGTCACGAACCGCGCGATGTGAAAGATTCACGAGTCTGACCTACTTCCTCCTCCTTCGCCCGACATCGAATGTGTTCCCCTACATCCTAATTCATGAATTTAATTAGTGTTAACCTTTTAAACTTAGCTTGCATGATCACGTTATCTTGATAATATAAATGTTAGATTGTTGATGTGGGTAATTTGTCGCTAATTATGTTTCTAATCATAGTATAACTAAACTTGCATGATGTTAGTAAAAGATAATGACGAGGTTAACTTGTTGATAATGACATTAGCTTGTTAACGGTGATGGTGTTTGTTTAATGATAATGATAATTTAGATTCATGTTAATATTAGCTTTTTGGTAATAATGATGATTAGTTGTTGTTAATAGAAATGTTAGCAGTATAATCATGATAGTGCTAACTTAATTTTAGTGATAAGTTAATATTAATATTCATAATGTTAGTTGTTGTTATGTTCATGTTGTTTGGTTAATAATGACGTTCATGATGTTAGCTTAACCCCTTAAATGATGCTAGTTTAACAATGGTGATTAACTCGATGTGATGGTAATAACCAGGATGATTAATGATTAAGTTAACCAAAGTCAATGACGTTGTTAATTAATGATAGTCTAAATGTTAATGACATAATTTAGCTTAATGATTAATGGTTAAGGGCATGAAGTGTTAAGGGCATGAAGGGTAGGATGTATTAGTCATTATTGATATGAAATATTGGTGATAACGATACTACTTGTGTTAGTTACAAGATTATGTTAATTAAGAAGCTAGTTAATGTTGGTTAATGTTCATTGATAACATGCTAGTTTAAGGTAAATTGATGTACTGTTCATTTAAGTGAAATGTCAGTTAATGATTGTAGATAATGACATGAGTTGTTGACTAAACGATTGTAATAAATGATTTGAAATGTTAAGCCCAATGATAATAATTAATGACAAGAAATGTTGGCTTAATGTTAGAAATGTTGTTCACTAAAATAAATAAAGTTGTTAGCTTAACATATATATTGATGTGTGTTGTGGCAAGATTATTTTTAGTAAATTAATGATGTTGTTAGTCCAATAAATATGGTCATGCTATAGGCTTAATGAAGATATTCATAATGTCAGCTTCATGGTAGTGTTAGCTTAATGTTATAAAATGCTAGCGTAAGGTTAGTAGCTATGCCATAAAACGTTAACTCATAACGGTGGTTTGCTAGTTGCAATCTTGTACAGTTTGATATTTCCAATGAAATAGCTTAACATTCATTTTACCTTGCCTAATGTTATGCAAATGCTAAAGTGACAAATTTGTTAAGGAATGAACGTAACCGAATGCATGGAAGAATGGATTGGGTGACATGGTCGCATTATTGCATGAATGTAACGAAATGAATGAATGAACGTATTGGGGTGAAATCGTCACCATATCGATAGAATGCAACCTTTTTAATGACTAAGCCACGCATGACATTGGGTTTGGGTAATTCATTGTTACGAGGGTGCACAAGCAACTATGTCACAAAATTCATTTCAACCACCCCATATCATGGAGGTGGGGTTAACATGTCATTTCACTGGCTCCAGACGTGGAGAAGGGTAATTGTGGATATTGAAATCATTTCAACCATATTCTATCATGGAGGTGGGATTAATAAAGCCTTTCAACCATTCTCAAACGTGGGGTTAGGGATGGCGCTACACAGGTAAGCGCACCTGGAGTACATCGACAGTTTCATGCAGTACCCTCGGCCAATGAATTGTGCATTAGTTAAGACCATCACATTTTGCTTCAGACATGTTTCAATAATGCTTAATTATGTTAATTACTTTCATGACTGCCTCGACATTGACATGACCATGATTTGCATTTAATAATTTTCAAGCCATGTAATGTTAACTACCTTTTCATGCATATTGGTTTTTACCTTTTCCATGCTAGTTAGCCAGAATTAAAATTCCATAATATCATGTTGTTAGCATTTCATTTCTTACACTAATACCCTATTAGATTTTGTGAACTGCTTAAAAGAAACTGATGCTTGAGAACCTACATGAGTACCCCTCACTAACGGGCATTGTATTTATTTTCTTAAATCATTGTCTGTCAGGTCCTGATGGTGGTATTTCAGACCACGTCCCTGGGTCGCATTAGTTCGTTGCAGGGCAGGACTTTGCGAAGAATTAGTTATGTTGTAGCTAGTGTTTCTCCCTTTTATATATTATTATTTATTGTACGGACTTGATTTGTAAGGGCCATAAGGCCACCTTTATCTTCATTCCATTGAGACATTCGATTTGGTTGTATAGACTTAAACTATTTCTGTAGCTTGAGATTGTAATAAAGTTATTATTATTTGTGTTGTTTAATGGATTTTGCACATTGTGATATGCTAGATGCTTATCTTAGCTTCCTCAAAAGAAGGAGGAAAAAAATTACACTCTCTTTTCCGTAGTTATGTGCGGGCTTGTCCCGTCCCACCTCCTAGTATACTTGGGAAGTGGGGCGTTACATAATGATCTAACTTCTATCCACAGCAATGATGTGAAGGAAGGTTGGAGACATATTGTTATGCGTCATGCACCAGTCTTGTGTTGATGACGACCGACATTTGGCTTTGCCACACAATGGATAGTCCTATCATGTGCTACGACGGTAGGAGGTAGGTTTCCACATCAGGTGCAACAACCTCAGCCTAGGATTAATTCAATACTAGACAAAGGAGTTCATTTCCAGAGTCAACCCGCAGTAGAGGGGATACCTAGCTCTAGAGCTTTTCTTTTATCTTATTTTTTCCTGTTTTATAAATATCCAAGTAGCTAACTATAGCTTAGGATCAGCTAGTACTCGGTCAGACACCTCCCTATGTTCGACCTGTAAGCTATGACGACACCCTGTACTTGCGGTATAAATGTAAACCTCACACGATCAAGTTTTTGTTGCCCATTACCAGGGAAGTTTCTTGATTGATATTAGTTATTATGTTTATTAGACTACGTAAAAATAAATAAAAAATTTTCCCCCCACCACCCCAACTTGTACTATTCTCTTATTTTACTACGATCTTCTCTGATTTCTTTTTCTTCTTTGATTGACCAGGTTATTTTGGAGCCACAATGTGGATGTCAAATTTCGATGCCTCAATGCCACACAATACTCAGAAGGGAGGATATAACTATTTTTCGTATGTTGCAGTGAGGTGTGAAATTTGTGGGATGCAAGGGCACATGTCCATTCATTGCCAATACAATGACCATTCCTACAACACACATTAGTATAACTACAGCCACTACCATGACCCCTCACATCAATATCCCCAAACGTATAGGCCTCCACGTCCACCAAAAAATAAAGCTTTGAAACCCTACTGGAAAATTATCTTGCAAATTAAAGCCAATCGACTGCTCCTTCCCCCACCATAACGATCGATACCCTCCTAAAACAGATTGTCGTCGCCAGATTTTCAAATCACAAGGGTAATTAGAACAACATGCTTTGGATTATATCATTGAGCCTACACCACATATTGGGGAGTAGCTAGGAGAACTACCTACCACAACACCTACATTTACCAGTCTTCCACGGTTTGGTGGAGACGAAGCTACATTAACAAATGGGGACCAGGCAAAGCGGCACCAGACACTAGGGGAACAGATTGTTGGCTTCACCCAAAATGACGAAGAGACTTTCTGGAAAGTTTGCGCGAGGTACAATACATTATTACTTGGATTACCGCAACATGGGATCGACAAACAATGGATCCTTCGTTTCTTCCTTGGAGGACTATAAGTGCACATGCAGGAGTCCACAACAAAGATGAATGGTGGCCAACCTTTTGACATGCATCCTGAAGCATCTTGGAAATATTTGGAGGACGCTGCTGAGTCTAACACGACATCGGCCATCTACACTATGGGAGGTACCTCACCTAAACAACACTTTTAAAAATTTTGATATGTGTTTCTCCTCTCCTGCAGGTATCACCATTGAGACATGTTTTACCGATGACCACATCCAATGCTACACCTCATAAGAAGATGAATTTGGGGATGGCACATTAGTTAGACTTGAATGAAACATAATGCGATCCTATTCTGACAATAACGGATATGAGGTGTGCATGAGTGAGAGTACGATTTTCGACATTGAAGATCCCTCCCCATCCTTTTCTTTTGATCGCATTCCCCACTAAGTGCTATGTTAAAACACCGAGGAGACTGCATAGCATGTGCACATTAACGAGGAGGATGTGCATGCAGGCTAGGATACAATGATTACTTTCACATGGGCCAAAGCTTTTTCACCGCCACATTTGCCTCCGCGGTCGCTCTCCATTTCGTTAGAGGTAAAGCATCCCACGGAGCATGACGACCCCACTCAGGGAGAATTTCTGAACTCGACACACTTCACTTCTGATTCTTATTATTTATTTCATAATCCTTTGATTCAGATTTTGTTGACACAACATATCTCTCGCAGGACACATATATAAATGCACCAGAGGTATGCTTTGTTGTGCCACTACCTGGATATCAGTTTATTAATGAGAAGAGTGATGATTTGGATGTATCTTGAGCAAAGAGGAGTATACTATTTTCAGGGAGAATTTGTCACCCTACTTTAATTTTTCCTATCTCTTTTGACGATTATCTATAGAACAATTCTATTTCGGGGAATAAATTTTCCCATCGGATTTAAACTTCTTGTTTCTCGCATGTTAGGTGGATATCACCAAGATATGCTTGGAGAAGTGTTATTAGGATCCGATGGCATTCATGGAGTAAAGCTGTTGGTAGAGCCAAGAAAGGAGTCGATCAAGAGCTACCTACCCCACCTCAGATTCGTGATCTATCATTTGAACAAGTGTACTCTAATCTAGTAGCGTAGAATTTTATATGCTTTCTAGTATAGTCACTTGAATAAATTTGTCTCCTCTCAATAGTGAGGGGAGCATATTAGGATTATTTAGGACTTTTAGGATTGAAAAAAATGAATAAAATCCCACTCCCGCCACTCTGTGCACATCATTAAAACCCCAAAAAACAAACATGTGTTATATTGTCCACTCTTTGCCTTAGCCTCATATATACGACTCTACCACCCCAGAGACCCATATACATAAACACTTATTTTTCCTCTCTTTATCATATTTAGGGAATGTTTCAAGATAGCTTGGGGGAGGCATTACATGCATCATCATTTCCATCTTCACTGCATGATCATTCTAGATGCATTTAGACCACTTCCATCATTTTATTATTTTTCCCACCCGCCATGACCCCCCACAGAGCCGTCTTCTTTCATATCTCTATTCCATTGAGGGCATTGCTTCATTCATGCTTGGGGCAGATACTCACATGCATATCATCCATTTTCATGCATTTAGGAACATTCACATGAACTCATGCATTTTTCTTCATTTTATTTTTCATTTATCTATGCATTTCTTTTTCATTTTCTTCTCCCATGCATCTTCATCTCATTTGCATACTCACTGCATGCTAACATTAGTTTCATTTTTGCTCCCACCATTATTTCACCACCCCCTATGAGCCAATAGCAGCAATGTTTCTATTTCTAAGGGCTATATTTTGATCAAGCTTGGGGGAGGAACTCTCATACAACATGTCATCATACTCATTGCGAGTTTATGTAGTTACATTAGGATTTCATCATTTCATCAGTACCTCACCCCTCACATTTATATCCCCTCATTTCTTATACTTATCGCACCGGGGACAATGCTTAATTCTATCTTGGGGGAAGTGCACTTTCATGCATTTGCATATCATTCTAGTTGCATTTTTCCTATTTTTACATCTTTTTAATTTTTCTCTTGCATCATTCTTTTACTTTCTCATTCTTTTTCTTTTGTTGTATGTTGCATGCACTCCATTCATAAAGAAAAAACCTTATCGTCTTTAGTTCCATGAGTATCGCATTCTATATGCATAATGCTAGTGTGACATACGGATTTTCATTTTTCGTGCAGATTCCCGAGACTGTCCATGGTATAACTTAAGAGTATATTTTTCATATAGGATTCATGTTAATATGCCTAATGTGAACTTGCTTATAGTTTTCAAGATATACCTTCTCAAAACAACCTAGGTTATATTTTTTCCTAGAAACCGACTTTATGCACGTATCATAGAAGTTTTAGTCGAGTAGAATGATTAGTAATCTTATAGGATTTGGATAGCATCATGCTTATTCCAATACTGAGGAGTGGTGTTTGCATAGCTGACGTGCGTTTATATTTCATATATTTGCGCATGTTTTCTTCCGTGTTTTCCCGTTATTTACCACCGTCTTGTATTCGTTTTCTCGTGTTTTCTTGTTTTCTTTCACTTTTCCGTGTTTTTCGTATTTTGCAGGAGTTTACTAGCATAGGGGACATAAAACGACGATATCATGAGTCCCCGGAGCAACGGGAGGAGTCACGCGTGATCCAGGGGGGTCAAACGACGAAGATCGCATCTTTCAGCCCCTCACCCGACCGGTTGGTCACTTCCAACCGATCGGGTGATGCACGCGTGCACCACCCGGACACAAGTTGGAGCGGCCAATAAGTCACCCGGTCGGTTCAGTGACCGGTTCAAATGCCCCAACTCTCTGGAATTATAACGCTGAATGCCAACTGATCTGGTGCCTTTCACCCGATCGGTTCACCTGTAGCCGATTCTCCGAAGCCACGACACGGAGAGATCAACCGACCGGTTCACCCGACGACACGAAGATCCAACTGATCAACTTCAACCTTCAACCAACCGTGCCGTGGTGACCGGGTGGAATCCTATTCTGCGCTGCCGAAGAAAGAAGCAGGTCACCCGATCAGGTGACTTTTCACCCGATTGGGTGATTTCGTATTCTATATATATGACCCCTAGGTTTTCCAGAAACGGGAGTTGTTATTTTTTGCTGTTTTTCTCTCTCTTGACGGCTGTAATTTTTCAGTTACTTGTAAGTTTTCCGATCTTTGTCAACCTTTAATATAATGTTATTAGCATTGCTCTTACTGCTTTTCAATTGCCTGATCATGATTTTTACGGTCGATTTCTATTTAGATCGCTTTTTACTAAATATGTGTGAGTAGTTCCCAAATCTGGGATTTTGGTGGAAACCCCTTCGTGGGCTCTCCCCGATGCGTCCATAGGACTAGGAAATCGATAGGGATTAGGAATGTAACGGTTACGCGGGATGTTTATTGTCATCGGTGGGAAAAAGACCGCCTTTGACCGTCGGGCCAAGGGGGAATAAAATTGGCGGTTGACTCCCTTGCCATAGCTCATGCCCTTAGCGTAGACGTCGAATCCTAGCGCGCAAGAGCGGCAGGATGAGACGTTGGGAGTCATCGTTTCGAGCTTAGTGCTCCCGGAGTCGGTCAGTGTTAATGGACACGGGAGTGCCTACTGACCGAACCTGGGAAGTCCGACGTATCATCCTGGGCTCCGACCAGAATATCAGGCCCATGGGACGCTGGTACCACTTTCAGAGGCAACGTCTCACCATTAGACCCTAATTCTGATCGTTATCCTACCCGTAGGCCGTATCGACGAGAATCGCACGATAGGGTGGAAACCAAAGTCCCGGGGTTTTCCTTTATATTGTTTATACCTTGCATTCCATTTAACGTGACTACCCATCATCCGATTCGCGCTAGCTCGCCCATGGGGTGAATTTGATCCTTCTTGACACATGCACATCCACGCCTCCCTGAGTTCGACCCCCAAGCCACACTACAACACCGTGCGCTTGCGGTTACAAATATATAAATCTCACGCCCCTGATCACATTATTGCACACATACGCAACACGCGTAAAAGCATGGGGGGCGGGTCAAGTTTATGGCGCCGTTGCCGGGGAGGCAACGTGCTTGTTATTTTAGGATTTCATGAACCCTTGTGTCTAGCTCTCATCCCTAACTCGCGATAATTTTCGCATTCTACTTTTTCCTTTTTTATTTTTTTTATTTTTTTTTCTTATTTTTGTTTTTATTTTTTATATTATCTATTTCTTTCCCACTTTTCGCTTCACGTGTGTTTGTTGTTTTTCATGCGCAGTAGTTCAAGAAGTCTCGATGACTTGATTCCCGTTGATCCAGAGATAAACGCCATCCTAAGGTGTTTGGCCGTCGAGAAGCGAAGAAGAGAGGATCCTGAAACCATGGGGGAGAACACCACACCTCACAAGTCCCTGCTGGAGTACTCGATGTCTTCCATCGAGTCCACCTCCGCCATCCGTCCTCCAGCTATTACGGCGCAAAGCTTTGAGCTTAAGCCGTCTTTGGTGACGTGGATCCAGCAAGATCAATTTTCGGGTGCACCCATGGAGAGCCCCATTGAGCATTTGGACTCCTTCTAGGAGAAATGTGACACCTTCCGGATAAACGGTGTCACAACTGAGGCGATCCGACTGAAGCTATTCCCCTTCTCTCTGCGAGATAAAGCCAAGCTGTGGCTTAGGGGGAAGGACCCGAATACATTCAACACCTAGGAGAAGCTCTCAAATGCTTTCCTGACGAAGTTCTTTCCTCCGGGGAAGACAATGAAGCTGAGGAGTGAGATCTCCTCCTTCTCCCAGGCCAGCCACGAGTCTCTGCACGAAGCATGGACAAGATTTAAAGAGATGCAGCGAAGATGTCCCCACCATGAGCTCCCAAAGTGGCAGATCATAAATCTGTTCTATAATGGGTTGAGGGACGATTTGAAATCTTTCATGGACGCCGCGGCTCGAGGGTCTTTCATGTCAATAAGTGAAGAAGATGCCGGGAACATTCTTGAAAATATGGCATCCAACAATGAGCGGTGGTGTGACGAGAGAGCCACACCTAGATCTGGAGGCATCCACAGGGTCGAGGACGTCGACAAATTATCCAGCAAGTTTGACTTGCTGTCAACCCAGATCTCCGCATTGATGGTAGGCGCCGGTGGCGCCGGTACACAACAGATTACTGCGGTGGAATCCGGATTCTTTGGAGAATTCGATGGTGGTGACGTCTCACCACCGTTGGATCAAGCGAGCGCATTATTTTACAATCCTACGGAGAATGCGCCTTTTTCACCACGAACCAACTCCAACCCGGCCTACTCTCCAAACAACCGGAATCATCCCAACCTTAGTTATCGGGCACCATATCAGCAGCCGACTCAGCAGCAACAACAAATATATCAGCCGGCTAGGCCCCAACAGCAGTTTCAGCAGCAGCAATTTCAGCAGCAACAACCTCTACAACAATATCAGCAGTATGCTCTAATGAATCAGTAGCCCACCCAACAACAATATGGCCAGCAGAGGGCCATCTCTTTGGTTGAGTCCCTCTTGACTCAATACATAGCCAACCAGGAGAAGATAAATCTGAAGCTGGAGATGGGACAGAGAGTCCTCACTGATCAGGTGACCCAGCTGGGGTTACAAGTGGCGAACCTTCAGAGGCCGCAGAATCTATTACCGCCACAGCATGAAGTGAACCCAAGGGGGGTAAATCGGACCTTGGTGCTCACGCATGAGCATGAGAACGTGTCCTCCATCGTCTTGAGGAGCGGAACGCAAATCCCCACAAGAATGCCCCCCAAAGGACCGGAAGCACCGTTGGTCGTGGAACGGCCAATTGAAAAATTAAATGACGACGGTGCTTCGTCGCCAAAGCCAACTACTCTGGAGGGAGTCCATGAAGAAGAAGAGAAAACGAAAACCGAGGAAGGGAACCCCAGAGTGTTCAAGCCCGTTGTGCCTTTTCCACAACGGCTTGCCCAAGCCAAAATATATGAGAAGTATGGAAAATTCTTTGCCATGGTGAAGGATCTGAGCCTACAAATCCCCTTCCTCAAAGCCATCGAGACGATTCCCTCCTACGCCAAATTTCTAAAGGACTTGGTGACAAGAGGATCCAGAAAGGAGAAGGTCGTATTAACGGTAGAGTGCAGCGCCCTCATTCAGCGCGCAAATCCGCCCAAACTCAAAGACCCAGGAAGTTTCTCCATCCCTTGTTCTATTGGGGAAGTGTGAATCCAGAGGGCGCTCGTCGATCTAGGAGCGAGCGTCAGCTTAATGCCCCTATCGCTATACAGAAGAATAAGGATGTGAGACTTGGAGCCCACCGGCATGACATTACAACTTGCTGACCGTTCTGTGAAATACCAGGTGGGATTAGTAGACGACCTCCCCGTTGATGTAAGTGGAGTACAAGTACCGGTGGATTTTGTGGTGATGGACATGCCAGAAGACAATCATACCCCTATTATCCTCGGACGACCCTTTATGGCAACCGCCGGTGTGCTAATTGACGTGAAGAACGGGAAGCTTTCCCTCAACGTCGGTCAAGAAAAAGTCGAATTTGACTTAGGGTTGTCAATGAAGCACCCCGATCCTCTGGATGATCCTAGTATCAATGTGCTGGAGCTGGAAGAAGAGAGAGATGTGTAGGCAAGCTCCTGGGAAATTCTCTCGAGAAACCCCCCCAATGGCTTAGGGGACTCAAAAGAATCAGTCGGCCCGAAGAAGAATGATGTTGTTGATGAGGCGGTCGCCCGACACGTGATCCCTCCCGGATTCCCAAAAGCTCCTCCTACGAGGAGAAAAGGCCAAGAGCCCATGGGGCTCACCGGGGATGAGGTCCGGATCCTGAAACAAGTGGCATTGGACGCCAATATGAAGGAGAACCCCCTGGACCCCGTCAACAAAGGGAGGGTAGTCGAACAAGTTCTCTTGTCGCCACCAGCTACAACAAAAGGAGAAGCTGAAGCGATGCCAGGCTTTGGGCATCACTCGTATCACCCACCTTGAACATCATCAACAGGCGTCGAGCTAACGACGTTAAACAAAAGTGCTTCATGGGAGGCAACCCATGATCTAACCCTTTGTTTCCATTTTTTGGACTATTTTAGCTTTATTTTATCTATTTTTAATAAATAAATCCAGCCACAAGAACTTTCGTTGAGGGACTTAGGCCGTTTGTGCACTTTTGCAGAAAACAAGGCCTCAACCGATCGGTTGATAACTCAACCGATCGGTTGGGATGTATCAGCTAACGGCCGTATCAGTCGCTCAACGAACCGATCGGGTGAAGCCAGCCGAGACCGGGTGATAGACCGGGTGAACTGGGGCTGAAGTCTCGGGAAATTTTCAGAGTTTGTCAACCGATCGGGTGATGAGAAGCATGACTGGTTGATAGACCGGGTGAGCTGTACCAAACTCTCGGGAAAATTTATGGAGTGGCCAACCGATCGGTTGAGTTATCAACCGACCGGTTCGCCTGTAGCATCTCTTCAGTTGAAAATCTCGACCTAATTGTCAACCGATCGGGTGACAACTCACCCGATCGGTTCGACTTAAACCCTATAAATATGCCCCCCGCCCCGACCACTTCTATCGCCCTCACACCACCTCCTCCCTCCTCCTCCGTCACTGCATATGTGCGCCGCAAGAAATTGCAGGTGCGCTCCAGATCTCTCCCACAGCCACCCACTACCGTCACCATCACGCCTTCTCCCCCCATTTCTATCCCTTCTACCACCGTCTTAATCGCCGTACTTCCACCACCACCCACCTCCACCGACACTTCACCCATCATTCACACCCCCATTGCACCTATTCCTCCACCTCTTTCCCCACTACTCCGCACACCCCCCGCATCCCCCGACCACCCATCCACACCCTCTTCTGAGGAAGGCGAGGACTCCCCATCTCTTGCTTTTTGATTTCACTTTGTTTTTTTGACATCCCCCTTGCATATCTCTGCACATTCACGATCACATCATCTTGCTAGCATTGTCATGTCTAGCTTGGGGGAAGTCAAATTTTTTCTGTGTGCTTTCGTGTTTTGTTTTTCTTTGTGTGTTTGCTTATTTTTCGTGTCGTGTGATTTTCCCTTTTTATTTATTTTATTTTCTATTTATATGTCATGTGGTGTGCTTTTTATTTTTATTCGTATTTTCTGTCTCGTTTGTGTGATTTTCTTGTTTTTCGTGTCTTTTTGTGTCTGTGCGTATTCCCCCCCATTTTCATTGCCCTCCCGTATTTAATTCTATTGCATTGAGGGCAATACAAGCTTCAGCTTGGGGGAGTCGCACTTCGTGCGTCATTTGTCTCTTTTTCTTCGTTATTTGAGTCGTTTTTCTCCATCTTTTTCTTTTTCTTTTTCTTTTCTTCTTTTTATCTCTTTCTCCTAGAGATGAACCATATGATGAATTGCCACAAAATCACACACACCTAGCATGGCATCGACAATCGCATTCACTAACCCTAGGATATCGAGTCCTCTTGCATTTCATGTATCGTGGGTCCACTTAGCTTTTTGTGAGTCATGCGTCATGCCTAGCTGTTTGGTGTGCTTCTACTTTGTGATTTTACTTTATATACCTGTCCAGGAATGACCGTTAGATTATTATGCTTCTATTAGAATATGCGGTGTTTGTTTCTCATGTCTTCTTCTGCATGCTATATATATATCGTATACTTCATTTTGCATGTGTCGGGATTCCACAATTAAGGACCAGGATAACCCATTTGGCCCATGCTCTAATTGCGAGAATAGTTTCCTTTGCCCAAGTGTTTAGATCCCGATTTCTTTTTTGTTTTACTTGGTGCAAATCCCCTCGTCGTGTACCGTTCTCCCACTTGGGAGAGTACACATGTGTATAGCCAAAAATCCAAAAAAAAAAAATACATACACCCAAAACCCAAAAAAAAATTCCCGTGTGAATATTTTCCTACTTGCCGAAAATAAAGGGAAGGCGAGAATTTGCACCGAGTGTCCTACTCCACATCATCTCAACCCCCATCGTTTTCGAAAACACTTGGCTTAGGAACTTTTTAGCTATTATCTAGGCTTTAGTGTGGTGATTTCCTTAACCCTAGTTGTGGAGTCCCTGACGCATGATATGTTTCGATTCTCTCTCTATTCTCATGCATGCTTGAACTATATATATTCACCGCTTAGTTCGAATCGAATCGATATTTGGGTCATTTCCTGGATTTGTGTATATCGAGCTTTATCGCACATCGTAGATAGTGACACCCTCTGCTAGCACACGACCACACTCACTCGTGCTTCACCGCATGGGCCCACGGCACTTGTCTGGACTCGTATTCCTTGGTTTAGTGATGTGATTTGGCCTTTGCTTGCTTGGTGTGTCGTTTTTGATTTTGTCGGCCCTGACGGGCGATCTAGGATATAGAGTTTTCTTTTTCTATCTTGCTCTCTATTTTCTCTCTCCGAGCTCCTACTCTCACTCGTCTTCCTAGAGGACGAGGAAGAGTTCAGCTTGGGGGATTTTGACGTGCGTTTATATTTCATATATTTGCGCACGTTTTCTTCCGTGTTTTCCCGTTATTTACAGCCGTCTTGTATTCATTTTCTCGTGTTTTCTTGTTTTCTTTCACTTTTCCGTGTTTTTTGTATTTTGCAGGAGTTTACTTGCATAGGGGACATAAAACGACGATATCATGAGTCCCTGGAGCAACAGGAGGAGTCACGCGTGATCCAGGGGGTCAAACGACAAAGATCGCATCTTTCAGCCCCTCACCCGACCGGTTGGTCATTTCCAACCGATCGGGTGATGCACGCGTGCACCACCCGGACACAAGTTGGAGCGGCCAAGAAGTCACCCGGTCGGTTCAGTGATCGGTTCAAACGCCCCAACTCTCTGGAATTCTGACGCTGAATGCCAACCGATCGGGTGACTTTCACCCGATCAGTTCACCTGTAGCCGATTCTCCGAAGCCACGACACGGAGAGATCAACCGACCGGTTCACCCGATGGCACGAAGATCCAACCGATCAACTTCAACCTTCAACCGACCGTGCCGTGGTGACCGGGTGGAATCCTATTCTGCACTGCCGAAGAAACGAAGCAGGTCAACCGATCGGGTGACTTTTCACCCGATCGGGTGATTTCGTTTTCTATATATATGACCCCTAGGTTTTCCAAAAACGGGAGTTGTTATTTTTTGCTGTTTTTTCTCTCTCTTGACGGCTGTAATTTTTTAGTTACTTGTAAGTTTTCCGATCTTTGTCAAACTTTAATATAGTGTTATTAGCATTGCTCTTACAGCTTTTCAATTGCCTGATCATGATTTTTACGGTCGATTTCTATTTAGATCGCTTTTTACTAAATATGTGTGAGTAGTTCCCAAATCTGGTATTTTGGTGGAAACCCCTTCGTGGGCTCTCCCCGATGCGTCCATAGGACTAGGAAATCGATAGGGATTAGGAATCTAATGGTTACGCGGGGTGTTTTATTGTCATCAGCGGGAAAAAGACCGCCTTTGACCGTCGGGCCAAGGGGGAATAAACTTGGCGGTTGACTCCCTAGCCATAGCTCACGCCCTTAGCATAGACGTCGAATCCTAGCGCACGGGAGCAGCAGGATGAGACGTTGGGAGTCATCGTTGCGAGCTTAGTGCTCCCGGAGTCGGTCAGTGTTAATTGACACGGGAGTGCGCACTAACCAAACCCGGGAAGTCATCCTGGGCACCGACCAGAATATCGGGCCCATGGGATGCTGGTACCACTTTCAGAGGCAACGTCTCACCATTAGACCCTAATTCTGATCGTTATCCTACCCGTAGGCCGTATCGGCGTGAATCGCACGATAGGGTGGAAACCAAAGTCCCGGGTTTTTCCTTTATATTGTTTATACCTTGCATTCAATTTATCGTGACAACCCATCATCTGATTCGGGCTAGCTCGCTTGATCGCGCCCCGGATAAACGTCCCGGAGCGACAGTTGTAGTTTTACCGCAAGCGCACGGTATAGCGGCGAGCGGGTATCGAACACAGGGAGGATGAATGACCGTGCTTGTTCCTAATCAACCTGGCTATTCAAGAGAGATAATTGCCTTGGGCGATCCTGTCACAATCGTCAGACAAATGTACGAAGTATCAAATCAAATAAAGAACGTCTAGGGAATGGGGAATCCCCGCTACTCACCGTATTTCATAAGAGTGGTTCGTCGGTATTAAAATTGCTAGAATGAGAATTCGGATGAACTAGTTGCAACTGAATGTAGAACCAAGCTCACGCTCTCGCGCTGTTGCCGGTCTATAGCTTTCCTAGGTTCGGGTCCAATCTCTTGCAAACCCTAGCCTAGGGAAGCTAGCGTTAGGATCAACATCATCGCCCAATCGCGCACCGAGCCCAATCTCTTGCAAACTCGGTCCACGATCTAGATTGGGATAGTTCCTACCCGTCCAATATCTTGCAAACAAGTATTGGCATGGAATTGCACCCGGAAATCCTAATATCGGTCCAATCTCTTGCAAACCGATACTTCGAAAATCCGACTCCAACCCAATTCAGATTTCTAGGGTTTCCTATCGAATTGGGATCCAATCTCTTGCAAATCCCAATTGATATGAATACCTAGCCATCCGTAGTAAATCGATCCCAATCTAATCTCAAATAACAATCCTAGCTCAATTTCCACCAATTCATCACAATTATGAAATAGAGCTCGTAGGGTTCATCCCCACGCCCCAAGACGTGGTGACTACTCACAAATCATAGCAATATCACAAATTTGATCAATGAAATAAGCAATGGAATTCATCACAAATATTGAGATAAACAATAAAAATAGAATTTTTAGGGAAGAGAGATGCAAACCAATGGAGTTCTTCAATTTAATCCAACAAAAATCCAAGTTTTTCCTCTTCTCCAATCACAATAATAAAGCTAAAAAGTAATCTAAAAAGCTGCAAAAAATCTAAGAGATGGCCCTCCAAACTAGGGTAAAAGCAGGGCTTAAATAGCCCCAAAAATCGTCCAAAAATCTTGACCAAAACGCCCATGCACAGCCTGTTTTCCACAAATTTCGCTACAGGCAGCGCATCGCACTCGGCCGAGTGACAAATGTCGCTCGGCCGAGTGAGAAACCCTGTACTTTTCCAGTAAGTCAGGGCCTTCAGGGGTCTTCACTTCAGGAGCGGCTCGGCCAAGTGAGTTGTCGTCACTCGGCCGACGGCTTCACTGCACTCGGGCGGACGGGATAATCCACTCGGCCGAGTGGGTCTTCTGAAGCTCAGGTGGCCGAAAAACAGAAACTTCGATATTTTGGAGGGGCTTCGTCTGGGCGCCACTCGGGCGGACGTGGTATCGTCACTCGGCCGATGTGGTCTCCGTCGCTCGGCCGAGTACACATGGAAATCGTGTCTGAACGGGTCGGCCGAGCAGTGTCTCGCTGGTCGGCCGAGTGGCTCCTCCACTCGGCCGAGTGGGACACAAAAAATGCCCAATCTGATTGTTTTGGCCTCCTCGTCGCTCCTGCGACGTCCATTCTTCTTCCGCTCCTCTCCAACAGCAAAATACCACTCGGGGAGGTCGTCGGTGGCCGTCTAGAGTAAGCGCATCTCGAGATCACTCCAAATCACGCCAAATCACCTGAAATGCGACAAAAACAACAAATCGTGAAAAGCATCGCAATATCGTCGATATATCGTGAAAAACATGATTTGGGCAATCTAAATGGCATGCAAATACAAGGAAAAAAGGTGTAAAATAAGGAGTGATCAAAATCCCCCAAGCTTGCCTCTTACTCGTCCTCGAGGAAGATAAGTAAAAGGCGAACCCGGTGGATTCGGAAAACGAAAACGGCAAAAAACGAAAAAAATGAAAAACGAAGAAGAATGAAAACGAAATGGAAACAATGAAGGAAGAAAGAAAGAAAGAAGCGAAGAGGTGGGATGCTAGATCATTTTCTCAGGACGTGGGTTTCACTTACTCTTATAACATGCACCGAATGAGAAATACCTGTCAAAGAATTTTATTTTGATATCATAGTATAATAGTGCAAATAGAAATAGAAAACCCACGAACAACGATATAATCATGAAAAACGGAATGATTTTAAAATTAACATCGTCTGAATCATTTAAAGCGGTATACAAATCACAGATCACACACTTTTCAATTGAACGCTTTCTATCTGGAGTATAAGAGTATCACACTATAGATTAGAGAGAATAGAAAAGTATGGATTTCATGAAATGAACGCTAGGCTTAGATTTCTGGATTTTGTAAAGCTAGAAACAATCTCACCGAGTACAGAATATTACTTAGCCTAGGTTGTCGTGCAATGTCAAGTAGTCACTCTCTCACTCATCAATGGATCCCCTCCCCCAAGCTTATCTATAAGCGTGGTGGCACAAAAATATTTACATCCCCATTTTTTATATATATAGCTCCAAAAGCAACGAAAAGAAAGAAGAGAGAAAGAAAGTGAGATGGGATCTTTTATTGAGGATTTTTCCTCTCTTTTTTTTCTTTTTTTTTCTTTGCAATAAGCAATATATACACAATGATCCCAACTCAGAGAGAGATAATGATATACAAGAATGGTTTTCTCTCTTTTATTATTATTATTTTTTTGAATAGGGGATTTGGAGCTAGGAATTAATAGCGGGGGAAATGCCATAAAATAGAATCACTAAGGGGAGATTCACCAATGATTTTCAAAAGTAGAGAAATGATGTTCAAGATTTGTGGAGAAAGAAATATATATATCTCTCGGCTCACTCTATAAGACATGCACGACAACTTCAGCAGGGTAATCTAATCTACTCAGTTTTGATCACAAAAAAAGCTAACTAATCCAGATATATCATAGCTAATCATCATTCAATCATCCTGAAGTGAAGTGTACAATTCATGCATATAGAAGTGATAAAGGAAAAGAAATCAGTACTCCAGATATAGGCATTCAATGCGTGAATCTTGGTGTGTTTTCTGTGATAGCATACATATGAATATTCAGGCTCAGCTAATAATAAAATTTCATCCATTTTCATGTGGAAAAAGTGTGGGTTACTATTTCTAAATGCAAAGCAAGTCATAGCATATGATATCAGAAATAAAATCTAAGACATGACAAATATAGCATGCATATAGAATAAGCTAACTCCACGTAGACATCATCACAGAAAATTCATCTCTAGCATGAGATGAAAAAAGAAAGAAATAAAGATAAAGGAAAAGTAGAACTATTTACAATGCGGCACGCAGAGAAATAAGAAAAACGTGATGCATGGTAAAATGAGAAAAAATGATGAAAATAAGTGCAAATAAGTGCAAAAGCGGAAAGTGGCGTGAAAAACTAAAAATAAAGGTGGCAAAACGAAAAAGAACGTGAGAACTCACTCCCCCAAGCTAAACGGCACAGTGTCCTCAATGTGCAAAGTGTGGCACACAGAGAGACAAGTAATGTGAGGGGCAAGTGAGGATGCATGCATGATGGAAAGAAAAAAGATAATAAAACGAAAAATAAAGAAATGAAAATATGATGCGGATATGATGCATGCACAGATATGAGTGATACGAGTATAGATGTGTCACCAAAAACTCTCCCTCTCCCAAAAAGGATATATAAATAGATACGGCAAAATGAGAATCCCAAAATAAGTGAGGGGAGGGGGGGCGTACAAAAATGCAACGGGACCCAGCAGAAACGGGCAGCATAACGGCAGGAATAGACTAAGGCATCAGGGGTGCCTAAGAAGGTGGCGCTGCACCGTCTCCGTCCCGAGGTGGAGGTGGAGGAGGAGGTGGTCTAGGCTGCTGAGCTGAGGTGGGCGTGGAAGTGGGAGCAGGTCTAGTGTGTGTGGAAGTGTGTGTGGGAACCTGCTGGGTGGGTGGGGGTACGCGCGGGAGACGCTCTAAGATCTGTGTCAGGCAGTAGTGGATCTGAGGGATCAGGTCAAAGCGTCCAGCCATCGTAGAGACGGTGGAGGACAGGGTCCTAAGGTCACCTCTGAGACCGCCCACCGCCAACTCAAGAGCACGAATGCTCTGCAGTACAGTGTCGGGCGGGGGTGGTGCAGAGGGACGCACCGGTCTAGGCTGCGCAGGGCGAGGCTGGCGTACGCGTGTGGAGTATGTAACGGGCTCAGCAGGGAAGGGGACAAAAGGTGCCGCGCCAGCAAATGTGGGCATGGCCTCAGTGTGAGGCCGGGACGCCGGCTGGTGAGAAGTAGAGGCAGCGGCAGCAAAGGAAGCGTGCAAAAGTGGCAACGAGGTGGCAAGAGAGGTCAGTGGCCCAGAAGTGTGGACAGACGCCACGACGCTCTCGGAGAATACGGCGGCTGTGGAGACAGAGGACTCTACCGCTGGGGCGGAACTATGTGGACCAAAAGGCGCAATCCCAGCGGAGATCATGCTAGCCATGGTCTCCACGACCGCAGCAAACGAGGGCTCTCCATGCTCGACAAAGGTCGGCGGGCGCTCGGGGAGTGCGGAGCAAAGAGGCTCCACGGACAGAGGGCCAGAGGTGGCAGCGGGAGTGGTGGGGACAGCCTCGGAAGTGGTGACAGTGGTGGAAGTGGGCTCAGAAAAAGTACTCTCGACACTGACAGAGGTGGGGACAGAAGTGTCAGGAGCAGCGGAAACGACTGGTATGGGCTGAGGGGCCACTGGGTCAACCGGGTCGGCGACAGGCTCGGCAGGGTGTGCAGCAGGGTCTGCGGGGGCAGCCTGGGCAGCGTGGGCAGCGTGGGCCTGCTCGGCCTCCTCGGCCTTGAGCACGTAGGCGGCGGGGATGAGGACATCCATCTCTGGGAGCCAGTCAACGTGGGCTGGTGCAATCTGGGTCCGAGCAGGGCTCGGGAGAATCATGTAATCGGCCCCGTAGGGGCCATGCAACCAGACCCAGTGACGCTCACCATGCGGATGAAGCATCTTCATCCGGGCCATGACATCAATCGACAAAGAAGTGGGGCCCGATACTCGCCGCAGGTCGTCAGGTAGGTCCTCGCCCGTCATCATGGTAAGCAGGGTGATCAGACCGCCGCAGCAGATCGGTGAGCGAGCGCCCACCGATACAATGATGCGGTCTAAAAACCAAGCCGCAATGTCGATCACGACGGCGGGGACAAGCTCGTGTCCATCCCTAGATAGAGCTCTGGGACGTGTCATCGTATAGAGCATGTAGAGCTCTGGCGTAGACATCGTGCCCGGCTCATATCTGGCCAAAAAGGTGGTCTCCATGAGGCGCTGGGCAATACGTAGGCAGGGGTGGACAATGGCCGACGCCTTGGCCCTACTAGGGTCAAAGGCGGCGTGGTGGCCTGTAATCCGGGCCCAGAAGGCGCCGGCGTCGAAGGAAGGTGGGGGGATGTGGGTAGGGCCGTAACCGCGATCGGCTCCGGGGACTACGGGCCATGAGAAGAACGCTCTCATCATATCGAGAGTGACCTGGCACTCTCGATCCATGAACCTGAATGAGCATCCCTCATCGGTCCGGGCGATCGAACTCAAAACCTCAAGTGTCGGGCGGGTGAACGTGTCCGCCGACACCTGAAGGAAGTCGCGCCAACCCACGTTGTCGTACAACGTGAGTATCCCCTCTAGTACCCCCAGGCGTCCAAGGTCAGCGAGGTGTGCAAACCTGGAGGGTACGATCGAGCGCTGGGAGATACGGTCGAAGACGGCGCGGTGTGCGTCGTCTCGGAACGTGATCCTGAGCGGCCCGACCAGTGGAGCCGGTGGTGGTGGCTGTGCAGCGGCGGGGAGTGGCTGTGCGGGCTGTGCGGGCTGTGCGGGCTGTGGGTGCGCTGCAGGCTGTGCGGGGTGTGCGGGGCCTGCAGGCTGTGCGGGGTGTGTGGGGGAAGGCGGAGGAGAGTCCTCCACCAAGTGGGAGGGGCCGGGCTCGTCCGACCGCTTCCGCTTGGCGGAAGCTCTCGTCGACCGCGGCCGTGTCCGGGGCGGCATATCGGCCCCGAGCGCACGCCGAAAAAGTGAAAAAAGTGCGGTGCGTGTAAAAGAATGGAAAGAGTATACCCAAACACGCCGCGAGTGCTAAGCAGTGGAAGCGTGCGAAGTCCGCGCCTCCACGAAGTCCTGAGCAGCCCGTAGAAGCTCCCCTGAGCTCTCCTAAACTCCAAAAAGCAACCTGCGCATGAAAAAGCGATATCAGCGAGTAATAATCAAAATGTATGGAGCAATAAGGGTATAATGGATAGATATAGGAATTGATTTGGGTTATGGGGGCGTTTAGCACATGGATCCTCAAGAAATACACGAAAAGAGGAGAAAACGGCGAAAACAGGGTTACCGGAGGTGATCGGACGGCGTGCCGCCGGCGGCGACTCGGGCGAGGCACCGGCGTGTGCTCGGCCGGCGGTGGTGGACCGAGCGGCGGCGCGGCGAGGTCGTCCGGGCGAGTGAGGGTCTGAGCGAAGCGAGATCGGGCGAGGGGAGCTGGAGCGTCGGGCGCTTGGGGGGTTTTGGGATTTCGAAAAATGAGCCCCCCTCGGCCCTTATATAATAAAACTTACAACTCGGCCGAGTGACGTGGTCACTCGGCCGAGTGAGACCATTGAAAGTTTCCTCCCCGATATCGCTTCGGCCGAGTGGCTTTGCCAGCCTCGGCCGAGTGGAGTAAGTCCATTCGGCCGAGTGACTCAAGCTACTCGGCATGACTCGCCCTAGGAGGGTATCCGTTTCACTCGGCCGAGTGAATATATATACTCGGCCGAGTAGCAGTTATAATGAAATGAGGAAAATAGACAGAGAGTTGGGTATAGTAGACTTTCCTCGTTCGTGAGCGGCTCGGCCGGACGAACTTCTGTACTCGGCCGAGTGACTAGTATGCTCGGCCGAGTGAGCCTTGTTTTCTGCTGTCTGTCTTTGTTTGGGCTCTAAACTCCGTCTTTCTTCCTCCAGTCGATTGCATCCTCCTCCTAAGCGTCGAGCGCCTTCTTGGGGCGCTCCTCGTCGTCTCGTTCATCCTCCTCATGATGGATCTACCTATCTCCTCTCATGTCAAGAAAAATAGGACCCGTTATCACAAAATTTTTGGGCGAACGACTCGAAACACTAAAAATTTCTAAAACGAAAATAAAGAAAAAGTAAAAATAAAGCAAAAACCGTCGGGTTGCCTCCCGACAAGCGCTCGTTTAAGGTCGTGAGCTCGACCCCCTATAATTTTCAATCAATGCGGGATGTTTGGTGCATATGAGATGCACCCATCGAATTTTCCGGGGAGCGTGCTTGGATTCGGATGTGGCGGCGGCGCGTTCTCCCGCGGTGGTCTCTCGTCTCGAATAGTGTCGGGGGGAGGCTCCCCCAAGCTAGCGTTTGCTCCGGTCAACGGCTTAACCGGTGATGCCGGTCTCCGTGCCGGCGGAGCTTTCTTTGGAGACTTTAATTTCGAGAGCTTGCAGAGCTCTCGAATTCTTGCGACATCAGCGTCGCCTTCATCTTCTTCACCGGAGAGGTCGGGGGAATCATCTTTATTCTCTTCATGGCCTAAATCCGGGCCTTCTTCAAAATCTTCATCAAAAAGGGCGCCAATTGAGTGGGGAATCGCCTCCTCTATCACCTCATCAAGGAGGTCCATGTAGTCAAGTTCCTCGTGATAAGGCATATGCTTCATAGCCTTAGGAATGTGGAGCTCCACCTCGATGTTTCCGACGTTTAAGGTTAAGGTACCTTCGCGCACGTCGACGATGACTCCGGCGGTGGTGAGGAATGGGCGTCCAAGTATCAATGAGGTGTCTCCCTCCTCCTTAACGTCCATGATGACGAAGTCACATGGCAAGCATATTCCACCCGGGACTTGAAGTGGGATGTCTTCGGCAATCCCCACCAGCCGTGTTATCCGTCCATCGGCTAATTGAATGCGCATGTCGGTGGGTTTCAACTTTGTCCCGGTGTTTAGTCTCAAGAACATGGAGAGGGGCATGAGGCTCACGCTAGCCCCAAGGTCAACCAACGCCTTTTGAAGAGGAACGCCGCCCAAGGTGCAAGGAATCCGAAAACTCCCCGGATCTTTAAATTTCGCCGGCTCCTTCTCTCTCTTGGTGAACCAAGAGCCCTCCTCGGCTAGCATTATCTTTTCCTTCCTCTTTCTTCCCGAAATCAAGTCCTTCAAGAATTTGGCATATGTGGGGATCTCGACGATGGCGTCAAGGAAGGGAATATTTAGGCTAACTCCTCTTAGGTACTCGAGAAATTTTGCTAGCCTTTTCTCCATTTTAGCTCTAGCGAGCCTTTGGGGGAATGGGACCGGTGGCATGAAGCGCCTTTCCTCAATCAATTGCTCCGCTCTAGATTTCTCCTCGTCATACGGCTCCTTCTCATTTTCAACTTCTACTATTGGCTCAATTGGCTCCAAGCGCTCCTCCACGGGCTCCTCGGTAGGAATCATGGCGGGGGTGGTGTCCTTCCCGCCTCTAGTAGTAACGGCAACTACGGCGTTGATGTGGCCGGTGTTGCCCCGTGGGTTTTGCTCCGGTTGCGCCGGCAATCGTTGAGTGTTCCGATTGAGCAAAGCCAATTGCTCCGATATTTGAGACACTACGGTATTAAGAGAGTCTTGCCCCGCCTTCAAAGTAGCATTCACCTTATTTTGCTCGACCATGAATGCCTCCACTCTAGTTTCGAAGTCAGTTCGTTGCGGAGCTTGTGGAGGGCTTTGGTTTTGATTCCTCCACCCTTGGTTGTATCCGGGAGGCCTATAAGGTGGAACTTGTTGCTTCGGTTGAAATTTTTGTTGAGTAGGCCCCCTCGGTGGGTAATATTGTTGTTGGGGTGGTGGTGGCCGAGCTTGATTAGGCGGTTGTTGTGGCGGGTTCAAAGCTCCTTCATTGTTGGCGTAGGAGAATCCCGGATGATTTCTTGCGGCCAGATTGGACCAATACCCTTGGTTCCCCGCAACATATTGTACTTGCTCCAAGGATCCTTCTACTTGCTCTCCTCCCGAGTACATGGCTTGAGATTGGTCTTGCCAATCACACATTTGGTTCGTCGGCGCGGAGGTGGAAGGGCTTCCTTGGGGCTCCGTAATGAACTTCTCCAATCTCTCCACCACCTTGTGGAGAGAATCAAATTTGCTTGTAAGCTCCGATACGGCCTTCGCCTCATAGATGCTTGTTGGCTTTAAGGAGGACATGGAGTGTCCTCGCTCATCGCCCCATTGTTGGTTATTTGAGGCCATCTCCTCGATTAGGGCCGTAGCTTCCTCGGGAGTCTTTGACAAGATAGCACCATTCGCCGCGGCATCAATAATTTGTTTGGTCCCAGGTTGGAGACCGTTGTAGAAGCTATGCACTAGCTCCCAATCTTCTATACCGTGGTGCGGGCATTGATGCTGTAAATCCTTGAATCGCTCCCAAGCTTCATAGAGCGTCTCTTGTGGTCCTTGCTTGAAGGACATGAGAGCGCTCCGGATCTTCACCGTCTTGGATGGCGGATAGAATTTGTCAATGAATACATCCGCCAACCCGTCCCAAGAGGTGAAAACTCCGTCAGCCTGCGTCCTCAGCCAATAGAGTGCCTTGTCCTTTAGCGTGAAGGGGAAGAGACGCAGTCTGATGGCATCGATGGGGACCCCCGGCATTTGGAATGTGGCGCACTTCGACAAGAATGATTGGATGTGGTAGTGGGGGTTCTCATGGGCGTTCCCATGAAATGGGTCTTGTTGCATCAAAACCACCAATCCAGTCTTTAGCTCGAAGTTCTTGTCGGCCGCCAACTCCGGCACGGCAATGGATGATGTGGTAGAAGAGGTCTTAGGCCGAAGCCTATCGCGAATAGAAATTATTCTCGCCATCCTTGCCGCCAATTCTTCGGGAGTTTCCGGGTTGGTCATAAACCGCCCTTCCGGATATTGTCTTCTTTCCGCTCTAAGTCTCCGCGCGGTACGTTCGATCTCCGGATCAAATAATAAGGCTTCGGGGTCCGCCGTAGATCTCGTGTACATGCACAGGGAAAACAGAGTTTCAAAGAGATGATTAGTTCCGTGGAAGGGTTAGGTAAGAATAGTAATGGAAATAATAATAATAATGAAAAAATAAAAAATAAAAATAAAAGAAAGAAGTAGCTAGGGTGAGAAAGGATCAAACGCAATCGCCTCTCCGGCAACGGCGCCAAAAACTTGATCGCGCCCCGGATACACGTCCCGGAGCGACGGTTGTAGTTTTACCGCAAGCGCACGGTATAGCGGCAAGCGGGTATCGAACACAGGGAGGACGAATGACCGTGCTTGTTCCTAATCAACCTGGCTATTCAAGAGAGATAATTGCCTTGGGCGATCCTGTCACAATCGTCAGACAAATGTGCGAAGTATCAAATCAAATAAAGAACGTCTAGGGAATGGGGAATCCCCGCTACTCACCGTATTTCATAAGAGTGGTTCTTCGGTATTAAAATTGCTAGAATGAGAATTCGGATGAACTAGTTGCAACTGAATGTAGAACCAAGCTCACGCTCTCGCGCTGTTGCCGGTCTATAGCTTTCCTAGGTTCGGGTCCAATCTCTTGCAAACCTTAGCCTAGGGAAGCTAGCATTAGGATCAACATCATCGCCCAATCACGCACCGAGCCCAATCTCTTGCAAACTCGGTCCACGATCTAGATTGGGATAGTTCCTACCCGTCCAATCTCTTGCAAACAGGTATTGGCATGGAATTGCACCCGGAAATCCTAATATCACTCCAATCTCTTGCAAACCGATACTTCGAAAATCCGACTCCAACCCAATTCGGATTTCTAGGGTTTCCTATCGAATTGGGATCCAATCTCTTGCAAATCCCAATTGATATGAATACCTAGCCATCCGTAGTAAATCGATCCCAATCTAATCTCAAATAACAATCCGAGCTCAATTTCCACCAATTCATCACAATTATGAAATAGGGCTCGTAGGGTTCATCCCCACGCCCCAAGACGTGGTGACTACTCACAAATCATAGCAATATCACAAATTTGATCAATGAAATAAGCAATGGAATTCATCATAAATATTGAGATAAACAATAAAAATAGAATTTTTAGGGAAGAGAGATGCAAACCAATGGAGTTCTTCAATTTAATCCAACAAAAATCCAAGTTTTTCCTCTTCTCCAATCACAATAATAAAGCTAAAAAGTAATCTAAAAAGCTGCAAAAAATCTAAGAGATGGCCCTCCAAACTAGGGTAAAAGCAGGGCTTAAATAGCCCCAAAAATCGTCCAAAAATCTTGACCAAAACGCCCATGCACAGCCTGTTTTCCGCAAATTTCGCTACAGGCAGCGCATCGCACTCGGCCAAGTGACAAATGTCGCTCGGCCGAGTGAGAAACCCTGTACTTTTCCAGTAAGTCGGGGCCTTCAGGGGTCTTCACTTCGGGAGCGGCTCGGCCGAGTGAGTTGTCGTCACTCGGCCGACGGCTTCACTGCACTCGGGCGGACGGGATAATCCACTCGGCCGAGTGGGTCTTCTGAAGCTCAGGTGGCCGAAAAACAGAAACTTCGATATTTTGGAGGGGCTTCGTCTGGGCGCCACTCGGGCGGACGTGGTATCGTCACTCGGCCGATGTGGTCTCCGTCGCTCGTCCGAGTACACATGGAAATCGTGTCTGAACGGGTCGGCCGAGCAGTGTCTCGCTGGTCGGCCGAGTGGCTCCTCCACTCGGCCGAGTGGGACATAAAAAATGCCCAATCTGATTGTTTTGGCCTCCTCGTCGCTCCTGCGACGTCCATTCTTCTTCCGCTCCTCTCCAACAGCAAAATACCCCTCGGCGAGGTCGTCGGTGGCCGTCTAGAGTAAGCGCATCTCGAGATCACTCCAAATCGTGCCAAATCACCTGAAATGCGACAAAAACAACAAATCGTGAAAAGCATCGCAATATCATCGATATATCGTGAAAAACATGATTTGGGCAATCTAAATGGCATACAAATACACGGAAAAAAGGTGTAAAATAAGGAGTGATCATCGCTCATGGGGTGAATTTGATCCTTCTTGACACAAGCACATCCACGCCTCCCTGAGTTCGACCCCCAAGCCACACTACAACACCGTGCGCTTGCAGTTACAAATATTTAAATCTCACGCCCCCGATCACATTATTGCACACACACGCAACACGCGTAAAAGCATGGGGGGCGGGTCAATAGCTCATTCACATTTGAAGAAAAAGTATAAAATGAAAAATTCTATATGAAAGAAAAAAAATATGTGAACAAGTATGCATCGTTCTTTTAGCTATGTTGAGTAGCCGGATCCTCGTGCCTAAGGAAGCATTGGGAATTCACGCCGAAAGGTATAGTTTGGGGAAGTGCATAAAATAAAATAATCGAATCATAGCTGGTTTGAGCTAATATGTCCATTGGGTCCTTCTTGGCCTAATGCCCTAAAGTTGTCTTATTTGAGAGTTATTGATCCAACGCTCCTTATACAAACTATTCTTGGATTCCAAAAGTATATAGAAAAAAATAACTGAGAAACATTCCACATATGGATGAGCGAGTGACACCATAAATCACGGAATGATTACATGTTGTGATGTCCACTTTCTTAATTGATTCATTTTCCATAACATTTTATTCATTCTTCTTTTGATCTGTGTATATCTTTGGTTTCCATTTTAAAAACTGAATTCGGGATAGAGAACATATTTTAGAACATGAACATCTTCATAGTTGTGTATGGTATATGTATCTCTATTTTGAAAAATTATACTCTATGTTGTGTTTTGGATGGTTGATAGAAGTTAACATGTTTTACATGGATATCTGTATGGTGACCCTCGGGTGCATATCTGATTTGACTCTACTTGAACTTTAGGCGGTGATTTCATTTTCGGTATTTCATCCAAGATCTGCTTCCTCTTTGCCTTCCTTGAGGACACTGAAGAGTTTAGCTTGGGGGATTTTGATGAGTTTATTAATTTACATATTTTTAGTGCGAGTTATTCATGCATTACATCATGTGAATCCCACTTTTTATATCATGTCACTTTATTTCCATTCTTTTTCACTCTTTAGGGTGCTTTTGCGCATTTCAGGTCAATATCGAGCTATTTGGAGCTATTTGGAGTCAACAAGTGAATAAACAAGTGAAGTGAGGCGAATGATTCAAAATAACGTTCATTTGAAGAAAACGAGACCCCATACGGCCATGTGTGATATCACACATAGCCATGTGCAAGACAATGGCAGCGGCAATGCCACAAGACCGTGTGTGTTACCCCACACGGTAGTGTGAGGGAGCTTGTAAATTGAAGACCACACTGGCCAGCGCACATGGATGTGTACGCTATATGGAGAGGCTAAAGAAAGAATTGGACACGGTCGTGTGACCACTGACACGACCGTGTCACTGTCCGAATAGAAAAGACAGAAACGTGGCTTGTTGGGGACTTCAGTTACACGGTCGTGTGTCCTATCCATATGGCAGTGTCATTCTGAAGCACAAAGGAGCTCTTCTAAAGATTACAGTTACACGATCATGTGGAGAGGCCACATGACCGTGTCATTCTAAAGCAACAAATGGTCATGTTGTACGATTGAGTTGACATGATCGTGTCAATCGCTTGACATGGTCTTTAGCGACTGATGGGTAGAGTTTTGCTTGAACCCATTAGGGTTTTTTAGGAATGTATTTATACTCTTTGTGCATCAGTTTTGAAGGTGCTTCTTCATCTATCTTTCATTGAACTTTCCACTGTAATTAGTTAGGAGTCGGAGTAGGTAAGGTTTATTTTTGCTTTTCTTTATTCGACACAAATTTGTATCGATTAAAGACCTATGTATTACGAATTTGTAAGCTAAGTATTTTTCTACTTTTATTATGCTTTCTAATTGTTCTTGTATTACCTTTGTGATGCTTTCTTTGAGGTATACGTCGTAGTTTTCATCTAGAGCATGTGTTGAACTGATCACTCCGTATTTTACACCTTTTTTACGCATGTTTGCATGCCATTTAGATCGCTCAAATCATGTTTTTCACGATTTATCGACAATATTGCGATACTTTTCACGATTTGTTGTTTTTGTCGTATTTCAGGAGATTTGGAGCGATTTGGAGTGATCCCGAGATACACCTACTCCGGAGTGTCACCAAAGACTTCCCTAAGGGGTATTTTGAGATTGGAGAGGAGCGGAAGAAGAAAGAACGTCGTAGGAGCGACGAGGAGGAAAAAACACTCAGAATGGGCATTTTCAGTGTCTCACTCGACCGAGTGAAGGAGTCACTCGGCCGACCAGCGAGACCCCACTCGGCCGGCCAGATCGGACACGCTTCAAGTGTGCACTCGGCCGAGCATCAGAAGCCGCCTCGGCCGAGTGACATATCCCGTCCGCCCGAGCGGCACTCAGACGACGCCCCTCAAAAAGAGCCAACTTACTGTTTTTCGTCAGTCTGAGCATCAGAAGACCCACTCGACCGAGTGGCAATTGCCGACCGCCCGAGTGAAGATAAGCCCATCGGCCGAGTGACGACAACTCACTCGGCTGAGTGACCCCCGAAGTGAAGACCCCCAAGACCCCAGACTTACTGGAAATTCTCAGGGTCTCTCACTCGGTCGAGTGACTTTTGTCACTTGGCCGAGTGAGCAGCACTGCCTGTAGCGGAAATCACGATTTTGGAGCTACGCAGGGGCAGTTTGGTCACGAATTTTTGGGCAGTTTTGGGGGTATTTAACCCCAGATTCTAACCTAGTTTAGAGAGCTTTTTCCTTGCTTTTGGCAGCCTTTTAGATTAGACTTTTTAGTTTTTGATTCTTGTGATTGGAGAGTAGAGAAAATGGTTATTTTGTTGGATTCTTGGAGAACTATATTGGTTTGTCTCTCTCTTCATTAAAAATCCTATTTTTATTGTTATTTTGATTATTGCTATGAATTCCATTGCTATTTCAATTGATTATTCTTTCATTTGTGATATGATCTGTGAGTAGTCTCAACGTCTTAGGGCGTGGGGATGAACCCTACGAGCCCAATTTCCGATTTGTGATGATTTGGTAGAACTATTGCTAGAATTGCTATTAGGGTTAGTTTGGGATTGATATAACACGGATAGCTAGGTATTCATATCGATTGGGATTTGCAAGAGATTTGATCCCAATTCGATAGGAAACCCTAGAAATCCGAATTGGGTTGAAATCGAGTTTCCGTAGTATCGGTTTGTAAGAGATTGGACCGATACTAGGGTTCTCGGTTGCAATTCTATACCTATACCCGTTTGCAAGAGATTGGACGGGTAGGAACTATCACAACCTAGGTCGTAGCCCGAGTTTGCACGAGAGTGGGCTCGGGATGCGATTGAACAATGACGTTGATCCTAATGCTAGCTTGCCTAGGCTAGGGTTTGCAAGAGATTGGACCCGAACCTAGGTTTGCTATAGACCGGCAACAGCACGAGAGCGTGAGCTAGGTTTTACATTCAGTTGCAACTAGTTCACCTGAAATACTACCCTAGCAATCGTGATACCGATGAATCACATTGACGAGATACGGTGAGTAGCGGGGATTCCCTATTCCCTAGGCGTCTTTATTTGATTTTATATCTCTATACTTTGTTTGACAATTGTGACAACACCGCCGAAAGGCAAATCCCTACTTTTCTGTCCCTATAGCCAGGTTGTTCGGATAAGGCACTGTCATACGTCCTCCCTGTGTTCGATACCCGCTCGCCATTACACCGTGCGCTTGCGGTAAAACTACACGGTCACTCTTTAGGGTGTACGCCCAGGCGCGATCAAGTTTTTGGCGCCGTTGCCGGCGAGGCGATTGTGTTTGATCCTACCACCCTAGCTATTTCTTTCTTTTTGTTTTATTTCTTTATTTTTATCTAACCCTTCCATTGTGCTAGTCACTTCTTTGAAACTTTGTTTTCCCGTGCATGTACACGAGATCCACAGCGGACCCCATCGATATATTGTTTGATCCTGAGATCGAGCGTACATTGCGGAGAAACAGAGCGGAGAGGAGACCCGATACGGAAGGGAGGTTTACGAACATCCGGGAGACGCCTGAAGAGTTAGCGGCAAGAATGGCGAGGATTATTTCCATTCGAGATAGGCTCAGGCCTAAGAATTCCTCCACGACCTGGTCCATAGCCATGCCGGAGTTGGCGGCCGACAAGAATTTTGAGTTGAAGACTGGGCTTGTGGTTCTGATGCAGCAGGATCCATTTCATGGGAACGCCCATGAAAATCCCCACTACCACATCCAGCTCTTCCTATCAAAGTGCGCCACCTTCCAGATGACGGGCGTTACCCTAGATGCCATCAGACTGCGCCTCTTCCCCTTCACATTAAAGGATAAAGCTCTTTATTGGTTGAGGACACAAGCTGAAGGAGTCTTTACCACATGGGATGAGTTGGCGAGCGCGTTTATCGACAAGTTCTATCCGCCCTCCAAGACGGTAAAGATTAGGAGTGCTCTCATGTCCTTCAAGCAAGGACCTCAAGAGACACTCTACGAGGCTTGGGAGCGCTTCAAAGATCTGCAGCATTAGTGCCCCCACCATAGCATTGAAGATTGGGAGCTAGTCCATAGCTTCTACAATGGTCTCCAACCGGGGACCAAGCAGATTATTGATGTCGCGGTAAATGGGGCCATCCTATCGAAGACTCCCGATGATGCTACGGCCTTAATTGAGGAGATGGCCTCGAACAATCAACAATGGGGCGACGAGCGAGGACACTCTTCGTCCTCTTTGAAGCCATCTAGCATCTATGAGGCAAAGGCCGTAGCGGAGCTGACCAACAAGTTCAATTCTCTCCACAAGGTAGTGGAGAGACTGGAGAAGTATATTACGGAGCCCCAAGGAACCCCTTCCACATCCACACCAACAAATCAAATGTGTGATTGGCAAGACCAATCCCAAGCTATGTATTTGGGAGGAGAACAAGGAGAGGGATCTTTGGAGCAAGTTCAATACGTCGCGGGGAACCAAGGATATTGGGCCAATCCGGCCACTAGAAACCATCCCGGTTTCTCCTATGCCAACAATGATGGAGCATTGAACCCGTCGCAACAACTACCTCAACAAGCTCGACCACAACAACAACAACAACAACATTATCCACCGAGGGGGCCTCCGCAACAAAATTTCCCACCAAAGCAACAAGTTGGACCCTATAGGCCGCCCGGATACAATCAAGGGTGGAGAAATCCAAACCCTCTACAAGCTCAACAACGTTCCGACTTTGAAGCTAGGGTGGAGGAGTTTATGGCCGAGCAGAAGAAGACTAATGCCTCCTTGAAGGCGAGCCAAGATTCCCTTGCAACCGTTGTAGGCCAAATCTCGGAGCAACTTGCGTTACTAAATCGAAATAGTCAACAGTTGCCGGCTCAACCCGAGCAAAATCCACGGGGCACCACCGGGCATATCAACGCCGTGGTTGCAGTTACTACGAGAGGCGGGAAGGACACCACCCCCGTCATGATTCCTACCAAGGAGCCCGTGGTGGAGAGAGTAGAGCCAAGTGAACCGGTCATTGAAGTTGAGAGGGAGAAAGAGCCGCAAGGGGAAGAAAAGTCCAGAGCAGAGCAATTGATTGAAGAGAGGCGTTTTATGCCACCAATCCCATTCCCTCAGAGGCTTGCTAGAGCAAAGATGGAGAAGCGACTAGCCAAGTTTCTCGAGTATTTGAGAGGGGTAAGCCTCAATATCCCCTTCCTCGATGCTATCGTGGAAATCCCGACATACGCCAAGTTCCTAAAAGATTTGATTACGGGAAGAAAGAGGAAGGAGAAAATCATGCTCGCTGAGGAGGGGTCTTGGTTCACCAAGAGAGAGAAGGAGCCCGCCAAATTCAAAGACCCGGGGAGTTTCCGAATTCCTTGCACCTTGGGCGGCGTCCCTCTACAAAAGGCGCTAGTGGACTTAGGGGCTAGTGTTAGCCGCATGCCTCTCTCTATGTTCCGAAGACTAAACACCGGCACAGAATTGAAGCCAACAGACATGCGGATACAACTAGCAGATGGTCGGATCACAAGGCCGGTAGGGATCGCAGAGGATATCCCGTTACAAGTCCCGGGTGGCATATGTTTGCCATGCGACTTCGTGATCATGGATGTCAAGGAGGAGGGAGATACGTCGTTAATACTTGGGCGCCCGTTCCTCGCCACCGCTGGTGTCATTGTCGACGTACGAGAAGGGACTCTAACATTGAACGTCAGAAACATCGAGGTGGAGCTTCATATACCCAAGGCAATGAAACACATGCCCTATCATG
This sequence comes from Scilla litardierei, assembly GCA_030789695.1. Taxonomy (NCBI): domain Eukaryota; kingdom Viridiplantae; phylum Streptophyta; class Magnoliopsida; order Asparagales; family Asparagaceae; genus Scilla; species Scilla litardierei. The sequence goes on from CM061131.1 coordinate 139,867,858, forward strand.
AGGAGCTGGACTATTGGGACCTCCTTGATGAGGTTATTGAGGAGGCGATCCCCCATTCCATCGGCGCACTATTCAAGGAAGATTTTGAGGAAGGGCCGGACTTGGGCCAAAAAGAAAAGATGGAGCGTTCCCCCGACCCCTCCATGGAAATTGATGAAGGCGACGCTGATGTCGCGAGAATACGAGAGCTCTGCAAGCTCTCAAAGATGAAGACTCCAAAGAAAGCCCCACCGATACGAAAATCGGTGTCACCGGTGAAGCCGAGGCCCAGAGCAAGCACTAGCTTGGGGGAGTCACCCCCCAACACTACCCGAGGCGAAGGAGCACCGAGGAAGTACACGCCGCCACAACATCCAAATTCAAGCGTTCTTCCAAATAAATTCGACGGGTGCATCTCATATGCACCCAATATCCCGCATTAAATTGAAAATCAAAGGGGGTCGAGCTCAAGACCTTAAACGAGCGCTTGTCAGGAGGCAACCCGACGGTTATCGCTTTATTTTTACTTTTTTCTTTATTTTTGTTTTAGAAATTATTACTGTTTTGAGTCGTTTGCCTAAAAATTTTGTGATAACGGGTCCTATTTTTCTTTGACAGGAGAGGAGAAAGGGATACCTATCATTAGGAGGATAAACAAGGCGACGAGGAGCGCTCCAGGAATGCGATCGATGCTTAGGAGTAGGATGAAATCGACTGGAGGAAGAAAAACAGAGATTAGAGCCCAAACGGAGCAAAACAGCAGAAAACAAGGTTCACTCGGTCGAGTATACTAGTCAGTCGGCCGAGCACATAAGCTCGTCCGCCCGAGCGGCTCACGAATGAGGGAAGTCTGCTATACCCAACTCTCTGTTTCTTTTCTTGATTTCAGTATAATTGCCACTTGGCCGAGTATAAATCTTCACTCGGCCGAATGAAACTGATACGCTCCTAGGGCGCCAACCGCCGAGTAGCTTGTGCCACTCGGCCGAATGGACTTTTTCCACTCGGCCGATGGTGGCAAAGCCACTCGGCCGAGTCCTAAGCGGGGAGGAATTTTCAAAAATATTTCCGTTACGATCACTCGGCCGAGTGACACTTTCACTCGGCTGAGTCGTAACTTTTCCTATATAAAGGGGATCGGGTCGGCGTGGAATTCGAAGCATCACTTTTTCGTTTTCACGCCCGAGCCCGCGCCCGATCAGCCCCCAACCCTCGCTGCCACTCGCCCGACCGCGCTCGCCACTGCCGCGCTTGGCCGACCACCGCCGGCTGACGCCCCCTCCGCACCGCCCGAGTCCCCGCCGGCGATCCCACCGCCGGCCGAGCTCCGGTAACGCGATTTCGCCCTATTTTCTCCTATTTTGTGTATTTTTCGACGATCCGTGTGTTTAACGAACCCCTAAACCAAATTAAATTCGATTTCTATCTATTATACCCCTAACCCCCCATACGTTTTGAATATTACTCGCTGATATCTTCGTTTGATGTGCAGGGTATATTGGGGAGCTTAGGGGAGCCTAGGGGAGCTCCCGGGGAGCGTTTTTGGCTTGTGGAGGAGGCGTCTTCGCACGCATCCATCATTTTGCTCTCGCGGCATGTTCTGGTATATTCGTTCCACTCATATTCGCACGGCGCATTTATTTCGTTTTTGGTGAGCACCCAGGGGCCACATGCCGCCCCAGCCACGGCCACGCACCAGGAGAGCTTGCGCTAAGCGGAAGCGGCCGGATGAGGCCGGCCCCTCCCACGAGATGGAGGACTCTCCTCCGCCTACACCACCTCACCCCGCACAGCCACAGCCCGCAGACCCCGTTCACCCCGCACAGCCACAGCCTGCGATCCCCGTTCACCCCGCTCAGCCACTCCCTGCCCACCCACTGCCACCTCCGGCTCCACTTGTCGGGCCGCTGGGGATTACATTCCGAGACGACGCACACCGCGTCGTCTTCGAGCGCATTACCCAACGTTCGATTGTACCCTCCAGGTTCGCACACCTTGTAGACCTAGGACGCCTGGGGGTACTTGAGGGGATGCTCACGTTGTATGACAACGTGGGCTGGCGAGATTTTCTCCAAGTGTCGGCGGACACCTTCGTCCGCCCGACACTTGAGGTGCTGAGTTCCATAGCCCGGACCGACAAGGGATGCTCGTTTAGGTTTATGGACCGAGAGTGCCAGGTCACTCTCGGTATGATGAGATCATTCTTTTCATGGCCCGATGTCCCCGGGGCCGACCGTGGTTACGCCCCCACTCACATTCGCCCACCTTCCTTTGATTCCCACGCTTTTTGGGCTCGGATCACGGGTTTACCTGCTGCCTTTGACCCTAGTAGGGCCAAGGCCTCGGCCATCGTCCACCCCTGCCTCCGCATAGCTCAGCGCCTTATGGCGACTACCTTTTTGGCGAGATATGAGCCTGGGACGATGTCCACGCCGGAGCTTTATATGCTCTATGCGATGACGCGCCCCAGAGCTCTAGCTAGGGAGAGTGACGAGTTGGTCCCCATCGTCGTGATTGATATCGCGAGCTGTTTTTTGGATCGCATCATCGTATCGGTGGGCGCTCGCTCACCGATATGTTGCGGCGGTCTGATCACCCTGCTCGCCCTGATGACCGGCGAGGACCTTCCGGCTGACCTGCGACGAGCCCCGGGCCCCACTTCACTGTCTATAGACGTCATGGCCCGGATGAAGATGCTTCGTCTGCACGGCCAGCGCCACTCGGTTTGGTTGCACGGTCCCTATGGTGCTGATTACATGATCCTTCCGAGCCCAGCTCGGACACAGATAGCACCAGCACAGGTGGACTGGCTTCCGGCGATGGATCTCCTGATCCCGCCGCCTACGTGCTCGAGGCCGAGGATGCCGAGCAGGCTGAGCAGGCCCACGCTGCACATGCTACACCCGCTGACCCCGTGGCCCCTCAGCAGCCTGATATTTCTGCTGCTCCCGACACCTCTGTCCACACTTCTGCCGGTGTCGGGAGTACACTCGCTGAGACCACCTCCACTACCTCCACGCCCACCACCATTCCCACCACAGCTGGCCCTCTGTCTGTTGAGCCCCTTTGCTCCGCCCTACCCGAGCGCCCACATACTATTATTGAGAGCAGAGAGCCCTCTTTCGCTGCCGTCGTGGAGACCGTGGTTGTCACCTCTGTCTCCACCGCAGCCGTGCTTTCTGAGAGTGTCGTGACGTCTGTTCCCACGTCTGTGTCACTGACCTCTCTGGCCGCCTCGTCGCCACTTTTATACTCCACTTCCGTTGCTGCTGCTTCCACCTCACACCAGCCTGCGCCCCAGCCTCGCACTGAGGCTAGGCCCACACTTGTGAGCACATCACCCTTCCTCCACATGCCTGCTGAGCCCATCCATTACACCACCCGAGTCCGCCAGCCCCGTCCTGCACAGTACAGAACCGTGCGTCCCTCTGCACCACCTCCCCCCGACACTGTACTTCAGAGCATTCGTGCTCTCGAGGGGGCGGTGAGTGGCCTCAGGGGTGACCTCAGGACCATGTCCGCCACCGTCACAGCTATGGCCAGCCGCTTCGACCTACTTCCAGGCATTCACTATTGCCTCACCCAGATTCTCGATCGGCTTTCTCGCGCACCCGCACCCACCCAGCAGGTACCCACACCCACTCCTACACACACCCAGCCTGCTACCACACCCACACCCACACCCACCCAGCAGACTGTTCCCCAGCCACCACCACCTCCTCCTCCGCCTCAGGACGGAGACGACGCAGCCCCACCCTCTTAGGCACCCTTGATGCCATTGATCTTTTTTACCGTCATGCTGCCCATCTCTGCTTGGTCCTGATGATTTTTGCCCACCCCCCCTCCCCTCACCGTTTTTGGGTCCACATTTTGTTCATATCTTTATATATCATTTTTTGGGAGAGAGGGAGAGATTTTTGGTGTCACACTCTTATATCTGATTAACTCCTATATCTGCATGCATCATGTCAGCATCATATTTTTCATTTAGTTATTTTTATTTCTTTTTCATCATGCATGCATCCTCACCTACCCCTTCCATTACACGTCTCTCGGTGTGCCACACTTCGCACATTGAGGACACTGTGCACTTTAGCTTGGGGGAGTGAGTTCTCACGTTCTTTTCGATTTACCACCTTTATTTCTAGTTTTTTCACGCCATTTTCCGCTTTTGCACTCACTTTCATCACTTTTTCTTTCTTTTTACCATGCATCACGTTTTTCTTATTTTCTTCGTGTGCCGTATTGTAAATAGTTTTATTTTCCCTCCTTATCTTTATTTCTTTTCATCTCATGCTAGAGATGATTTTTCTGTGATGATGATGACGTGGAGTTAGCTTTCTCTATATGCATGATATATTTGTCATGTCTTAGCTTTTATTTCTGATATCATACGCTGTGATTTGCCTTGCATTTAGAGATAGTAACCCACACTTTTTCCGCATGAAAATGGATGAAATTTTATTATTAGCTGAGTCTGAATATTCATATGTATGCTATCGCAGAAAACACACCAAGATTCACGCATTGGATGCTTATATCTGGAGTACCGTTTTCTTTTCCTATATCACTTCTATTTGCATGACTTGTACACTTCACTTCAGGATGATTGAATGATGTTAGCTATGATAAATCTGGATTAGTTAGCTTTTATGTGATCAAAACCGAGTAGATTAGATTACCCTGCTGAAGTTGTCGTGCACGTCTTATAGAGTGAACTGAGAGACATATTTATTTCTTTCTCCACATATCTTGAACATTAATTCTCTATTTTAAAATCATTGGTGAATCTCCCCTTAGCGATTCTAGTATTTGGCATTTCCCCCGTTATTAAAATCCTAGCTCCAAATTTCCCAAAACCAAAAAGAAAAAGAAAAATTCTTGTATATCCTTCTTTCTCTTTGATTTGGGATCATTGTGTATATATGCTATTGAAAAAATAAAAAAAATAAAAAAAGAAAAAAAGAAAAAGAAAAGAAAAAAAAAGGAAAAGAGAAAAGAAAAGAATCTCAATAAACGATCCCATCTCATACGCTTTCTCTATTTCTTCCCCCTCTTTTTTTTTATATTACTTTTGGAGCTTCATAAAATTGGGGATGTAAATATTGTTTTTATGCCACCACGCTTATAGATAAGCTTGGGGGAGAGAATCCAATTATGTGTGAGAGAGTGACTACTTGACGGTGCATGACAACCTAGGCTAAGTAATATTCTATACTCTGTGAGATTGTTTTAGCTTCACGAAATCCAGAAATCTATGCCTAGCACTCATTTCATGAAATCCACGCTTTTCTATTCTTTCTATTCTATTGCGTGATATTCTTATACTCCGCATAGAAAGCATTCAATTGAAAAGTGTGTGATCTACGATATTGTATACCGCTTTAGATGATTCAGACAATGTTAATTTTAGAATTATTCCGTTTTTCATGCTATATCAATATTCTTGGGTTTTCTATCTCTATTTGCACCATTATACTATGATATCGAAATAAAAGTCCTTGACATGTGTTTTACATTCGGTGCATGCTATATGAGCAAGCAAAACCCACGTCCTGAGAAAAATGATCTAGCAGCTTCCCTCTTCGCTTTCTTCTTTCTTCTTCGTTTTCCGTTTTCCGTTTTTCCATCGTTTTCATTTTCTAAATTCACCGGGTTCGCCTTTTACTTATCTTCCTCGAGGACGAGTAAGAGGTAAGCTTGGGGGATTTTGATCACTCCGTATTTTACACCTTTCTTACGCATGTTTGCATGCCATTTAGATCGCTCAAATCATGTTTTTCACGATTTATCGACAATATTGCGATACTTTTCACGATTTGTTGTTTTTGTCGTATTTCAGGAGATTTGGAGCGATTTGGAGTGATCCCGAGATACACCTACTCCAGAATGTCACCAAAGACTTCCCTGAGGGGTATTTTGAGATTGGAGAGGAGCGGAAGAAGAAAGAACGTCGTAGGAGCGACGAGGAGGCAAAAACACTCAGAGGCCGAGTGAAGGAGTCACTCGGCCGACCAGCGAGACCCTGCTCGGCCGACCAGATCGGACACGCATCAAGTGTGCACTCAGCCGACCATCAGAAGCCGCCTCGGCCGAGTGACATATCCCGTCCGCCCGAGCGGCACTCAGACGACGCCCCTCAAAAAGAGCCAACTTACTGTTTTTCGTCAGTCTGAGCATCAGAAAACCCACTCGGCCGAGTGACAATTGCCGACCGCCCGAGTGAAGATAAGCCCATCGGCCGAGTGACGACAACTCACTCGGTCGAGTGACCCCTGAAGTGAAGACCCCCAAGACCCCAGACTTACTGGAAATTCTCAGGGTCTCTCACTCGGCCGAGCGACTTTTGTCACTTGGCCGAGTGAGCAGCGCTGCCTGTAGCGGAAATCACGATTTTGGAGCTACGTAGGGGCAGTTTGGTCACGAATTTTTGGGCAGTTTTGGGGGGTATTTAACCCCAGATTCTAACCTAGTTTAGAGAGCTTTTTCCTTGCTTTTGGCAGCCTTTTAGATTAGACTTTTTAGTTTTTGATTCTTGTGATTGGAGAGGAGAGAAAAGGGCTATTTTGTTGGATTCTTGGAGAACTATATTGGTTTGTCTCTCTCTTCATTAAAAATCCTATTTTTATTGTTATTTTGATTATTTCTATGAATTCCATTGCTATTTCAATTGATTATTCTTTCATTTGTGATATGATCTGTGAGTAGTCTCAACGTCTTAGGGCGTGGGGATGAACCCTACGAGTCCAATTTCCGATTTGTGATGATTTGGTAGAACTATTGCTAGAATTGCTATTAGGGTTAGTTTGGGATTGATATAACACGGATAGCTAGGTATTCATATCGATTGGGATTTGCAAGAGATTTGATCCCAATTCGATAGGAAACCCTAGAAATCCGAATTGGGTTGAAATCGAGTTTCCGTAGTATCGGTTTGCAAGAGATTGGACCGATACTAGGGTTCTCGGTTGCAATTCTATACCTATACCCGTTTGCAAGAGATTGGACGGGTAGGAACTATCCCAACCTAGGTCGTAGCCCGAGTTTGCACGAGAGTGGGCTCGGGATGCGATTGAACAATGACGTTGATCCTAATGCTAGCTTGCCTAGGCTAGGGTTTGCAAGAGATTGGACCCGAACCTAGGTTTGCTATAGACCGGCAACAGCGCGAGAGCGTGAGCTAGGTTTTACATTCAGTTGCAACTAGTTCACCTGAAATACTACCCTAGCAATCGTGATACCGATGAATCACATTGACGAGATACGATGAGTAGCGGGGATTCCCTATTCCCTAGGCGTCTTTATTTGATTTTATATCTCTATACTTTGTTTGACAATTGTGACAACACCGTCGAAAGGCAAATCCCTACTTTTCTGTCCCTATAGCCAGGTTGTTCGGAGAAGGCACTGTCATACGTCCTCCCTGTGTTCGATACCCGCTCGCCACTACACCGTGCGCTTGCGGTAAAACTACACGGTCGCTCTTTAGGGTGTACGCCCGGGCGCGATCATGAACCCCATTGTGGATTGAGTATGGATGAATTGTCTTGATTAGTTTTTGAGTTATCAATTTGGTTTTTGCCTTGGATGATCCTATTATCGATAAATATTGGTTTCCCCCGTCACAGTTAATTAGCTTTAACTGCCAATGATAGTTGGGTTAATATGGGTTTCTTATCTCTTTATTGATCCATACTATCTATTACGCCAATGACTGTTGGGCCTAGATTAAAGCCTCTAGGCAATGACCTAAATTCTATCCATGACAGTGGCGTGAAGGAAGGTTGGAGACATATTATTGTGCGGCATACACTCATCGTGTGTTGATGACCAATGACAGTTGGTTTTGCCACATGATGGGTAGTCCTGTCATATGCTTCGACAGTAGGGGATATGTGTCCTCGTCAGGTGCAACAACCTCACCCAAGGATTAATTCAATACTAGATGAAGGTGTTCATTTCCATATTCAACCCACAGTAGAGGTGATACCTAATCCCAGAACTTTTCGTTTATCTTATTTTTACTTTTTTCATAAATATACACGTAGCTAACTATAACCTAAGATCGGCTAGTACTCGGTTAGACACCTCCCTATGTTCAAGCCATAAGCTATGACGATACGATGCGCTTGTGGTATAAATGTAAAATGCACATGATCATTCGGTAGTTGAGGGCAGTGGCCCTTTGACTTATAGGTGATGCTGATCTATCCTAACTCACACCCAAGAACTATCTCGTTATGGCGGTGCCAAAACTCGATGGGTCCAGAGTTTAACTAAGGATGATGTCATTTTACCGTAAGTGCACTGTATAGTGGCAGGCGGGTATCGATCTTATGGAGGTGGTGTGCTCTGTTTATATATCAATCCTAGGTTGGTTCGACTTCGGTATTATTGGTGGAGGTGAATTACGGGATGGTGTAATGATGGATGCAAAAGGTGTGTCATGTGGGTATCGCAAACAAGGCTCCACACAAAAGAAAACAAATAAAACAGAGAAAACAAATGAGAGAAACATGCTAAGGTGTTGGTATCCCTCTAATGCTTCAGGCTAAGATGTTGTGGTGACATTATCAAGGATCTCCACACTACAAACGATCCGGTGCCAATCTCTTGGATTACCGTCACAAAATATATCTAAATTCGGTGTCAATATCTTGGATCACCTCCTCTAGCAAAAAATAACCCTAACAATAGGGTTCAACCTAATCCTACCAATAGGTCTACTCAACCATGATAATAAAAGAGAAATCAAGAGACAACATCATATCAAGCATAATAGAAACAATAAAGGAAGATTAAGATGAAGAAAACTTAGCTTGAATCAAAGAGGAGGGGCATAGGGCATGGCCTGACTCCATAGAAAAGTCTCTACAAAGCATCCAAGAACAAGATCGAAGATCCCCGGGCTCCCTCTGGCTCTCTTAGCTCTACCCCTATGACAGCTACAAAGTCTCTTCTATAGGGTACCCCAAAACCCTAGCAAAAAAACCGAGCAAAACCCCTCGAAACCCGGGGAAAACCCGTTTACAAAACATAACTTGAGATGTGGACCCCAGACGACTCGACCGAATGACAAGGGCACTCGGCCGAGAGACCTTTGTGCTCGGACCGAGTGGCAATGCCACTCGGTCAAGCCCAGTGGCTTGAAGTTCACTTGGAAATGTTGATCTGCCATCATTTTGACTCGACGGAGTAGCAATGCTACTCGGTCGAGTGCCTTCTTACACTAGATAAATGACTAAGTCCTTCAACATCTCTCCTTTTTGATATACCCACTCGACCGGGTGGGATGGCCACTCAGTCGAGTTTAGAGGGTCAAAGTTGGCTTGGAAAACATTGCTCTATCGTATATTTCACTCGATCAAGTAGCAATGCTACTCATTCCGAGTGACATTCTTGCTCTTTGAGATGTTTGCTTTAGCCATCTCTTCGTTTACTCCTACTCGGGCTGAGTGGGATAAGCCACTCGGTCGAGTGAAGTGGAAGAGCTGATAATATGGGCAGCTTCATGTCCGTGCTTTCCTTCCTTGTTCCTCTTCTTTGGCCTTCTTCTTTGGCGCCCAAAGCATGTCAACATGAGTCTTCTTGGTGCTCATGCATCGTCGATCATTCCCTTGACTCCAAATTGCTGCAAAGCGCTCCAAATTCCCTGAAATACATAGAAACGCTCTCAAAGTCAAATAGTTCCAAATAATTGCATAAAAGCATATAAAGTGGGGATTTGTAAGGTGAAACCTGACATGAAAATATGCGGCAAAACATGCAATTAATGGACACATCAAAATCCCCCAAGCTTACCTCTTACTCGTCCTCGAGGAAGACGAATACGAAGTTCACCGAAGAATAAAAATAATAAAAATGTAAAAGAAAGTAAAGAGAGGGGGTGCTAGATAATTCCCTCAGTTCTCAAGTCATTCATCGCACTTACTACAACGACTTAGAAAATAATCACACACTACTACGGAGATTTCATATTCTTATAAAAAATGAAGTACTTAAGATTTAAAGACGAAGAATAGGAATCTCTCTAGAGTTCAAGAAATTCACCTAAATTCACTCTCTATATTTCATAGCATATAATGTACATGACAATGGTTACACACTTTTCAATCAAGAGATATAACTAAAGCATTAAATTTTCATGCAAATCAAGCAATAAGAATTGAATGGTATCTAGACACACACAAGCTCGAATCAACTCATAGGAAATCCCTGTATCTCAATCTATCTTTAAGTTTTAGGATTATTTAACTTCGCCGTTCATGCACAATATCCACTCTAATTTCCGCTCACTCTTTTAGTCAATGGATTTTCCCCCCAAGCTTGCTTAGCTCGGTGTAGCTACATCTTTAGCAGAAATTTTTGGTGTGTGAATTTGGCTTTGTTTAACCAAAAGAATTTGTATGCTCCAAGAAATTGAACTTTGAAATTTTTTGGAAGTTGGAATTTTTCTTTGTTTTTGTGGGAGCTTTTTGATTTTTGCACTTGGCAGTTTCTTTGGATTTTTGGCTCCTTGGCACTTTGGCTTTTGAGTCAATTGAATTTTGAATTTGAATTTTGGATTTTGGGAGCAAATGTAAAGTGTAGGTACTTTTTGGAATATGATTTAGCAAAAACAATATTGGGGGAAAACCCCAATTCCATGTGGAGAATTTAAGATTTTGTGGAGAAAGAATGTTTGAATATCACTCGGTTCACTCATATTTTCATATATGTGCATGAATAGGTCAAAAAAATAATTCTTCAACTAAATTCTATCATGGGATGGGTTATTCCTAATTGTTTCTACAAGCTATGTAGCCTATCTGCCCAACTTTCAAATAGGCATGCAATAAGCAATTTGAATAAGATATCAAGGCTTTCCTTCAGTTATGCTAATGATGCATGAGACTTGATGTGTTTCCATTGAAAGCATACTAAAACACTAATTCATACAGTCAGTTTCACTAAGTTTCAATCATTCACACTATAGAGATATCAAAAGAATTTACTTAAGTACTTATCAGCATTAAGAATCATGAAATTTCTATAATAGTGTGGCATGGAATAACAGTGCATTGTAATAGTGATGAATGCATATAACGATACTATCATCACAAAGAACTCATTTCTAGCAAAACAAAGAAAAGAAAAGTGAGAAATAAAAATAAAAATAAGATCACATACAAGCACACTAAAATAAGAAAAACTTGATTCTAAAAAAATTGGGTGAGAAAAATGAAAAAACAAAATAATAAAGAGAAAAGTGATAAAGAAATAAAATAAAGCGATAGCGCTCATCCCCCAAGCTAAATACAGCAGTGTCCTCGCTGCTGAGAACATGTACATATAGATGGAGAATAAGGGTGGGGTGGGTGTGTAAAATAAAACAAAATCTTAAAATAAGAAAATAAAAGAAAAAATAAAATTCTAATGCAGCTACGTGATCGTAATGCCTAATGCAGCAAACATGCAAATGAGGACATGATAGCGCCTTCCCTCAAGCTAAACCAAACAATCCATTTCATTTGATTCAATCAATAATATCATGGCTTTGAAAAGCATGATCAAGTCAAATGAATAGGAAGTAGGATTTAGTTTGAAAGAATTGCCCGATGGTGAGCAAAAGGATGGGACACATGAAAATATGAAGAAGATATCAATTAATATAGCATATAAAGGGTTGGGTGTAAAAGATAAGTATTACCATCAATTGAGGTGAATTTATTCAAGATATTTAATCTAAGAAAGCGTTAAATCTATACGGTCCTGTCGCTATCGAGAGGATTTGAGATTATTAAAAGAAAAAAAATACGACACTACTGGATTGATATCACCTGAGCAAACGGTTGATCCAGGATCTTTGTTGGTGCAGGCAACTGCTCGAACTGCACTTTTCATGGCTCCGACAGGTGCGTCTATCCACGAACTACAACAAACTCCAGCAATGCACTCTCCAGCATTCCTGTAAGGACTCCACATGTACCCTGCAAGGAATAGGATGCATCAGTTTACTGTGAAAGAGTATTCCCGAAAAAATATATATTGCAGTGAAGATCATCAATTAAAAACTTCAAATTAATTATAATGTGATGACACTTCCATGGAAATGTTTCTCTGCTCTCTTACACCACGTTGTCTCTCTCCTCAATGTCCTCTCTGGGTTCCTCGGGTTACTCTGGCATATAAGCATAAACCTACTCCTCGAGAAACTCCTCCTCATCATCAAACTCATCCCAGTGTACCTCCGGATCATATGCAATGACGTCTGTGCTAGGTAGCTCCTCACTCTCCTCATCAGACATGTCCCATAGTACATCCTGCTCATCAGGATACACGTCCCAAAGTACTTCCTTCTCATATGCAAACTTATCTGGCAAATGATGTGGCATGTCATCAGTACACGAATCCCCATAATAATCATAAATAGGGAGAGATTCGGATAAAATAAAAGAGTGGGTAAAAGATTCTCCCTGAATGGGAGCAGTGAGCTCTAGCGGATGGTCCTCTGATGGATGCTCGGCTATGGTGATGGAAGGCAAAGGCGGCTACGGAAGCTCGAATGGAGGTGAGGCAAACTGTTCTGTGGCTTCCTTTGGCAGCTCGGATGTCTCTATTTGCGGAGTGCTGATCGTGTAAAGGTGGAGATGATCACCTTCAAGTGAAACATACACTCACTCTATGATAGTTCCTACATCGGAGATATTTGCCATAACGAAATCGATGAATACTTGATCAGACGGGTCACTTTCCATAACGGTTAGCGAACCAGTAGATCGAGACTTATATATCATCTGTTTCAAGGCTGCTGCAAACTGCAGATCACCGAACTTTCCCACGTGCATCCACCAAATGAACTCTCACGAGGTTCCCTGTAGTCCCCTAGCGAAGTGACTGAGGAGTTCTATATCCCTGAATGGACGATATGGCAACCCACATAATAGATTGTTATACATCCCCCAAGCTTGAAAGAAGCTCTCTCCATCAGCTTACGCAAAGTTCACGACCTCTCTAAACGATAGAGTTTCCATCTTCAAATAATTAGGACCTGAACAATCACAGAAATGGACAATCTGAAAAAGATATCAGCGGTACAAATGAATAGAGATATGATAATAGTGGTGGTGGGGAAAAATCTCTTTTTATTTCGTTTATAAAAAATTTCAAGTGTTTTATTTTATTTTATTTTATCGAAGTCTTACAACCTAATTGTGATTATTAGGTAATATGGCGGAACGCCTCCCCGGTAACATCTCCAAAAACTTGATTTGTCCTAAATTACCCCCAAGAACTATCTCGTTATGGCAGTGCCAAAACTCAATGGGTCCAGTGTTTAACTCAGGATGATGTCGTTTTACCACAAGTGCACGGTATAGTGGCAGGCGGGTATTGATCACAGGGAGGCGGTGTGCTCTGTTTACCTATCGATCCTAGGTTGGTTAGACTTCATTTTTATTAGGGGAGGTGAATTATGGGATGACGTATTGATGGATGTGAAAGGTGTGTCACGTGGGTATCACAAACAAGGCTCCACACAAAAGAAAACAAAGAAAACAAATGGGCAAAATATGCTAAGGTGTCGGTATCCCTCTAATGCTTCAGGCTAAGATGCAGCGATGCCACTATCATGGATCACCACACTACAAACTATTCGGTGCCAATCTCTTAGATCACCATCATAAATTATATCTAAATTCAGTGCTAATACCTTGGATCACCTTCTCTAGCACAAAATAACCCTAACAATGGGTTCAACCTAACATTAGCAGTAGGTCTACTCAATTATGATAATAAAAGAGAAATCAAGAGACAACATCATAGTAAGCATAATTGAAAACAATAAACGAAGATTAAGTTAAAGAAAACTTAGCTTGAATCAAAGAGGAGGGGCCTAGAGCATGGCCTAACTCCATAGAAAAGTCACTACAAAACATCCAAGAACAAGATCGGGAATCCCCCGGATCCCTCCGGCCCTCCTAGCTCTGCCCCTATGGCTGCTACAAAGTCTCTTATTTGGGCTGCCCCAAAACCCTAGAAAAATCACAACAAAACCCCCGAAACTCGGGCAAAAACCATTTACAAAACATAACTTGAGATGTGGACCCCAAACAACTTGATCGAGTGATAAGGGCACTCGGTCGAGAGACCTTCGTGCTCAGACCGAGTGGCAATGCCACTCGGTCGAGCCCAGAGGCTCGAAGTTCACTTGGAAACTTCGCTCTGCCGTCAGTTTGACTCGATCGAGTAGTGATCGAGTCGAGTGCCTTCTTACTCTCGATAAATGGCAAAGTCCTTCAGCTTATCTCCTTTTTGCTATACCCATTCGACTGAGTGGGATGGCCAGTCGGTCAAGTTCAGAGGGACAAATTTGGCTTGGAAAACGTCATTATGTCATATATTTCACTCGACTGAGTAGCAATTCTTCTCGGTTTGAGTGACCTTCTTGCTCTTTGAGCTGTGAGCTTCAGCCATCTCTTCGTTTACACCTACTCGAACCGAGTGGGGTAAGCCACTCGATCGAGTGAACTGGAAGAGCTGATAATATGGGCAGCTTTATCTCCTTGCTTTCTTTCCTCGTTCCTCTTCTTTGGCCTTCTTCTTTGTCACGCCCCGCTTCCCAAAAAATTGGGGCAACGGGGCATGGCCAGCCCGCATGGACTCGAGCCGTTGAGGCTCGGGGTCCAATAAGCGTCTAGGCAAGTTATGATACGGAGGAGAAGGTCCGATCGAATGGTTTAGCATGAAACAATAATCAAACAGTAATATAAGATACTATTCAAAGCAGAAGATAACCAACAAAGAGTTTAACATAGAAACTAAAACTGCACGTACCAGGGGAAACTAAAGAGTGAAAAGTCTGCTGGGATCCTCAGGTGATGCCAGCTCAGTCAAGTCTGTGACATGTGCAAAACACATGTCAGCAACGAACTAATGAGACCATAATTAAAGCAGTTATACAATTCTAGCAGTTCTATATGGAATTTAAATGACAGCTACACAGGAAGTTCTAGAAAGCAGGAAATAAGTAATGGTTATTCTAATCGATCTGCTAGGGGTGTCCATCTAGTCAGATCGTCTAAGAGTTGTTCATGTGGTTCTGTCAATCTGCCAGGGGTGTCCATCTGGTCAGATTGTCCAAGTCTAGAAAAAGGTCAAACGACCGGAATGCATCCCTGCGAAGCAAACAGGAGTGCACCAACTGCGACACGAAGATAAAGCCTAAGGACTCAAGCTGCGTAGGCGGAGGGGAGCTACCCCCCAGGCCCAGCTAGACTCTTTTGTCCTACCCCACCCGCGAGTCGTTTGTGTTATGGACACGAGCCAACAAACGCTCCATCTAGACACGAGACAAGACAAGGATCACGAATGATATAGCATATCATACCGGAGCGCACCAGTCACGGGTGAGCCAAAGCTGGGGAGCACCAGTTCTCAATGGTCACCCCCGTCGTCGATCCGAAACAAATCATTAATCATGAATGATACTACGTATCATACCAGAGCGCACCAGTCACGGGTGATCCAAAGCTGGGGAGCACCAGTTCTCAATGGTCACCCCCGTCATCGATCAACTATCCGTAAGCGAGCCGTCTCTGGGCTAGCCAGCAGACGCTCCACAAGAGTAGTGCCAACCTCCGTATAGGAGAGGCCCACGCCTGTGATCTTCTACAAAGATCCACACAATTAAAAAAGTCTGGCTTATTAATTAGCATGTGAGGTTCAAGTTGCATCTTAAAAGTGGGTTCGAGCAGAAAGTAACATGCGATCATTTTCAATTATTTTGCAGAAATAAATCTAGCAGTTCTAACATCAATTCTAGAAAAGTATAAAAGCAGTAACTAAAGTCTCATTCCTTGCCTGAAAGATTCCGACAAGGATGTAGTCCAGCAGAGTCTGGGTCAACCAACGGATCTACGGAACCTGTACAATAATCCTATCATCACAAGCATGCACTCTAACATTCACAGGCAACGACATAAGATAAACCAGATTAACTGGCCTTGGGTCACCAGACATATGGTCCCATACTATTAATCTTGATTAGTGAATTATCAGACAACCGAAAAACCGATTTTTATCTTGTTTAACAAGGTTGGGTTGGGGGTCCTAAGTGTTCAGAAATTTACCCTTACATGACGCGAGAGCTACACTGACGTCGGGTAGCGACGTCAGGGGTTGGATTCTGGTAGCGTGAACGGTATGGAAGTGAACGGTTCGGAAACGGTAACGGGCCGCGAAGAACAATGTACTATATCTGCGACAAGGATGAGCTAGGACATCAAGCTAATGAATTTCTCTACCAATGATAATAATCCCAACTTGTGAGATTCTAATTATATAATATATATCTATATGCACATATAGCAACTAACTTATACATAGAGCTAACAGTACTTACATGTATCCAATATTAGGTTTCTGTTTTACTCCTAGTACACGGACTTCATTAGAAAATACCGTTGATCTAACACTAAATATCTTATTACTAATGGATAGGTACTGATTTTATACAGGTAACATTACATCAGTTATTTTATTTACTGACATAACAATATAGAATTCTATACTAACTTATAAAACAAGGACATAAATATTTACATGAAGGTTATGCTAACCCATTAACAACTAATTATAAGTGTCAAACTACCTACTACCTCCCATGGTGCTTAACTAAACTAGCAGATTATTCCATAGCTTTAATACCATGAATAAAAATGACCACTTACGTGAAAGGGGTTGCGTCAATCCATCGCTCCGAGCGGAAGGCTTGTGCGGGCTGAGGACTCCGGCCTGGTGGCTGATGCGGTTGTCGGCGGCCATGCAGAGGAGACCGGCGGCCAGCAACAGTTGTGCAACAGCCCGCAGATCTGGGCGTTGCGTGCAACGGTGATGACATCGGCAGAAGGGCGCCGGCTGCTGCCATTCGGAGGAGGTGATCGGGTATAAGGGGGTGCCGGAGATGATGTCTGATGGGGGATGGCCGGTGAGGGTCGCCGCGGCCTAAGGAGGCCGGAGGGGGTACGTCGGGAGGCCGGACGGCAGGGACAAGCCGCCGTGAAAACGCGCGAGGGAGGGGCTACGCCTGCTGCGCGATTGATGCCGTGCGGAGGAGAAAAAGAGAGGCGGCTACAGTTGGAGTTAGCGAGAGGAGATAAAAACCTAGGTTAATATTTAAAGGCCGGCTAAAGGATCACGTGATTAGGCGTTAGGCCATAATGTTATTTTAATAATAAGAAACCTTGGGGTTTATATTATTAAGGGTGGGGAGAGGGTTATCTCACGTGGGAGAGATTAATGGGAGTGTGGGGTTATGGGGAAAATGGGATGACATCATACGGTTAGATTCCTTAATAGGGTTTGCTTTTTCCTTTATAAAAAACGTCCAGCACACTTGAATTACTAGTGTTTGATTTTTTTAAAGGTTAATAATATTACTTACATGAATTGATTTAAAACGTACCTAAATCTAGAATTTTGAAATAAAACAAATTAAATGCTTTAATAATTAAAAAAAAGTTATGGCAGATTGGTTCCCGACTTCCAAAAATTACAACGAAAATACCGGAACGATCGCGCCTCCGAGAGGGTTGTGAATACGGGGTTCGGTCGCACGTCTGAACTACGGAACAACAACAACAACAATAAAAAAATACAAACAAAACGAATATACGCACCACAAACAACATATGCGCTAAAAATTCACGACCGGAAAGTGGTCGTTACATCCTACCCACCTTACAGAAAATTCCGTCCTCGGAATTTCTAACTGAGAATAGCATATACTAGCCATTCCAGTAACTACCCCAATCACATCACACTATAGTTCAACCATGTGTAGTCATTACAAGTGCTTATATATGCACTAGATAATCAAACCTTAATACTACAAACATGTACACATATGCACACTCTATACTTATACTTATCATAGACAGTCAAAATCATACACGTACTTCAATCATTCATATAGTCACGTTCTTCCCTATATAACTTTTATTCACTTATCATATAACCAGAATACAAATATCTACACAAGAATAGTTTCACACTAGCAAAGACAATCGTAATTCTTCGCAAATAGGTAACTACCTAAGCACAAAGCAAACCTGGATATACTACTCTCTAATATCTCCTAGTATACATCCAACATCAAACATAACAACTCACGTAATCACACCACACAATATTAAGTCAGGTTTACTATATCGGATATACATTCACCACTACTATAATTTCACAATTATATAGTCATTCTAATGCACACAAATATTTCACCATATATTCACATCACAAACTGTCCTATAACTATATTCAAGACACGTCACACATACCATAGTCACTAATACCTATAACTAAGTACATACTTACCCGTGTATGGTGCACGCCCACACACGCTAACATACCATTCACCCACGCCTCTCATACCACTATATACTCAGCACATATACACACTTAGTTTAGCTAGCACAAAATCATTCACACAGGTAAGTCCTTAGTAAATAACTATACCATAAGACCAACACCTATAACTATATTCTGGTATAGTCACCCACAATCATGTGCGTAACACAACCAGGCACAAACAACCCTCTCACTGTACATACATCATCCATCGCTATAATCATGGTAGTACACGCAAACCACTGACATATTTAACAATATACTTAGAGTATACCCACTCAAACTTGAGTGAGACTCAAAAACCATATCAGAATACTCGATATACGTAACACGGTAGCTATACCTATACCAATACCACCCAATGTATACACATCCACCAATACAACCATATGCATACCATATGTCAATCACACCTAATATTTATTCAGGTAATACTCGCATAGTTCAATCACTTTATATACCATAATAATAATACAGACGTCAGCACACATATAGTTATAATACTTTCCCTAATACATGCATTCACCGTATAGTCACGCACATGTAACTCATATATTCACACCATATTCTACTACTTACAATTAGTATACCAATACATCTACTTATCCATACATAGTTAAGACATACAATAGTCGTGTATACCTCGAGGTACACACACAACATCCCGTAAAGGCAAATAATACCAAACAAAATTTATAACCCTAATACCGTGCGTATATCACACATATTCATATAGTAAGCACATAACTACGTACGAGCACACGCCCATACGTACTAACATATAGATCAAATAATAAGGATGCACATTTAACCATAAGTACCCTAGTATCATTATACCTAATATACACAGACATCTCTAGAGTGGTTTAGCTTTCCACACACATATTATCTTACATAAGTATATATACTTATTCATGTACTATATACACATAATCATTACATTCATCGCAATACACATATTCCATTATTCATCCATAAGCCCACATATATCTAAGTAATAATGCTAAGCATGCCCGACAATGATATATATATTCACACGAGCCGGGTAATCCTCCTCATGGATCTACGGAGAAGGCAGAACAACCACAAGGCTCTAATGTGCAGACACTTCCAATATTAGACATCTAGGGTGGTTAAACAACCTCCAACTAACCAGCCCTAATTGGCTGGTCCCAATTATTTTAAACACCAATAAAATTTCCAACTCGAAGACCCGTTCACGAGAACCTGTTATAATGATCCTGTTGTTCTCCGCTTCAATTGGTTCTTGGCTCAGCTACCTCTAGGAATCTCTAAAGTGAAACTACCAA
The DNA here is from genome assembly GCA_030789695.1 of Scilla litardierei. Lineage (NCBI taxonomy): Eukaryota > Viridiplantae > Streptophyta > Magnoliopsida > Asparagales > Asparagaceae > Scilla > Scilla litardierei. The sequence goes on from CM061131.1 coordinate 139,887,531, forward strand.
CCAATTCTAGATTTTCGGGCGTCAGACTTACTTACGATTTCCTTTTCAATCCAAACAACCAAAGCAATCTACTAACTCTCTTCCCATATTTCCTGATCGTTGAGCACTCGTAAAACCAAACATGCTCACTAGACTTGATCCAGAATTTTCATTGACACTTAAACTGCTAGTCACTGTTGACTATAATCCATCCACATGATCTGGAGAAGTCATTGTCTTTCACCGTTTCGTAAACTGTAACTGGAATCTAGGGGTCAGTACGCACTCGATGCGTATTCGAACGGTCGACTTTGAAACTCCCATGACATTCCCAAGATCCTTAATTCCTTTAAATCACTGCGTCCAAAACAGATCATGTTGTCGATCTTATACAATCCATCATAAGATCAATCTCGTCATCACATTATCACTCTGAATCTCTACTGTTCATCTCAAATGATCATATTATTTACCTCAACCACGTTGCTATCCTCGAACTAGGTTTTTTTTTTTCAAAACCCAGGTTATACTGTTGCTACTCGGCTTATATAAATATGCTCATAATATCCGATGCATAACATTTCACTTGATCGATGTAGGTCTACGCCTTTGGTCATTAAGACAAGACTTCAAATCACCACACTTCTATTACGAGCAGCATACTAAGAGTCGATCTCATTCCTCGATTCAATGTTCTCACTTCCATGGTTCCTTGTCAAGTCGAGAATCCAACCTTATAACCATCCAATGTGTTAGAAATACATCACTTTAAACTTCATCTTATTCATGTATTCTCACTCAAATCCAAACTAGAGGGGGCCAAGGAACTAGTCTAAACCCAACTAACTTATGTTAGACTCAATTATTGTTGGTCGTTTGAATAGTTACTGTAGCCTTATTGTTTCGATAAATCATTCGATCAAGACCTGCATGGGCCACCACAAAAACTGTCACGCCCCGCTTCCCAAAAAATTGGGGCAACGGGGCATGGCCAGCCCGCATGGACTCGAGCCGTTGAGGCTCGGGGTCCAATAAGCGTCTAGGCAAGTTATGATACGGAGGAGAAGGTCCGATCGAATGGTTTAGCATGAAACAATAATCAAACAGTAATATAAGATACTATTCAAAGCAGAAGATAACCAACAAAGAGTTTAACATAGAAACTAAAACTGCACGTACCAGGGGAAACTAAAGAGTGAAAAGTCTGCTGGGATCCTCAGGTGATGCCAGCTCAGTCAAGTCTGTGACATGTGCAAAACACATGTCAGCAACGAACTAATGAGACCATAATTAAAGCAGTTATACAATTCTAGCAGTTCTATATGGAATTTAAATGACAGCTACACAGGAAGTTCTAGAAAGCAGGAAATAAGTAATGGTTATTCTAATCGATCTGCTAGGGGTGTCCATCTAGTCAGATCGTCTAAGAGTTGTTCATGTGGTTCTGTCAATCTGCCAGGGGTGTCCATCTGGTCAGATTGTCCAAGTCTAGAAAAAGGTCAAACGACCGGAATGCATCCCTGCGAAGCAAACAGGAGTGCACCAACTGCGACACGAAGATAAAGCCTAAGGACTCAAGCTGCGTAGGCGGAGGAGAGCTACCCCCCAAGCCCAGCTAGACTCTTTTGTCCTACCCCACCCGCGAGTCGTTTGTGTTATGGACACGAGCCAACAAACGCTCCATCTAGACACGAGACAAGACAAGGATCACGAATGATATAGCATATCATACCGGAGCGCACCAGTCACGGGTGAGCCAAAGCTGGGGAGCACCAGTTCTCAATGGTCACCCCCGTCGTCGATCCGAAACAAATCATTAATCATGAATGATACTACGTATCATACCAGAGCGCACCAGTCACGGGTGATCCAAAGCTGGGGAGCACCAGTTCTCAATGGTCACCCCCGTCATCGATCAACTATCCGTAAGCGAGCCGTCTCTGGGCTAGCCAGCAGACGCTCCACAAGAGTAGTGCCAACCTCCGTATAGGAGAGGCCCACGCCTGTGATCTTCTACAAAGATCCACACAATTAAAAAAGTCTGGCTTATTAATTAGCATGTGAGGTTCAAGTTGCATCTTAAAAGTGGGTTCGAGCAGAAAGTAACATGCGATCATTTTCAATTATTTTGCAGAAATAAATCTAGCAGTTCTAACATCAATTCTAGAAAAGTATAAAAGCAGTAACTAAAGTCTCATTCCTTGCCTGAAAGATTCCGACAAGGATGTAGTCCAGCAGAGTCTGGGTCAACCAACGGATCTACGGAACCTGTACAATAATCCTATCATCACAAGCATGCACTCTAACATTCACAGGCAACGACATAAGATAAACCAGATTAACTGGCCTTGGGTCACCAGACATATGGTCCCATACTATTAATCTTGATTAGTGAATTATCAGACAACCGAAAAACCGATTTTTATCTTGTTTAACAAGGTTGGGTTGGGGGTCCTAAGTGTTCAGAAATTTACCCTTACATGACGCGAGAGCTACACTGACGTCGGGTAGCGACGTCAGGGGTTGGATTCTGGTAGCGTGAACGGTATGGAAGTGAACGGTTCGGAAACGGTAACGGGCCGCGAAGAACAATGTACTATATCTGCGACAAGGATGAGCTAGGACATCAAGCTAATGAATTTCTCTACCAATGATAATAATCCCAACTTGTGAGATTCTAATTATATAATATATATCTATATGCACATATAGCAACTAACTTATACATAGAGCTAACAGTACTTACATGTATCCAATATTAGGTTTCTGTTTTACTCCTAGTACACGGACTTCATTAGAAAATACCGTTGATCTAACACTAAATATCTTATTACTAATGGATAGGTACTGATTTTATACAGGTAACATTACATCAGTTATTTTATTTACTGACATAACAATATAGATTTCTATACTAACTTATAAAACAAGGACATAAATATTTACATGAAGGTTATGCTAACCCATTAACAACTAATTATAAGTGTCAAACTACCTACTACCTCCCATGGTGCTTAACTAAACTAGCAGATTATTCCATAGCTTTAATACCATGAATAAAAATGACCACTTACGTGAAAGGGGTTGCGTCAATCCATCGCTCCGAGCGGAAGGCTTGTGCGGGCTGAGGACTCCGGCCTGGTGGCTGATGCGGTTGTCGGCGGCCATGCAGAGGAGACCGGCGGCCAGCAACAGTTGTGCAACAGCCCGCAGATCTGGGCGTTGCGCGCAACGGTGATGACATCGGCAGAAGGGCGCCGGCTGCTGCCATTCGGAGGAGGTGATCGGGTATAAGGGGGTGCCGGAGATGATGTCTGATGGGGGATGGCCGGTGAGGGTCGCCGCGGCCTAAGGAGGCCGGAGGGGGTACGTCGGGAGGCCGGACGGCAGGGACAAGCCGCCGTGAAAACGCGCGAGGGAGGGGCTACGCCTGCTGCGCGATTGATGCCGTGCGGAGGAGAAAAAGAGAGGCGGCTACAGTTGGAGTTAGCGAGAGGAGATAAAAACCTAGGTTAATATTTAAAGGCCGGCTAAAGGATCACGTGATTAGGCGTTAGGCCATAATGTTATTTTAATAATAAGAAACCTTGGGGTTTATATTATTAAGGGTGGGGAGAGGGTTATCTCACGTGGGAGAGATTAATGGGAGTGTGGGGTTATGGGGAAAATGGGATGACATCATACGGTTAGATTCCTTAATAGGGTTTGCTTTTTCCTTTATAAAAAACGTCCAGCACACTTGAATTACTAGTGTTTGATTTTTTTAAAGGTTAATAATATTACTTACATGAATTGATTTAAAACGTACCTAAATCTAGAATTTTGAAATAAAACAAATTAAATGCTTTAATAATTAAAAAAAAGTTATGGCAGATTGGTTCCCGACTTCCAAAAATTACAACGAAAATACCGGAACGATCGCGCCTCCGAGAGGGTTGTGAATACGGGGTTCGGTCGCACGTCTGAACTACGGAACAACAACAACAACAATAAAAAAATACAAACAAAACGAATATACGCACCACAAACAACATATGCGCTAAAAATTCACGACCGGAAAGTGGTCGTTACATTCTTTGGCACCCCAAGCATGTTAACATAAGTCTTCTTGGTGGTCCTACATCATCGATCCTCCCCTTGACTCTGAACTGCTCCAAAATGATGCAAATTCCCTGAAATATATAAAAACGCCCTCAAAGTCAAATAGTTCCAAATAATTGCATTAAAACATATAAAGTGGGGATTTGGAGGGTGAAACATAACATGAAAATATGCGATAAAACATGCAATTGGTAGACACATCAGATGTCGAGCTACGTTGGCAGGCGAGAGAAATGGCCCCTCGACTTATAGTCGATATAGATGCAGTTTAGCAGGCGAGGGGAGTGGCCCCTCGATTTATAGCCAACACTGAATTACATCGATAGGTGAGGGGAGAGGCACCTTGACTTATTGCCAAGATAGATGAAGTTCAACCGGCCAGGAGAGTGACCCCTCGACTTATAGTTGATACTGAGTTATGTCTGCAGGAGACGAGAGTGGCCCCTCGACTTATAGTCGAGATATGTATAGTTCAGCAGGCGAGCAGAGTGGCCTCTCAACTTATTGCTGATACCAAGCTATGTCAGTAGGCGACGGGATTGGCCCCTCAACTTATAGCCGAGATTGATGTGAGTTATGTCGACAGGTGAGGGGAGTGGCCCCTCGACTCATAACTGAGATAGGTATAGGCTAATAGGTGAGGGTAGATGCCCCTTGACTTATAGCCGAGATAGATGTAGTTCAGCAGGCAAGGGGAGTGGCCCCTTGACTTATGTCGAGAGAGATGTAGTTCAGCAGGCGAGGGGAGTGGCCCCTCAACTTATAGCTGAGAAAGGTATTCTTCGACATGTGAAGACAGTGGCACATTGACTTATTGCCGAGATATATGTAGTTCGGCATGCGAGGGGAGTGGCCCCTCGACTTATAGCCAAGTTAGGTATAGTCCGATAAGCGAGGGGAGTGGCCCCTTGATTTATATCCAATACTAAGCTACGTTGGCAGGCAAGGGGTGTGGTCCCTCGACTTATAGCCAATCAGTTTGCAACGTCTTCAAAATGTGATCCCTGATCGTATAGCTGGGTCGGAACGGTTGAGAGATGTATGTCCTCAAGGCTATTTATCTATGTAAACAACTTATTCATGAATGAAAGTATGCTTTCTGGTATCAATTGCCTGAGTAATTTTCTATTAATGTATTACTTTGATAATTTCCTTAGACTCATTGTTAGGTCATACTTGTTTCGAGATAGAGATCACGATTATGAGAAATGTCTGACCGATAGGAGCTAGAGTCTTAAAACATTCGTGGTCATATATGCGTCGAGATATGGATATCTGAACATCAGACTGACCATTGTGTCATTGTCTTGATGATCTTATAATCATGCAACTTAGTGAAGTCGAAGACAATACACATATGCTCATTAGAGAATGAGTCCATTGAAGACCCAATAAAGAGTTATCAAATGGTTGAACATTAACTAATTGTCATTAATAACTCTCTAGTGACGATTGGCTAGTTGGTCCTTAGGACTTGAGATCATTGTACGAACCTGTGTATGAACAGTGTTACTTAGATCTATGATCTAGCTTCGAGGCAAGGCCTGCTGAAAAGGTTTTAGGTTGAGTGACACTTGAAACCCACGAGGTAAGTAATGATCAAGAGAGGATTCATCTCTTCCGTTAATGGAAAGTTTGTGTCATAAGCTAAGTACGGCTCTTGGTAAAACCTTGGCCATGGTATGTTGTAAGAAGTACAATATGTATGTACCATAGACTGAAAGATACTGGCCAGTGCTGCCTAGTGGGGTTGACAGTTTCTCATACTCCATGCTATGCACATGACATAGTTAAGACGAAGGGACTAAAACTGCGGTATTCTTCACAGACACGGTCAGAGTGATCCCGACAACACTTTTGTCAACAAGTCTATCGCGTAATTATGATACCGAAACAGGGACGACACCTGATGCTCGTGGTTACTGTTGTCTAGGGATTTCGAGTCCCAACCTGCAGTAGGTTCAGGCTGTAGGGTCTCACACCGAGTAGTATTCATGTCTTAGTAATAGGAAGAATGATAAGAGGAATGCTTTTGATGAAATGGAGTAGTTTGGCTCACAAGTAAGTTGTGAACTTAAAGCTAAAGAGTTTAGCATATGGGACAAATTAATACTTAGTATTAAATTGGCAAAGACACGTGAGAACATAGGGGACTTCGAGAGAAATCCAACGGAAGAAACCATGTTTGAATCGGAGCTCAAACGAGCCCAGAAACACGTAGACAGCTAAAGAAAGGCCCTAAGTAGGCTTGCGGGTCTGACCCACACCTGGAGGGTCAGACCCTCCAGGAAGTAACGGATCAGACCACACCCACAGGGGGAACCTATGTGCACTGCACGCAGGCTGAGCCAGCGTGCGGTAGGGCATGCACTCAATGAGTGCTGGCAGGGGCTTCCCTGTGTGCGCCACATGGTGCACGAAGATCGTGCCACGTGGCACGATCTGACCAAACGCCTTGAGAGGCATGTTATTTTGCTGTTTTTTGCAAAAACGGGATTTGGAAGTCTATTTCCGACATTTGAGGGGCCAAATGATATCGGAATTGGATGCCGTTTTTTCTATGTGATCATTGCCTCGAGATCTTCGATTTGATAGTTTGTTTCAAAGTTAAAACTCAGAAATGGATTTATGGTTGATTTTAGAAGTTTGGACTTCTAATGAAATCAATTCCTATTTTTACATTTATTTGTTCCACATTGCTCGTAGCAAAAGGGGAGAGGCCGGCTCCCTATATAAATAGGGGATAGCCCTCCTCAAGAAAAGTGCACCAAGTCACCGGTTCAAGAAGCTCCGAATTTTTGAACATGCTCAATCGACGACTTAAATTATTCCTCCTCTTATATTTCTTCCTATCCTCTAATCGAGTCCTAGCAAGACGACGAGGAGGTTTGGATCTGATCCAGAAGTCTCTGACATGGATCTACTCAAGTGAAATCTTCTTCAACGAGTGATCAGCTCGGAGGCGTGGGGCTCGGAAAGCGGTTCAGCTCAGGGCGAGGCACAGTACGGTGCGGTTCAGAAAGCGGCTCAGCTCGGGCACGGTGCGGCTTGGGAAACGGTTCGGAACACTTTGCCGGTGTAAGCAAAGTTCCAGGTAAGTCAGCGTTATTTATGCTTTTCATAATTTTGCAGTAGATTAGATCTCTCTTCGGGTTGGTCAGACCCAACCTGAGTTAGTAGATTATCTTGGCTAAGGTGCATGATTCTTAGGGTTAAGATTTATTAAAGTGTTTAATAAAATTTCTGCTGCATCTTTTTAATTCTAATGTCTGTCTGACTTAGGACGGGCACAGTTTTTGCCGTAAGGGTCCTTGAAAACCCCAACAGGACCGTGAGGGATTGGCCCCTGATCGGTTAGCCGACCATCTCCTAACGTCTTCAGAGTTTTCCTCAATTGTATAACTAGGTCTGCCCATGAGAGAGTGGCTCCTGATCGTATAACCGACCAACCCACAATGTCTTTTTAGAGTCATCCCCGATCGTATAACTAGGTCAGTCGACGCAGGAGTGGCCCCCGATCGTATATTCGACCAGCACGCGAGGTCTTTTGAGAGTCATCCCTGATCGTATAGTAAATCAGCCAGTGAGGGAGTGGCTGCGCGATCATATAGCCGATCAGCTCATGAAGTCTTCTGAGATTCAACCCCAATTGTATAGCTAGATCGGCCTGCAAGGGAGTGGGGCCCGATCGTACTGCTACCCAGCCCACGAGGGCATCCCTAATCATTTAGCTAGATTGGCCCGCGAGGGCGCCTCCCCAATCGTATAGCCGTCCAGCCTGTGAGGGTATCTGAGCTGATTTGTATGCATACATACTTTAATAAAGTTGGAAAGAAGGCCGATCAAATGCCCTCTTGGGATACATTTGTCGAATATATGTCAGCTTGGTAAAATATGTTAGCTTGGAAAAAATAAAAACCAAAATAAATAGCATGATTTACTTGTTAACTTGTCCTACCGATAATACCTCATCCAAGTTATTGTATGAGCTTGAACGACAGAGGCAGAATTAGTCGTCCTAAATAGGTCGTCATGGACATGTCATCCTATATAGATCGTCCTATATAGGTTGTCCTAGATCGGTCGTCCTGGTTGACATTGACATCATGAGAGAACACCTAGAACTGCTCTAAAGTCACCCGTTATGGATCAGATCCCCCCTGGGAGGAGGAGCTATAATATGTATGATGCAGGGGAGCCTCGGTCCCCTTGCATGTGATTGGCTTTTCATGCCCTTGATTGGTGGGGTGAGTCGACATCATCAGTGTTAGGTGGAGACAGAGATGTTGACTCTTTTTCCCACAGATGATGTCAAGGGTTGACGGGTAAATCCACAACAATAAGTAGGACACAGATAAGGACACTTTCGGTGATGTGGCACTTTGGCAGCTGAAGAGTGGGACCCGATGAAGGATGGTCCTGGGTCAGTGAGAGCTGGTCCAAGCTGTGGGTTGAAGCCCAATCTAACTCCGAGCTATCTTTGTAGGTCTACAACACAGGTAAATCGTTAGGGGGTTGGATTTGGGTTCCGACCCAAATCTCCTCAGATGCTTAAGTTAGTGGATGACTAAGAAGAGGCTTGGTGGAATAATGTTCGACCTGTTGGGAGGTTGTTCGCTAGTTCTCTGGCCAAGCTATATGGAGAATGTAGACTTTGGTCGATGAGATTTAGAGTATTGGAATATCTGAGTGTTGGATTTTCGCCCCCTTCTCTCATTGCCTCAGGGAGTTCTTATACGTGGGGCATTGCCTCGTAACATTAATAAGGTTGTTTTATTGTTGACATGGATGAGTAGGCATTGAGGAGCGACGGTTGCCATGAATGTCACTATAATTGCTGAATCAATGGCCACAAAGACATGCTATAATTATTGACACTTGTTATATGTGCATCCAATATCTTTTAAAGTTTAGAGGGAGTAAAGTTTTTTCAGATATTTGAAACATGTTTAACATTAGATAGTGTTCTAAGAATTCCATCAATCTTTTTAACTTTAACAGTTCCCACTCTAATACTTTTGCACTCAAAATAATTTGCCATAAGAATTTTATCTCTATTGAACCAATCTCTGTGTGTGCACATATGGTAGGGGTGGACAAAGATCCGATTAAACGATTGAATCCACCCGATCCGATCCGAAAAAAATAGATCGGATATCCGATCCGATGAAAGTGACTTGTTATTAATAAGCAGATCCGACCGATCCATTTGAAACTGATTCGGATTCGGATTTTAGTTTTCATCCGTCAGAATGTGATCCGATCCGATTAGGTTTTAAGCGGATTGTGTTATTGTCTAAGTTCATCTGAATATCTGATTCTCAATACGATCCGATTGTTTTTCACTACTACCTAAAAGCCCCTGAATCAATGCATTCATGGCTATTGGTTAAGAAGACTAACAGACTCAATTGCATCCTCCTTGAAGGAGAGCTCTTGGTTGTCAAGCTCATCCTCCTTGAAGTTGATGCCAAACTAGTATGAAGATAATGCAAACAGAGATATCTTCTTTATGTTATTCTAGCAATTTGTATTTTGTAAGGATATTTCGTTTCGACATTGGAATTGACTTCAGTGTTTAAAAGTTAAACTTTCAGAATCTAATGAAACGAGTTACAAATTGTGGCATCAATAACTTTAAAATTTCAATAAAGCTAATATTAATCCGATCCGAATTGTATCCGATCCGAAATTCTAATCATCCAAAGTTTCAGATTAACTTTTTTTATTAGTGGATGCGGATCAGATTTTTCATCATCCGATTCAATCGGATCGGATGGTGGATTGAGGCATAATCCGATCTGAATATTCGGATGCCCACCCCTAACATATGGTATGAAGTATCGAAATCAACAATCTAAACATTAGGTAAAATTGTATCTGTTGTGGTCACTATTATATAATCATGCTTTTATTCATTTCAACCAATGCTGGTCTCTTCTTTTTTTAACTTTCTTCTCGGTAAACTTATAAAAATCTTTAACCAAATGACCATACTACTTCCACTACTTGCACTGTGTTTTAGTATATTTACGATTTGATTTGGACCTTTCTCATTCATATTTTGGCCTTGTCTGTCTATAGATTGACCTCTTTGGTTGAAATAGCTTTTGTTCCTTCTAGTTTCCTCAATGACCAACCCTTCAACTTCTGGTTCACTCTTTGATTTCTTTTGCATCTCGTTAGAGAGTAGTGCACCTAGCATATCATTAGTAATCAAAGTATCTTTACCGTATAGAATAGTGATCATTAGGTGATCGTATAAAACAGGAAGTGATAGAGCAATAACATATCCTTGTTTGCTTTTCAATTACAGCTTCAACAATGAGCAATTGTGCAATCAAGTGATTAATTGTATTTAAATGAACTAGCAAATCTGTTTCTTCCACCATTCGAAAACTGTATAGCTTCATGAACAATATATTGGTCTATGGCTTGGTTATGTACAACTTTTTAAGTTTCTTTCATACGCCAATTATAGTTTCTTCATCTAAAAACATTGTGCATTACCTTATCTGCTAAGTACTATTGGACGGTACTTAGAGCCTTCAATTCTAGCTCGATCAAATCTTCTTCTTTTATATCTTTAGGGAGCCATGTGAAGCCATTTGCTAAACGAGAATCGCTTTAACTCTCTTTTAACTCTCTTTTACCATATGATGTGATAGTTTTAAATGAAACCACAAGCACATGTCGTAGTTGCAGCACTTACAAGTCGATCCACATAGAGGCAGACTTTGTTACTGATTTATTTCTGGGTTTTATTTAGCTACACAAATATGTCTCAAGGTGAGAGAATATCTAAGGGAAATATAAATATAAGAAAGCTCTAGGGCTGAGTATCCACACTATTGTGGTTCAAATTAGGATTGATATAGCTTGTCTGGTTACTGAATCATGTCTTAGGGTGAGGTTGTTGCACGTAATGTTTATACCTATCTCCCGCTGTCGTGATGCTATGATAAGAGTATTTATCCTATGCCAAAGCCAACTGTCATTGATCATTGACATATGATAGATGCATGATGACCAACAATGTTCCCCAACCTTCCTCCATGCCACTGTTGTGGATAGAAGTTAGGTCATTGTTAGGAGAGCTCTAATTTACGCCCAACTGTCGTGGGCGACATAAATAGTATGAAACAATATAGGGATTGAAAACCCTAGATTATCTCTAACGGTGGTTAGCAACAAATCTAATTAACCACTAGGGACGAGATCAATTTATATTGATAATAATTCGTCCTAAGCAAACCCCTCGGTGACAATATACAATAACCATGCAAAATTTAAACTAATCCATAATGAAACTATAGTAAGGTTCAACCCTAAGCCCTAGATAAGAAAACAACTCATAATCCATAGTAATAAATATCATAGATTTCATATATGGATGCATAAAAATCACAAGAGAGGCACAAGAATACTTATCTATGGAATCCACAATAGAGAATAAGCACAAAGATCCAAAATTTAGTTCAAAGAAAATCAAAAAGATCAAACCTTTACACCAAAAAGTCGACAACTACAGTATGAAAAAGGCCTAAAACTGTGGAGAAAACTCTAAAATAAACACAGGTAAAATTCTAGGAAGAAGTTACCAAAAGAGTAACTCAAAATCCTATTTATATTACTCCAAAACCAACTCAAAACCCACTCAAATAAACCCAAAGTTGGCGCTTGAACTCTTTTTTAAATGGGATTGACACGGTCATGTAGAGGCCTAGCAAGACCGTATAACTGTAGTGGCAAAAAGCTGCTTCTGTTCTTCTTCTATATCTGCTCCAACACGGTCATGTGACACATGTACATGACCGTGTCAATCTCCTTCAGCTCTTCATAAAATTCGACCCACACGACCGTGCATAGCTTCAATTTCCTGATTCATCTTGGGCTCAAATGACACTGTCGTGTGGTGTGATGCACACAACCGTGTATGTTGTCTTTTTCAGATCCACTCCTTTAATGAGTTCGAATCCATCACTTTCTTGATTTCTTTCCAAGCTTCCATCCTCGTTTTAAGTCCCAAATTGCATGATTTTCACTTGAAATACACCAAGGAGACCCGAGAGTAGAACGAAACTAAAAAGTGGAAGAAACCATATTGAATGCATGATGGAGTGATATGAAATGTAAGGAAACAAGTCATAACCCATGCCCGCGGACACGGTTCATTTAAGATTTTTTCCTGCGAAATCTTTGTCCCCCAAGAAATTATTTCCACAACCAAAGTTACGTGGAACAATAAATTAGCGTAAAAATATTTAGCGGCACAGACGTCTTTGGTACAGAACAAGAAAGTCGACATGGGCACCTTCGTCACGGAACAACCAATTAGCGTAAAAAATCGGCACAGGCGCCTTAGGCACGGAACAACAAATTAGAATACAAAAATTGGCGTGGAACATCAAATTAGCGTAAAAAAATTTAGCGGGAGCCTTCAGCGCAGAACAACAAATTAGCATAAAAAATTTAGCGGGCGCCGAAAATTATTCTCATCTTTGCCCGATGGGTCGAAGAGACGATGGGTCCCGCGTTGACGGAGAGATCATTCGATCTGCAGCAGCATTTGATCTGCACATTAAGTAGTTAATGTTTTTTTCCTAATACATTAATTGCATGCACTCTGCTATTCCCAAGAAACTTTCATTCTCCATAGAGTTTCATTTCACCAAAAACTTTCAATTCCCTGGAAATATTTTTCCCTCCAAAACTTTCCACAAAATCTTATCCCAACCATTCATTTCTCAAGATTAAATTCAAGCAGTCTTTCTATCAACCTGTTTGTCCTAGTCAGCTTGTCCTAGTCAGCCCTAGAATTCAAAAACAGTTGTGTTTTAATATATAGATGGTATATGAAATATATATAAAATAAACTGCTATCACTATAGCCCAAAGTTCACTTTTTCAAAGAATTTCGCTACCTTGAACCTTGTACACAAAAACTTCAGCATGATTCTTGCTAGTCAAATCCAAAGTTTGGTCGCTTTGATACAACTTGTTAGGTGACGGATCAAGGATCAACGGTTCAAAGATCATGCGAGTGATTTTCTAGCTCCAACGTTGAAGCGAAAAGTGATTCATTGGCTAAAAAGGAGAATAAGAAAGAACACAAGGAGTTTACGTGATTCGGGGATTGTTCTTCACATATATGGGGATAGAATTCTCTCACTATATGATTGAAGAGAGAATTATAAGTGGTGATGGAAATAGCTTCAACTCTCAAAATATAACCCAAGAATGAAATCCAATACCATACTTATTGTTAAGGCCTACTTTTATAGAGTTGGGAATTTCTCTTAAAATTCTTAACACTTCATCCACAATATGTAACATTTAAAGTGATTTAAGAAATTCTAATTTATTTATATATACTTTTGTTATTCTAAATTATGCAGTCATTACACATGAATTTTTCCATTCCAATGGTATTTTTACATTTTTTTTTCTTTATGTACCTAGTAATAGTTTCCATTGGTATTCCAACTGTGTTTCCTTACATCCTAATTTATATTAACTTTAAGCATGTCTCTTGGCATATTAATATTATGTCTTAATTTTCTAATTTATATAGCAATCAAAATTGTCCTTTGGTATTCCAATCATAATTTGAGTCTATATGCAGAGACGAGATCAAAGGTGTGATGCAGGCAAGCGAATAGTTAGCATGGGCTGCTAGCACATGTCATGTTCTCTGTTATAATCTATAACTCTTTAATCTATAGCTATTTGGACATCATTTCCAGTATTGTTACACCCTTGGGCTGGCCATCGAGAGATTCCGCCTGATGGACGATTGAAGCCCCCAAGGCCCATGATCGGAACCTGAAGCTGACCCAGTCAAGGCCTGCAAGCCGTCTGCCCATTTTCCCTCCACCAGATGAATGTGGGATTGAAGGTAACCCATAAATAGTGCAGACGTGGGCAACTGTTACCCCTATTAAAGGGGGAAGACCATGGCGCCTTTACCGTTGGCCTACTAACGTAACTAAAGTTTTCACGGATGCCTATAAATAGATGGGAGACAAATGGAAGAAGATACGAGATAATCACACTCTAACTCTCTACTATCGACTCAATATTTCTTTTTCCATATATCTTGTGGAGACTGACGCAAGGCGAACCTCCGAGGCTCGACCTTGACAGCCCTTAGATTCCCTCTAAATTTCCATATAACTTAAGCATCGGATGGGTTTTGGGTCGAAACCCATATCCGACCCCTCTGACATTTTCTTGTGGTGCAGATTATCGAGGCTCGATCCAGTGGGAGGCTCGTACGAAAGCATTTTACCAGCGATCGCCCGACGTCCGATCCAACCAGCGGAGAGGTCGTGTGACTGCTCCTCACTATTGATCGACTGAGGATCAAACGGACATCGCGAGTCAGATTCCAACTATCAACAACCTGGGTTCTACTAACCTAGGGTCCCACTCAACCAGCTGACGAGTCTCCATTTCAGTAAAAGGGTCCACGTCAGCTTCATCATTATTTCGGTCATTTATGGCCTTAACAGTTGGTGCCGTCTGTCGAAAAGATCATCAGTTCGACATCCCCAAAGCAATTAACAAGCTATGTTGGCTGGCCCCATCAACATCGGACCAAACCTTGGTCTAAACGAGAATCAAAACATGAACAACGTCCAGGTGAAAGATGCCGCAGACTCCACATCCTAATCAAAAGGAACCAGAAGGGAAATCAATGTACCAAAGGTGTCCCAGGAGCAATTCGACCGATTTGCAGAGTGGATCAACAAGAGCATCAACGTATTAGTGGCTGTGGTGCGTCAAAGCATAGGATGCCCACAACCCGCAAACGAGCAACCACCGCCTCCCAATCCAACTCTGACATCGATGAGGGATGCTGCCATATCTAGAGATCTGAGAGATCCGAGAGCAGACCGACAGGAGAATGCACCACTCAATACCACACCTACATCCTATCGTAATGGGGAGATGTGGAACAATAACCGTGCTAACCTAGGGTCCCACTCAACCAGCTGACGAGGCTCCATCTCAGCAAAAGGGTCCACGTCAGCTTCATCATTATTTCGGTAATTTTTGGCCTTTTTGGCCTTAACAGTTGGTGCCATCTGTGGAAAAGTTCATCAGTTCGACAACCCCAAAGCAATTAACAAGCTATGTCGGCTGGCCACAACAACATCGGACCAAACCTTGGTCTAAAGAGAATCAGAACGTGAACAGCGTCCAGGTGGAAGATGCCGCAGACTCCACATCCTAATCAAAAGGACCCAGAAGGGAAACCAAGGTACCAAAGGTGTCGCAGGAGCAATTTGACCGATTTGCAGAGTGGATCGGCAAGAGCATCAGCATATTGGCAGCTGTGGTGCGTCAAAGCATGGGAGGCCCATCACCCGCAAATGAGCAACCACCACCTCCCAATCCAACTCTGACATCGACGAGGGATGCTGCCACATCTAGGGATCTGAGAGATCCGAGGCAGATCGACAGGAGAATGAACCACTCAATGCCACAACTACATCCCATCGTAATGGGGGAGATGTGGAATTATAACTGTGCATTCGGCTTCCAGGGAGGACCCAATCCCTCAAATTGTAGACGTGTAATCCTAGATCAGGTAATAAATTGGATCACTCAGGCCCACAACCCTCTCAATTTTGCAGGTTGTAATGAGAGGAGAGAGGTGGAAGAAATTCCCAACTAATCCTCTGGAGCTATCTACCTGCAAGGCGGAGATAGGCGATTCCAACTTACCCATCTTGCAAATCGACGAAACCAGTTGAAGGAGAACATCACGTCTGCTCCTTTCCTCCCAAAGACCAAGCTCACCCCTACCGATGTACGACGGCAAAGGCGACCCATGGGCACACGTCTGTAAGTACCAGAACGTGATGCTGCTTCATGGTGCAGACGAGCCATACCTCGTCCGAGCTTTCCACACAATCCTAGCTAAGACGACGGAAGGATGGTACAATGGATTACCCGATGACTATGTCAGGTCATTCGACGAATTGTCTGATTTGTTTTGTAGGCAATTTGTCAAAGGTCGACGCCCCAAAAGGAAGTCATCCTACCTCTTCACTTTTAAACAGAATGAAAAAGAGTCAATCCGAGCCCTCATCCAACGGTTCAATGACGAAAGGCTCAAAGTAAATGTCACGTCGGATGTGACAATCATCGCAGCTTTTACTCAAGCAGTCCGAAACAAGCACCTACGAAGGGCCCTCCACCAATTTCCACCCAATAACCTCGTGGAGATGTTCAATATAACAGACCGATTCACCGTATTTGAAGAGACTGAGAAGGCACTTGAAACTGCTGAGAAATGCACCCATGTCCACCGTGGAGATGCCAAACGAGAGAAGCAACCCTAGGGGACCCCTCACTAGGTACCTCGAGATAAGAGACATATGGAAAGGAACACTCGAAGCAAGGAGTGCCCAGCTTATGCAAGACCAAATGCTCTTAAGGCAGAGGTCCTAGCTTATGCCCAACGAGAAGGACTTGTCCATGAATTCGCCAAAAGAGGCAAATATAAGAAAATGGACGATCTGAAATTTTGCATGTACCACAATGATTATGGGTATGATACCAATGATTGTTGGATGCTTAAAAAAGAAATCGACGCATTGGTTAAACGTGGGCACCCCAAGAACCCAGTCATTGACCAGCCAAGCAAAGAGGGGGCATCAAAACAAAAAGGCAAGGGTCTAGCGACCGGGTCACCTATCATCAAGGTAGTCGATTAGCAAGCTTCTAAAATATGATGTCAAATAAAGGCGTAGAAAAGAAACGATCCCTTGAGAAAATCAAAAATGCCTGAACGCCTTTCTTTGTCTTCATTTATTAAGCATGTTTGTTTTTAATCAATATAAGTCAGCTTTCCTTCCAAAACAAATTTATTTCAATAGGGCATTTGTGAATTTTATGGAAATTACTTGATCAGGGCCCTTGTAATAAGGATATGATCCTTAGGAAAATCTAGATGGAACACACTCATTTCACGATCGTCCTATCTTGATGAGAACAGACTTATGCACATTCTCTCGTTGCCAGCTGTAAGTCGAAAAGGGCCACCCATTCACTACTGAATGACCCTCTTACGGGCATCAGCCATAAGTCAATGGGGCAGCCCCCTCGCTACTGAACGACCCTATCTCATGTCGTCAGCCGTAAGTCGAAGGGGCCACTTCCGCGCTACTGAAGGACTCTCTCATGGGCATCGGCCGTAAGTCGAAGGGGCCACCCCACGCTACTGAATGACACTCTCTCGTGTCGTCATCTATAAGTCGAATGGGCCACCCCTCGCTACTGAACGACCCTCTTTCGTATCGTTAGCTAAAAGTTGAAGGGGCCACCCGCTCGCTACTGAGCGACCCTCTCACGAACGTTAGTCGTTAGTCATGGGGGCCATCCCCGCACTACTGAACGACCCCCACGGACATCAATTGTAAGTCGAGGAGGCCAACCCCTCGCTACTGAATGACCCTCTCTTGGGTTATCGGCCATACGTCGAAGGGAAGACCCCCTCGCTACTAAACGACCCCCATGGGCATCAGTTGTTAGTCAAAGGGGCCACCCGCTCGCTACTTAACGACCATCTCTCTTGTTGTCAGCCATAAGTCGAAGGGGTCACCCCCGTGCTACTGAACGACCCTCTCACGAGCGTTAGCCGTAAGTCAAAGGGGCTACCCCCTCGCTACTGAACGGCCCTTTCTTGTGTCATCAGCTGTAAGTCGAAGGGGCCACACCCTCGCTACTGAACGACCCCCACGGGCGTTAGTCGTAAGTGGAGGGGCCCACGCCCTCGCTACTGAACGACCCTCTCTCGTGTCGTCAGCCGTAAGTCGAAGGAACCACCCCCTTGCTACTGAATGATCCATGCACGGGCGTCTGTCGTTAGTCGAGGGGGCCACCCCCTCGCTACTGAAAGGCCTCCACAGGCATCAAGAGTAAGTCAAGGGGGCCACCACCTTGCTACTGAATGACCCTCTCTCGCATGTTCAGCCATAAGTCGAAGGGGCCACCTCCTCGTTACTGAACGACCATCTCTCGTGTCGTCAGCCATAAGTCAAAGGGACCACCTCCTCGCTACGGAACGACCCTCTCACGCGTGTCAACTATAAATCGAAGGGGCCAACCCCTCGCTACTAAACGACCATCGCTCGTGTCGTCAGTTGTATGTCAAAGAGGCCACCCCCTCTCTACTGAGCAACACTCTCATGGGCGTCAACCATTAGTCGAGGGGGACATCCCCTCACAACTGAATAACCCCCATGGGCATCAGCCGTAAGTTGAGGGGGCCACCCCCTCGCTACTGAATGACCCTCTCTCGGTTCGTCAGCCATAAGTCGATGGGGCCACCCCCTCGCTACTGACCGACCCCCATCAGCTTCAGCCATAAGTCGAGGGGGCTACCCCCTCGCTACTGAACGACCCTCTCTCGTGTCGTCGGCCGTAAGTCGAAGGGGCCACCCCCTCGCTACTGAACGACCGCCACAGGCGTCAACCATAAGTCGAAGGGGGTATCCCCTCGCTACTGAACAACCGCCACAGGCGTCAGCCATAAGTCGAGGGGGCCACCCCCTCGCTATTGAACGACCCTCTCTCGTGTCATTAGCCGTAAGCCAAAGGGGCCACCCCCTCGCTATTGAATGACCCTCTATCGTGTCGTTAGCCATAATTTGAAGGGGTCGCACCCTCACTACTGAACGACCCCGACAGGCGTCAGTCGTAAGTCAAGGGTGCCACCCCTCGCTACTAAACGACCATCTCTCGTGTTGTCAGCCATAAATCGAAGGGGCCACCCACTCTCTACTGAATGAACCCCACGTGCATCAGCCGTAAATCGACAGTGCCACTCCCTCGCTACTGAATGACCCTCTCTCGTGTCATCAGCCATAAGCCAAAGGGGTCACCCCCTCGCTACTGAACGAACCTTTCACGATGTTTGTCGTAAGTCGAAGGGGCCACCCTCTCGCTACTGAACAACCCTCTCTCGTGTCGTCAGCCATAAGTCGAAGGGGCCACCCCCTCGCTTTTGAACGACCCTCACGGGCATCAGCCGTAAGTCAAGGGGGCCACCCTCTCGCTACCGAACGACCCGCTCTTGCCATTAGCCATAAGCCGAAGGGTTCACCCCTTCGCCACTGAACGACCCATACTTAGGTCATTAGATATAGGACGAAGGGGCTTCCCCCCTCGTTTCAAGATGATTTGACCTACTCGTCAAATACCAGATAAAAGTTTATACCTCCTACAACTTCAAATGTCACACTTTTGTGTGAGGGCAAAAGAAGGTATGATTAAATGGTTCAACCCCCACCTTGTGGGTAGTCAGCTTAATTCGTTGAAAGGTGCCAAGGACGACACAGTCGCACATATTCACTCCTTGAAACAACTATCGATTTGAACCAAGGAGAACATAAATATTAATTTTTGTCAACTTTTGACAATGTTTGGCCAGACAAAAATGTCGTTTTTCCTACAATTTACGCCCCCAATAACTTATACATTCAAAAAAGTTATAGAGGGGCTAGAAGCCCCCTAAGATCCATCTACTGGATCGTCATGCCCCTGGTCTCCCTCGGTCGAAGCATCATGCCCTCGATTCCCTGGGACACCTACATATGCGGCTTCACCTTTGTCGACGATAGTTCCTTCAACGGGCACAGCCACCTCCGTGGCTTGACCCTAATCATCGAGATCATCAATTGAAGAGAACACTGGGATTTGATCCATCTCAGTGGCAAAATCGGGGAACCATTCCATTACTTCCATACAACACCGCTAATACCCCTGGGTATATAGCTCGTCAAAGTTGGGTAACTTCTCCATATATTCTGGACGGCTTTCCCCGTGATCGCCCTTGCATCAACCTCCCGGGAGCTGTCAAGAATTTGGGATCGGAGTTCATTCTCTCTAGACTCCCACTTGATTTTATCGTCATGCAGCATCTTCTCCGCTTGCTCCTTCAAATCAGTCTGAGCAGCTATTTCTAGCGAGATTCGCTTAACTCACAACTGAGTTGAAGCACCCACGAAAGACTCGGCTTACTGAGAAGCTCCGCTCTTTCAAGCTTTGCTTGGGCTTTCTCGACGGCCATTCTGACTGCCACCTGGCGTGAGCAAAAGATTGCACGTGCTAACTCCCAAGTGTAGGAGGTCGCCAAGTAGTAAATATCCTAGTGAGCCTAGGGTCGAACACGGGGACAACTTGCTTACAATCAACAGTGATCACAATTAGCCTAAGCGGTGTGAGAATTACCACCCTTTTGGGGTGAGAATTGGTTGATGAGATTTTTAGAACACCCTACCGTTAAGCATGCAAACAACGAAATATGTAGGATAGCAAACAAAGATGAGAAATGTGAGTGTTCATGGTTTCATGGTGTAGTCGGGCTTCAAACTTCATTTCGAATCACTACGATCCCTCATCCGGCTAAGGAGAGAGTGATCGGATGGTTTGGCATTTCATCGAACACGTTGGGTGCGAAAAGATAGTGAATGAAACATTGAGAAAATTTTACAATAAACACAATAGAGAGGGTCCACTAGGATGAACCTCTCTTTGGATTCCCCACTAGGGTTCCAATTGAACAAGACTAACTCAACATTTCATTCACATATGAGTGTTAAAATTCAAGCTAGAAATGAAATTTGTAAGCCCAACATACAACCATCCACCATAAACACACACAAAAAAGACTAGCCACTCATGATAAACAAAATCACCATTTTTGATTTCAAAGTTAACATCCAAATGTTTTTACAATGAACAAAATTCAACAAGAGAAATTGAGAAATAAAAGCTAAAGCACAAGAAAACCCCCTTTTGATCTTCTCCTTTGATCTTCTCTCTTGATCTTTACTCCTTCTCCAAGATTTTCCAAGCCCTAGGAATTTCTCCTTGAAAAAGATTCCCCCAAGGCAAGCCCTAAAAAAAACTGCTCCAAAAAAAACTAACTCCCAAAAAAACGTGCTCAGCCCAAGAAAAAAACAGAACACAATTTAATTCAGGTCCATACTCATTTCTGTGTTTTTCTGTTCGCCCATGCAAATTTTGGACCAAAAATTAATATTTTTGTAAACCGGGGGGCGAGATTAAATTTTCCCGGCCCCCCTTTTTTTCCTGCGTTCAGCGATTGCGAAATGGGGGGGGTGCGGGCCCCCCCTCCTCCTGCGGAAGGTGCCTGGCGGAATTGGGGGGGGCGCGGGCCCCCCCATTTTTTTCGTTGCAGCGCCTGGCGGGCCGGCCAGCGGGCCGGCCCGCTGGGCGATAAAAAAAAGTTTTAAATTTTTTTTAATTCAATTTCTCTGCGGCCCGCTCAGAAGCGGGCCGCGGGCCTCAAGGCCCATTAAGCCTTTTTCCTTTGTTTTAATGCCCAGAAATTCCCTTATAGCTCCAAAAATTCACCAAAAATAGCCCCAAGCATCAAAAAATTCTGGAAAAATTCCAGAAAATCTGGAAAATTTACAGGAGTACCTGAAAAATAATATGCGCTAAAATTAGTCCATAGAAATCGTATTTTATGTATAAAAATATATTAGGCGTTAATAATCCACAATATCACGAAAGCGCACGTATCAACGCCAAAATTAATACGATATACAATAAAATACCCAGAAATGGGGGGAGAAATAAGCAATTTATACCCCGAATCACACCCCCCAACTAGCTATTTGCTAGTCCCTAGCAAATCAAGTGATACATTCGGATTAAAATGGAAACGTGCATCAAACTCACAAAATTCTCATGGCATATTCCAAAAGTTATTTCCAAGTGATCTCAAAGTCAATATAACCAATGTATGAAAGTACATAACGAATGACACACTCTTCTATCCAATTCAAAGAAAAGTGAGGCAATAAGCCCGTATCACATGTGTCGGGGTATCACGATGTCAAAAAAATGCTAATCTTCAAGGAAATGCCAATACAAAAGAAATTTTTCTCTAAGTTGTGGGGAATGAGATTTGCAAAATTCATGTTGGTTATTCACTCAATTATTCATACTTTTTTTTTACTTTCTTTTTTTTATATTTTTTTGTGCACTCCCCTAAATCTTCTCTTTCGTGTCCTCCCCAATGTTTCGTGGGGCACCGACTACTTGGCAAGACTAGAAGAACGATGCACCTTTTCTTTTCTATTTTTTTTTATTTTATTATTTGCATACACGCGATAATGCAATATAGGCAAAAAGGTGAAATGATTTCTAAATCTCGTTTTTTGGCGTCCTCCCCAATGTTTCGTGGGGCACCGGCTACTAAACTTGATTAGAAAGGCAATTCACTTATATTACTCTCATTCTCATTCACGAATTAGCAATTCATCCACCCACTCCTAAGAGGAAAACAATGCATAACAAATTGGCCATCTCCTATCCAATCAAACCTACATCGTTCATCCCAACATGAAATTTCTTACACCACACTTTTCCCAAATTGTTTCAAATAGAGCATCACGACATATGAAATAGTCTCATTCATGGTATATTAGCATTTGAAATCAACTTGGAAAAGAAATTAAAGCACGCCAATAAAAAATTCATGAGTTGACACCAAAATAGGATTTAAATCCAAATGTATGCATTAAGATGTAGCATGTAAGGGATCAAGCACAAAGCTAGCAAATGAGCAAGGATAGTCGATGTTAAGCTCGCAAGATATTGGAGATGACAAAAGGGATGTCTCCACAAATTTTTTTTTTTTTTTGAAAACAACTAACTAAACATCCTACACATCCTAAAACAACCTACAACCCTCCCCCCAACTAAATATATGCATTGTCCTCAATGGATGAAAGGGTAGTAGAAACAAAAGTTGGAACAAACACACCTATTTAGTCGCCGCCCGAAGGCGGGTCCGCAAGCTCCTCGGTGTTTCGCTCCTTAGCCCATGAATCAAAATAAGGCTTCAAACGTTGTCCATTGACCTTGAACTCGCTCCCATCTTTGTTGTTCACCAAGGTCACCGCTCCATGGTTGTAGACATGTTTCACCACAAACGGCCCCGACCATCTAGATCTCAATTTTCCTGGAAAGAGATGGAGCCGGGAGTTGTATAATAGCACGCTTTGGCCCGGAAAAATTCCCTCCTCAAAATCATTTTGTCATGCTCAAATTTCATGCGCTCCTTGGCTAATTTGGCATTGTCATATGCATCCCGCCGCAACTCTTCCAATTCACAAATCTGTAATTTACGAAAATTATTGGATGAGTCACAAATAGAATTAAATTGTTTAATTGCCCACAATGATTTGTGCTCTAACTCCACGGGCAAATGGCAATGTTTTCCATGAACAATCCTATACGGCGACATTCCTAAAATTGTTTTGTACGCGGTCCGATATGCCCAAAGTGTTTCCGGCAATCGGACACTCCAATCCTTCCGTGTAGGATTCACCGTTTTTTGTTGGATGTTTTTTATTTCTTTATTAGCCAATTCCGCTTGGCCATTGGTTTGGGGGTGGTAAGGTGTGGAAATTTTGTGTGTGACCCCAAACCTCTTCATCAAGTTAGAGAATGGTTTATTGCAAAAATGAGATCCACCATCGCTAATAATAGCTTTAGGAATTCCAAAACGTGCAAAAATATTTTCTTTGAGAAATTTGAGCATGGTGTCACCCTCATTATTCCTACATGCAATGGCCTCCACCTATTTGGATACGTAATCAACGGCCACTAAAATATATGTGTACCCAAATGAAATGGGGAATGGCCCCATAAAATCTATGCCCCAACAATCAAAAATTTCAATTTCTAAGATCGGATTTAAGGGCATCATGTTTCTTTTTGTTATTCCCCCTAACTTTTGACATGGCACACAAGATTTACAATATGTGTATGTGTCCTTAAACATGGTGGGCCAATAAAATCCGCATTGCAAAATTTTGGCCACCGTTTTATGTGCGGAAAAATGTCCCCCACATGCACCATGATCGCTCCGGAATGTAACCTAAAGAACGGTTGTAGTTTTACCGCAAGCACATGGTATAGCGGCGAGCGGGTTATCGAACACAGGGAGGACGAATGACCGTGCTTGTTCCAATCAACCTGGCTATTAAGAAGAGAAAAGAGAGAAATTTGCCTTTGGCGATCCTGTCACAATCGTCAGACAAAGTACGGAAATATCAAATCAAATAAAGAATGTCTAGGGAATGGGGAATCCCCGCTACTCACCGCATCTCGTCAATGTGGTTCATTGATATCAAAATTGCTAGAGTAAAATTTTGGATGAACTAGTTGCAACTGAATGTAGAACCTAGCTCACGCTCTCGCGCTGTTGCCGGTCTATAGCTATCCTAGGTTCGGGTCCAATCTCTTGCAGACCCTAGCCTAGGGAAGCTAGCATTAGGATCAACATCATCGTTCAATCGCGCCCCGATCCCACTCTCGTGCAAACTCGGGCCACAACCTAGGTTGGGATAGTTCCTACCCGTCCAATCTCTTGCAAACGGGTATCGGCACGGAATTGCAACCGGAAACCCTAGTATCGATCCAATCTCTTGCAAACCGATACTTCGGAAATTCGATTCCAACCCAATTCGGATTTCTAGGGTTTCCTATCGAATTGGGATCCAATCTCTTGCAAATCCCAATCGATATGAATACCTAGCCGTCCGTAGTAAATTGATCCCAATCTAATCCCTAATAACAATTCTAGCAAAATTTCTACCAATTCATCACAGATATGAAATTGGGCTCGTAGGGTTCATCCCCACGCCCCAAGACGTGGAGACTACTCACAATTCATAGCGCAAACACAAAAATAATCAATGAAATTAACAAGAGAATTCATCACAATATTGAGATAAGCAATAAAAATAGAATTTTTAGAGAAGAGAGAGACAAACCAATGGAGTTCTTCAAATAATCCAACAAAAATCAACTTTTGTCTCCTCTCCAATCACAAGAATAAAGCTAAAAAGTTAATCTAAAAAGCTGCAAAAAATCTAAGAGAAAAAGCTCTCTAAACTAGGGTAAAAACAGGGGTTAAATACCCCCCAAAATCGTCCAAAAACTGTGACCAAAATACCCCTGTGCAGCCTGAATTCCGCAATTTTCGCTACAGGCAGCGCGTCGCACTCGGCCGAGTGACAAAAGTCGCTAAGCCGAGTGAGAAACCCTGTAAATTTCCAGTAAGTCGGGGCCTTTAGGGGTCTTCACTTCGGGAGTCGCTCGGCCGGGTGAGTTGTCGTCACTCGGCCGATGGCTTCTTGGTACTCGGGCGGTCGGCAATTGCCACTCGGCCGAGTGGGTCTTCTGAAGCTCAGGCAGACGAAAAACAGTAAGTTGGCGATTTTTGACGTGCGTCGTCTGGGTGCCACTCGGGCGGACGGGGTCTCGTCACTCGGCCGATGTGGATTCCGATGCTCGGCCGAGTGCACATATGAATCGTGTCTGATCTGGTCGGCCGAGCGGTGTCTCGCTGGTCGGCCGAGTGACTCCTTCACTCGGCCGAGTGAGACACCAAAAATGCCCAAACAGCTTGTTTTGGCCTCCTCGTCGCTCCTGTGACGTTCTTTCTTCTTCCGCTCCTCTCCAACAGCAAAATACCCCTCGGGGAGGTCGTCGGTGACACTCTGGAGTAGGCGTATCTCGAGATCACTCCAAATCGCTCCAAATCACCTGAAATGCGACAAAAACAACAAATCGTGAAAAGCATCGCAATATCGTCGATATATCGTGAAAAACATGATTTGGGCGATCTAAATGGCATGCAAACATGCGGGAAAAAAAGTGTAAAATAAGGAGTGATCAAAATCCCCCAAGCTTACCTCTTACTCGTCCTCGAGGAAGATAAGTAAAAGGCGAACCCGGTGGATTCGGAAAACGAAAAAAAACGAGGAAGAACGAAAAACGAAATAAGAACAAAGAAGAAAGAAAGAAGCGAAGAGGGAAACTGCTAGATCATTTTCTCAGGACGTGGGTTTCACTTACTCACATAGCATGCTCCGAATGAAAAACACATGTCAAAGAGTTTTATTTTGATATCATAGTATAATAGTGCAAATAGAAATAGAAAACCCACGAATAACGATATAATCATGGAAAACGGAATAGTTATAGAATTAACATCGTCTGAATCATCTAAAGCGGTATACAAATCGCAGATTACACACTTTTCAATTGAACGCTTTCTATGAGGAGTATAAGAATATCACTCAATAGAATAGAAAGAATAGAAAAGTATGGATTTCATGAAATGAGTGCTAGGCATAGATTTCTGGACTTCGTAAAGCTAAGAATAATCTCACCGAGTATAGAATACTACTTAGCCTAGGTTGTCGTGCAACGTCAAGTAGTCACTCTCTCACACATCAATGGATTCTCTCCCCCAAGCTTATCTATAAGCGTGGTGGCATAAAAATATTTACATCCCCATTTCTATAAAGCTCCAAAAGTAATGAAAATAAAAACAAAAAGAGGGAAAGAAAGAGAGAACATGAGATGGGATCTTTTATTGAGGTTCTTTCCTCGTTTCTTTTTCTTTTCTTTTTTTTTGATAAGCATATATACACAATGATCCCAACTCAAAGAGAGATAATGGTATACAAGAATATTTTCTCTTTTTTTTTGGTTTGGGAAATTTGGAGCTAGGAATTAGTAGCGGGGGAAATGCCATATAATAGAATCGCTAAGGGGAGATTCACCAATGATTTTAAAAGTAGAGAAATAATGTTCAAGATTTGTGGAGAAAGAAATAAATATATCTCTCGGTTCACTCTATAAGACATGCACGACAACTTCAGCAGGGTAATCTAATCTACTCAGTTTCGATCACAAAAAGCTAACTAATCCAGATTTATCATAGCTAACATCATTCAATCATCCTGAAGTGAAATGTACAAATCATGCATATAGAAGTGATGTAGGAAAAGAAATCGGTACTCCAGATATAAGCATTCAATGAGTGAATCTTGGTGTGTTTTCTGCGATAGCATACATATGAATATTCAGACTCAGCTAATAATAAAACTTCATCCATTTCCATGTGGAAAAGTGTGGGTTACTATTTCTAAATGCAAGGCAATGTCCTAGCATATGATATCAGAAATAAAATCTAAGACATGACAAATATAGCATGCATATAGAGAAAGCTAACGCCGCGTAATCATCATCACAAAAAAGTCATCTCTAGCATGAGATGAAAAAGTAATAAAGAAAAAGGGGAAAATAAAACTATTTACAATGCAGCACACAAAGAAAATAAGGAAAACGTGATAAATGGTAGAGTAAAAGAAAAATGATGAAAATAAGTGTAAAAACGGGAAACGGCGTGAAAAAAAAATAAAAATAAATGTGGCAAATCGAAAAAAGAACGTGAGAACTCACTCCCCCAAGCTAAATGGCACAGTGTCCTCAATGTGCAAAGTGTGGCACACCGAGAGACAAGTAATGGGAGGGGTAAGTGAGGATGCATGCATGATGAAAAATAAGAAAATAATGAAACGGAAAATATGATGCGGACATGATGCATGCAGAAATAGGAGTGATACAGATATAAAGATGTGACACCAAAAACTCTCCCTCTCTCTCAAAAAAGATATATGAAGATACGATCAGAATGAGAATCCCAAAATAAGTGAGGGGAGGGGGGTGGACAAAAATGCATCAGGACCCAACAGAGACGGGCAGCACAACAGCAAAAATAATCGATGGCATCAAGAGTGCCTAAGAAGGTGGGGCTGCGCCGTCTCCGTCCTGAGGCGGAGGTAGTGGTGGTGGTGGTGGTGGTAGTGGCTGCTGAGCGGGGGTGGGTGTGGGAGTGGAAGCAGGCTGAGTGTGTGTGGGAGTGTGTGTGGGAACCTGCTGGGTGGGTACGGGTACGCGGGGGAGACGCTCCAGGACCTGGGTGAGGCAGTAGTGAATCTGCGGGAGCAGGTCAAAGCGGCCAGCCATCGTGGAGACGGTGGAGGACAGGGTCCTAAGGTCGCCTCTGAGGCCACTAACCGCCCCCTCGAGAGCACGTATGCTCTGAAGTACAGTGTCAGGGGGAGGTGGTGCAGAGGGACGCACCGGTCGGGGCTGTGCAGGTCGGGGCTGGCGTACTCGGGTCGCGACATCAAGCCGCGACATCAATCACGACGGCGGGGACCAGCTCATCGCCATCCCTAGATAGAGCTCTGGGCCGTGTCATCGCGTAGAGCATGTAGAGCTCTGGCGTGGACATCGTACCCGGCTCATATCTGGCCAAAACGGTCGTCGCCATAAGGCGCTGAGCTATACGGAGGCAGGGATGGACAATGGCCGAGGCCTTGGCCCTACTAGGGTCAAAGGCAGCGTGGAGACCCGTAATCTGGGCCCAGAAGGCGCCGGCGTCGAAGGAAGGTGGGGGGATATGGGTGGGGGCGTAACCTCGGTCGGCCCCGGGGATATCGGGCCACGAGAAGAAGGCTCTCATCATACCGAGAGTGACCTGGCACTCCCGGTCCATGAACCGAAACGAGCATCCCTCGTCGGTCCGGACGATCGAACTAAGTACCTCAAGTGTCGGACGGATAAACGTGTCCGCCGACACCTGAAAGAAATCTCGCCAGCCCACGTTGTCGTACAACGTGAGCATCCCCTCTAGTACCCCCAGGCGTCCTAGGTCTGAAAGGTGTGCGAACCTGGAGGGTACGATCGAGTGCTGGGAGATACGCTCGAAAGCGATGCGGTGTGCGTCGTTCCGGAACGTGATCCCCAGCGGCCCGATAAGTGGAGCCGGAGGTGGTGGCTGTGGAGTGGCAGGGAGTGGCTGTGCGGGTTGTGCGGGCTGTGCGGGCGCTGCAGGCTGTGCTGGGGGGATGGGGTGTGTGGGAGAAGGCGAAGGAGAGTCATCCACCTCGTGGGAGGGGCCGGCATCATCCGACCGCTTCCGCTTGGCGGAATCTCTCCTCGACCTCGGCCGTGTCCGGGGCGGCATATGGGCCCCGAGCGCGTGCCGAAAAGCGTGAAAAGTGCGGCGTGCATAAAGTAAAGGAAAGAGTGTACCACGACACACCGCGAGTGCAAAGTAATGGAAGTGTGCGAAGACAACGCCTCCACGACGCCCAAATCAGTCCCTGGAAGCTCCCTGGGCTCCCCTAAGCTCCCAAAAACAACATGCGCATGAAATGGAGATATCAGCGGGTAATATTCAAAACGTATGGAGCATTAGGGGTATAATAGATAGATATAGAAATTAATTTGGGTTTGGGGTTCGTTTAACGCATGGATCCTCGAAAAATACACAAAAAGAGGAGAAATAGGCTAAATAGGCGATACCGGAGGTGGCCGGAGACGTGGCCGCCGGCGGCGACTCGGGCGAGGTGCGGCGGGGCTCGGCCGGCGGTGGCTGGCCGAGCGGCGGCGTGAGGTGGGCGGTCGGACGAGTGGGGGCGCGAGCGAGGCGAGCGGGCGAGGGGAATGCGAAGGGTCGGGCGAGGCGAGCGGATTATTTCGTTTCGAAAAATGCGCCCCTCCGGCCCTTTATATAGCAAAAGTTACGACTCGGCCAAGTGACTAGGTCGCTCGGCCGAGTGAACTCAGCAAAAAATGTTGGGAAATTTTCCCCCGCTTATGACTCGGCCGAGTGGCCTTGCCAACCTCGGCCGAGTGGAGTAAGTCCATTCGGCCGAGTGGCTCAAGCTACTCGGCAAGACTCGCCCTAGGAGTGTATCAGTTCTACTCGGCCGTGTGAATTTATATACTCGGCCGAGTGGCAATTGTACTGAAATCGAAAAAATAAACAGAGAGTTGGGTATAGCAGACTTCCCTCGTTCGTGAGCGGCTCGGCCGGACGAACTTGTGTGCTCGGCCGAGTGACTAGTATACTCGGCAGAGTGAGCCTTGTGTTCTGTTGTTTGTCTTCGTTTTGGCTCTAAACTCCGTCTTTCTTCCTCCAGTCGATTTCATCTTCCTCCTAAGCATCGAGCGCCTTCCTGGGGCGCTCCTCATCACCTCGTTCATCCTCCTCATGATGGATTTACCTATCTCCTCTCCTGTCAAGAAAAATAGGACCCGTTATCACAAAATTTTTGGGCGAACGACTCAAAACACTAAAAATTTCTAAAAACAAAAATAAAGAAAAAGTGAAAATAAAGCAATAACCGTCGGGTTGCCTCCCGACAAGCGCTCGTTTAAGGTCGTGAGCTCGACCCCCTATGATTTTCAATTAATGCGGGATGTTTGGTGCATATGAGATGCACCCATCAAACTTTCCGGGGAGAACGCTTAGATGTTGATGTTATGGCGGGGCGTCCTTCCGCGGTGGTCTCTCGTCTCTAATCATGTGGGGAGGTGGCTCCCCCAAGCTAGCATTTGCTCCGGTCCTCGGCTTCACCGGTGACACCGATTTCCGTATCGGCGGAGCTTTCTTCGGAGACTTTAATTTCGAGAGCTTGCAGAGCTCTCGAATCCTTGCGACGTCAGCGTCGCCTTCATCATTTTCAGCGGAGAGATCGGGGGAATCAATTTTCTTCTCATCTTGGCCTAAATCCGGGCCTTCCTCGAAATCCTCATCGAATAGAGCGCCAATCGAGTGGGGGATCGCCTCTTCAATTACCTCATCAAGGAGGTCCATGTAGTCAAGCTCCTCGTGGTAAGGCATGTGTTTCATAGCCTTAGGAATGTGAAGCTCCACCTCGATGTTGCCGACGTTCAAAGTTAGGGTACCTTCTCGCACATCGACAATCACACCGGCGGTGGCGAGGAACGGGCGTCCAAGTATCAATGACGTATCTCCCTCCTCCTTAATGTCCATGATCACGAAGTCACATGGCAAGCATATTCCCCCCGGGACTTGTAGCGGGATGTCTTCGGCGATCCCTACCGGCCTTGTTATTCGCCCGTCGGCCAATTGTATCCGTATGTCGGTAGGTTTCAACTTCGTCCCGGTGTTTAGCCTTAGGAACATTGAGAGAGGCATGAGGCTTACACTAGCCCCTAAATCCACCAACGCCTTTTGTAGAGGGACGCCGCCCAAGGTGCAAGGAATTCGAAAACTCCACGGATCTTTGAATTTGGCCGGCTCCTTCTCTCTCTTGGTGAACCAAGAGCCCTCCTTGGCTAGCATGATCTTTTCCTTCCTCTATCTCCCCGAAATCAAATCCTTTAAAAATTTAGCATATGTGGGGATTTCCACGATGGCGTCGAGGAAGGGAATGTTGAGGCTAACTCCTCTCAGATACTCGAGAAACTTCGCTAGCCTTTTCTCCATTTTCGCTCTAGCAAGCCTTTGGGGGAATGGGACCGGTGGCATGAAGCGCCTCTCCTCAATCAATTGCTCCGCTCTAGATTTCTCCTTCTCTTGCGGCTCTTTTTCCTTCTCAACTTCAACTACCGGCTCAATTGGCTCTAAACTTTCCTCCACGGGCTCCTCGGTAGGAATCATGGCGGGGGTGGTGTCATTCCCGCCTCTAGTAGTGACGGCAACTACGGCATTGATGTGGCCGGTGTTGCCCCGTGGGTTTTGCTCGGGTTGCGCCGGTAAATGTTGAGTGTTCCGATTGAGCAACGCCAATTGTTCCGATATTTGAGCCACAACGGTTGTAAGGGAGTCTTGGCCCGCCTTCAAGGTAGCATTGACCTTCTTTTGCTCGACCATAAACGCCTCCACTCTAGCTTCGAAGTCAGATTGTTGTTGAGCTTGTGGAGGGTTTTGATTTTGATTTCTCCACCCTTGATTGTATCCGGGCGGCCTATAAGGTGGAACTTGTTGCTTCGGTTGGAAATTTTGTTGTGGAGGCCCCCTCGGCGGATAGTGTTGTTTTTGGGGTGGTGGTGGTGGTCGAGCTTGTTCAGGTGGTTGTTGTGGCGGGTTCAAAGCTCCTTCATTATTGGCGTAAGAGAATCCGGGATGATTTCTTGTGGCCGGGTTGGCCCAATACACTTGGTTCCCCGCGACATATTGTACTTGCTCCACGGATCCTTCTCCTTGCTCTCCTCCCGAATACATGGCTTGAGATTGGTCTTGCCAATCACACATTTGGTTCGACGGCGCGGAGGTGGAAGGGGTTCCTTGGGACTCCGTGATAAACTTCTCCAGTCTCTCCACTACCTTGTGGAGAGAGTCAAACTTGCTTGTAAGCTCCGCTACAGCCTTCGCCTCATAGATACTAGTTGGCTTCAAGGAGGACGTAGAGTGTCCTCGCTCATCGCCCCATTGTTGATTGTTTGAGGCCATCTCCTCAATTAGGGCCGTAGCTTCTTCGGGAGTCTTTGATAAGATAGCACCATTCGCCGTGGCATCAATAATTTGTTTGGTCCCAGGTTGGAGACCATTGTAGAAGCTATGGAGTAGCTCCCAATCTTCAATGCTATGGTGCGGGCATTGATGCTGCAGATCCTTAAAATGCTCCCAAGCCTCATAGAGTGTCTCTTGGGGTCCTTGCTTGAAGGACATAAGAGCGCTCCGGATCTTCACCGTCTTGGTGGGTGGATAGAACTTGTCAATGAATGCACTCGCCAACCCGTCCCAAGTGGTAAAGACTCCATCAGCTTGTGTCCTCAACCAATAGAGTGCCTTGTCTTTTAGCGTGAAGGGGAAGAGACGCAGTCTGATGGCATCGATGGAGACCCCCGGCATCTGAAATGTGGCGCACTTCGACAAGAATAATTGGATGTGGTAGTGGGGATTTTCATGGGCATTCCCATGAAATGGATCCTGCTGCATCAGAACCACTAATCCAGTCTTCAGCTCAAAGTTCTTGTCAGCCGCCAACTCCGGCACGACAATGGATGAGGTCGTAGAAGAGGTCTTAGGCCGGAGCCTATCTCGAATAGAAATAATCATTGCCATCCTTGCCGCCAATTGTTCAGCAGTTTCCGGGTTGGTCATATACCTCCCTTCCGGATTTTGTCTCCTCTCCGCTCTAATTCTCCTCGCGGTACGCTTAATCTCGGGTTCAAATAATATAGCTTCAGGGTCAGCCGTAGATCTCGTGTACATGCAATGAGAAAACAGAGTTTCAATGAAATGATTAGTACCGTGGAAGGGTTAGGTAAAAATAAAGAAATAAAATAATAATAATAATAAAGAAATAGCTAAGGTGGTAAGATCAAACGCAATCGCCTCCCCGGCAATGGCGCCAAAAACTTGATCGCTCCGGAATGTAACCCAAAGAACGGTTGTAGTTTTACCGCAAGCGCACGGTATAGCGGCGAGCGGGTTATCGAACACAGGGAGGACGAATGACCGTGCTTGTTCCAATCAACCTGGCTATTAAGAAGAGAAAAGAGAGAAATTTGCCTTTGGCGATCCTGTCACAATCGTCAGACAAAGTACGGAAATATCAAATCAAATAAAGAACGTCTAGGGAATGGGGAATCCCCGCTACTCACCGCATCTCGTCAATGTGGTTCATTGATATCAAAATTGCTAGAGTAAAATTTTGGATGAACTAGTTGCAACTGAATGTAGAACCTAGCTCACGCTCTCGCGCTGTTGCCGGTCTATAGCTATCCTAGGTTCAGGTCCAATCTCTTGCAAACCCTAGCCTAGGGAAGCTAGCATTAGGATCAACATCATCGTTCAATCGCGCCCCGAGCCCACTCTCGTGCAAACTCGGGCCACAACCTAGGTTGGGATAGTTCTTACCCGTCCAATCTCTTGCAAACGGGTATCGGCACGGAATTGCAACCGGAAACCCTAGTATCGGTCCAATCTCTTGCAAACTGATACTTCGAAAATTCGATTCCAACCCAATTCGGATTTCTAGGGTTTCCTATCGAATTGGGATCCAATCTCTTGCAAATCCCAATCGATATGAATACCTAGCCGTCCGTAGTAAATTGATCCCAATCTAATCCCTAATAACAATTCTAGCAAAATTTCTACCAATTCATCACAGATATGAAATTGGGCTCGTAGGGTTCATCCCCACGCCCCAAGACGTGGAGACTACTCACAATTCATAGCGCAAACACAAAAATAATCAATGAAATTAACAAGTGAATTCATCACAATATTGAGATAAGCAATAAAAATAGAATTTTTAGAGAAGAGAGAGACAAACCAATGGAGTTCTTCAAATAATCCAACAAAAATCAACTTTTGTTTCCTCTCCAATCACAAGAATAAAGCTAAAAAGTTAATCTAAAAAGCTGCAAAAAATCTAAGAGAAAAAGCTCTCTAAACTAGGGTAAAAACAGGGGTTAAATACCGCCCAAAATCGTCCAAAAACTGTGACCAAAATACCCCTGCGCAGCCTGAATTCCGCAATTTTCGCTACAGGCAGCGCGTCGCACTCGGCCGAGTGACAAAAGTCGCTCGGCCGAGTGACAAAAGTCGCTCGGCCGAGTGAGAAACCCTGTAAATTTCCAGTAAGTCGGGGCCTTTAGGGGTCTTCACTTCGGGAGTCGCTCGGCCGAGTGAGTTGTCGTCACTCGGCCGATGGCTTCCTGGTACTCGGGCGGTCGGCAATTGCCACTCGGCCGAGTGGGTCTTCTGAAGCTCAGGCAGACGAAAAACAGTAAGTTGGCGATTTTTGACATGCGTCGTCTGGGTGCCACTCGGGCGGACGGGGTCTCGTCACTCGGTCGATGTGGATTCTGATGCTCGGCCGAGTGCACATATGAATCGTGTCTGATCTGGTCGGCCGAGCGGTGTCTCGCTGGTCGGCCGAGTGACTCCTTCACTCGGCCGAGTGAGACACCAAAAATGCCCAAACAGCTTGTTTTGGCCTCCTCGTCGCTCCTGCGACGTTCTTTCTTCTTCCGCTCCTATCCAACAGCAAAATACCCCTCGGGGAGGTCGTCGGTGACACTCTGGAGTAGGCGTATCTCGAGATCACTCCAAATCGCTCCAAATCACCTGAAATGCGACAAAAACAACAAATCGTGAAAAGCATCGCAATATCGTCGATATATCGTGAAAAACATGATTTGGGCGATCTAAATGGCATGCAAACATGCGGGAAAAAAAGTGTAAAATAAGGAGTGATCACACCACAATGTCAAAAATGTAATACACTAGCAAACTCGTCATTTGGCACACACTTCCTAACAATTTGGTCGGAACAATATTTATACAAGTAGGGATCATCGAAAAAGAATGATTTTACCTCGTGTTTAAATCTTTTTATATCCCGAATCGACCAAAAGTGAGGAACCTTACCAGAAACCAAGTAGTTTGCAATATCGGCATACCACGGCAAGGAAGACACGGCGAAAAGTTGCTCATCCGGAAATGCATCATGAATTGGTGCGGTGGCGGGCTCGTTCCCGAAAGTAAGGCGTGACAAATGATCCGCCACCAAGTTTTCCACGCCCTTCTTATCCTTAATCACGACGTGGAATTCCTGCAAAAGGAAGATCCATCTAATAAGCCTTGGTTTTGCATCTTTCTTTGAAAGCAAATATTTTAGGGCCGCATGATCCGTAAAAATGAGAATAGGTGACCCTAAGATGTAACTCCTAAATTTCTCCAAAGCAAACACTACGGCGAGCAACTCTTTCTCCGTTGTTGTGTAGTTCTTTTGGGCTTCATTGAGAGTTTTGCTCGCGTAGTAAATCGCACATGGTACTTTCTCCCTCTTTTGACCAAGCACTGCTCCTACGGCAAAATCACTTGCATCACACATAATCTCGAATGGGAGGCTCCAATCCGGCACCTGCAAAATGGGAGAAGTAGGCAATGCGCATTTTAATAATTCAAATGAAGATTGACACTCACGTGTCCAAATAAATTCTGCATCAAGAGTTAGCAAATGGCAAAGGGGTCGGGAGATGGCACTAAAATCCTTGATGAAACGACGATAGAACCCCGCATGCCCAAGAAAAGATCGCACATCCCTCACAGTTTTTGGAGCCGGTAGCTTTTCAATTATCTCAACTTTGGCTCGGTCTACCTCCATTCCTTGCTTTGAGACTTTATGGCCAAGAACCATCCCCTCCGTAGCCATGAAGTGGCATTTCTCCCAATTTAGGAGGAGGTTCTTCTCAATGCATCTACTCAAAACCAAAGAAAGGTTAGACAAACAACTTTCAAATGAAAATCCAAAAAACGAAAAGTCATCCATAAAAATCTCCACAATTTCAACCATATCACTAAAAATGCTTAGAACGCATCATTGAAATGTGGCGGGTGCATTACACAACCCGAAGGGCATCCTACGAAAAGCAAATGTGCCGAAGGGACAAGTGAAAGTGGTTTTCTCTTGGTCCTCCGGGGCAATTTCTATTTGATAATAGCCCGAATACCCGTCCAAAAAGCAATAAAATTCATGGCCCGCAACCCTTTCTACAATTTGGTCAAGGAATGGCAAAGGAAAATGGTCCTTGCGGCTCATGGCATTAAGTTTCCGGTAATCTACACACATACGCCAACCGGTGGTGGTTCGCGTAGGAATCAATTCATCATTCTTGTCCCTAATGACGGTGATTCCGGACTTTTTGGGCACGATTTGGATGGGACTCACCCACCTACTATCCGAAATCGGGTAGATGATAGCCGCATCCAACAATTTTAAAAGTTCATTTTTACAACTTCCTTCAACGTCGGGTTAAGCCGACGTTGCAACTCTCTCGAGGGTTTTGAATCCTCTTCCAAATAAATGTGATGTGAGCACACTAAAGGGCTAATTCCCGTGATATCCGCTAGTGTCCAACCTATAGCCTTTTTGTGTGTTCTCAACACATCCAACAAATCGTGTTCTTGCTTAGGTGTGAGGTTAGAATTTATTACCACCGGGAATGTCTCACCCTCTCCAAGGTATGCATACTTCAAATATTCTGGAAGTGGCTTTAGATCCAAATTGGGATGCTCCGAAGATGATGGCATTTGAGGTGGGGAGTCCGTAGGCAATGTCTCGAATCTCGGAACCCATTTGGTGCTTGGTCCCGCATGTGTCTCCTGCACAAGAAAAGATTCATCAATATGCTCACAAAAAGAGTCAAGAAAATCTAAAGCATTGTCAAATTCGGAACCGAAATGATCTTCAACACATGAGTCTATAGGTTCCGAAGCCAAAAAGTCAACCATGTTAACTTCATCGTATTCCCCTTCTCGGGGTGGCAATTTGCATGCATTGAATATATTGTGTTCAAGAGTCATGTTGCCAAAAGAAATTTTGATTTGGCCACTCCTACAATTTATCAAGGCGTTGCAAGTGGCCAAAAATGGTCTTCCTAGGATTATCGGGGTGGGATTCCCCGATGTGGGTCCTTGAATGTCAAGGGCAATGAAGTCAACAGGGTAATAAAATTTGTCCACTTGGACAAGCAATTCTTCCACACAACCCCGTGGAATCTTCACACTCCTATCCGCTAGTTGTAAAACAACCGACGTGCTTTTTAATTCACCCAATCCTAGTTGAAGAAAGACCGGGTAAGGCAATATGTTAACACTCGACCCCAAATCCAAAAGTGCTTGACCTATCCTCTTTGTGCCTATGGTGCATTCAATTGTAGGGGATCCTGGGTCTCTACATTTTTGGGGAGTGTTGTGTTGCATAATGGAGCTCACTTGCTCCGTTAAGAAAGCCTTTTTCTTCACATTCAAATTCCTCTTTACCGTGCACAAATCTTTAAGAAACTTAGCATACGTTGGAATTTGATTAATAGCATCAAGTAAAGGGATATTAATTTGACATCGTTGAAAAATCTCCCTGATTTCCACTTGATACTTGTCCTTGGATGGCGGGGCGAGCCTTTGAGGGAAAGGTACCGGAGTGGAATAAGGCGCGGGCTCCTTGGATGGATTCTTTATTGTTGGGCCTTCACCTTGCTCCTCCTCTAGCACCAAGTCCGGTATTTGATTCTTCTCTCCCACTTCCTCCATTTGTGGATCTTTAGTTGGCTCCACATTTTCAAAAAAATTTCCACTTCTCAATGTTGTCACCGCTTGGCATTGCTTCATTGAACCCCCCGATGACGAAGAAGAGTTCATATTGGGGTTGGGCAATGGTTGGGATGGAAGCTTCCCCTTCTCTAGACTTGCGGTCAACTTCACCAAGTGCTCCGCCATTTGTTGGTTTTGAGTTTGTTGGAGTTGTTGGAATTGTTGGAATTGTTGGCTTTGATCTTGTTGCACTTGGATGAGTTGTTGTAAAGTCTCATTCATGGAGTTCATTTGGGTCTCACTCCCTTCCTCTCTCTTTCTTTGGAAACCGCCTCCTTGGTAATTGTTGTTGAAAGGAGGAGCCTTGTACGGTTGATGAGGTTGTTGTGGTGGCCCTTGATGTTGCGGTTGTTGAGGCCTCCAACTCAAGATGGGATGATTCTTCCAACTTTGATTATATGTGTTGGAGTTGAAGTTTTGTCCAAACACTTGATTTGCCTCCGCATTAGGCTCTCTCAAAACCTCCTTCAATGTGGGAATGGTGGGGCAATTTGATGTATCGTGCCCCGTAGTCTCGCAAATAGCACAACTCTTCTCCATGGCTACACTCTTCACCGCCCTCAACTCCATGGCTTGGATCTTCTTTTGCATAGCTTCTAACCGGGCTTCCATAGCATCATCGGTCCCCAAAGTGTGTAAGCCCCCACGAGTTGGTTGTGATGAAGAGGAGTCACCTCTATCAAACTCCGAAGTTGTGTCCCATGTTTGTGCATTCTCCGCCACCATCTCCAAATATTCCCTCGCTTCATCCGGTTCCTTATCAAAAAACTCCCCGTTGCACATTGTTTCCAAAAATTGCTTTGATGTCGGTAAGAGTCCTTCGTAGATGAACCCGATGACACGGCATTTCTCGAATCCGCGGTGAGGACATGAGAGTAGACACTACTACAAAAAGGACCTTTAATAGCACACCTTTAATAGCGCTTGCCAATTATAAGAGCTGTTAATTAGAGGCACATATAATAGACAGCGCTTCTTTTTGCAAGCGCTGTTAAAGGTCGGAGAATAGACATCGCTTCTTTCTGCAAGCGCTGTTAAAGGTCCAACAAAAGACAGTGCTTCTTTCTGCAAGCGCTGTGTATTAGAGACACAGATAATACACAGCGCTTGTAGAAAGAAGCGCAGTTAAATGTCAGACAATAGACAGCGCTTCTTTCTACAAGCGCTGTTAAAGGTCCTAATAGACAGCGCTTCTTTAGAACAAGCGCTGTTAAAGGTCCATCCTATACTAAATAAGCTCTCTCTATCTGGGACATTAGACAGCGCTTGTTTAATACAAGCGCTGTTAAAGGTCCCAATAGACAGCGCTTGTTTAATACAAGCGCTGTTAAAGGCCACCCTTTAACAGCGCTTGCTTATGCAAGCGCTATTAAAAGATTGCCTTTAACAGCGCTTGCAAAAAACAAGCACTGTTAAAGGCCACCCTTTAACAGCACTTGTTTGTGCAAGCGCTGTTAAAGGGGGCCTTTAACAGCGCCAGCGGTTCATTGATTTGCTTTTTATTCTGTATCAAAATACGTTTGCAGTTTTATTTTTAGAATTTAGCCCTAGAGCAACCCCGCCGTTGCTCGAGAAGCGCCCGAGAAGCCCTAGAGCAACCCCGCCGCTGCTCATTGATTGCGCGAGCTACTTCGTTGATCTCGCGATTTGCTTTGTGCCGCCGCCACCGCTTCGTTGAAAATTCCCGCCGCTGCTTCGTGCGCTCGAGAAGCCCTAGAGCAACCCCAAGCCCTATTCCCTCTTCCATCTTCCATATCTGTGTCTTCGTGTGTCTTCGATTTCCCTGCTGTTAGATCCCAAAGCTGGTGACGGCGGCGACGCCGTCGTCAACGATCGTGCGGCGGCAGAGATCGAGGCGGGGGCTGCCCGGGGTTGCTCTTCCATATCTACTGCCGTGTAACCATCCATTTTTCCATCCCCCCACCAATTTTTCTGATTTTTTCTGATTTGTTTTTCGATTTTTTTAAAATGCAGGTGGAGTTCTTCATCTGCCTCTTGCTGACAATCTTGGGGTACCTGCCCGGGGTCCTGTACGCCAATTACGTCATCGTCGCCGTCGATCCCGATCAGTACCGGGCGAGGGATCACTCGAGCCGTCGGCCTAGATCCGACCATGGAACAAAGGAACGGTTTGCATCTCGCTCTGTTCTTGATCGTTATGTTGATTGTTGTATTTGACTAAATGTTTGGCTTGGGGGTCCCAAGATCCCAATTATCCCTGTCATTTAATCTTTTTTACAGCTTGATCGACAATCTATGGTGAAATCTTGTTTGTGATATTGCCTCATTGAAATTTGTGAATGTGTGCAGCCCCTCGTGATTTGAATTTATGAATTTGTGAAAGTGTGAGCTGTATAAGTAAATAAACTATGTTTGCCAAATACGCATTCCACTGAACAGAAACCCTAGTTTTTGAAACCGTTTGTATGAAACCCTAGTTTCACAAACTCTGTCACCGATCTAGACCTTTGGTTTTCAACCATATTTTAAGTTGTAGCTAGATGTTTGTGTATTGCCATTTGCAAAGCTTTAAAGTTTTCTAAATTGTAGTTTCACTACTATGAGTACTGTTTGGATAGAAGATGGAGAGACACACTCTTCACTTCAAGGTTGGGGTTTGGTGAAATCAATTCTGGTGGAATTTCTCAAAACTACAGTTAAAGTTAACGTTCGGAGGTTACTGACTACAGTGAGAGTTATCTTTCATATATCATACACAGTTATCCAAGATTTCATTGGCACCCCACACGAGAGACAAGAAAACCTTGTGTTTTCATATTAGCCTCCCCTATACCTGTGAAGGATAACACAACAAAACTGGGGCACGTCTTGTGTACAGTTATCCAAGATTACACAGTACATTGTCACTCTTTTACTCGAAAGAAACCCGTAATGAGTTCGCTTGTTTCAGTTGTTGCACAAGTCTATGATATGCCTATGTCACGACCCGCTTCCCTAAAATGGAGGCGAGACGTGAAAAGGTCTGCACGAGAGTGGAGCTGTGAAGCCCCAAACCCGATAAGCGTCAATAAAATATAAGCAGGTCCATGTAACCACAACGGAACAAAAATAATAACACAAGGAGAGACTGAAATAAAATATCACATCTCATAATTTGTCCAACAAGAAAATAAGTCCAACATCCAGAAAAGCCACCAAGCTAAAGAAAAGAGTCTAAGGCCCAGAACAAGGCCAACAAAAGAAACGACATAACAAAGTATGGGTGCCACGCACCGATAACAAAACAACTGTCTAACAAAAGTAGAACACAACGGAGACACTAGGACTGGTCCCCAGTGTCCACGTACTCCCCGTCGAACACAAGCTCGGGCTCGGCGTCAGCAAACACCTCGTCCTCAACGAGGTACTCAGGCTCAGGATCTAACATGTGTCACCCAAAAGAGTAAAGGGGCACATGTCAGCAAGTCTAAAAGACTTGAGCAAGGAAACTGAAAGTAAGGCAACTAGCAACCTAGCAGTTTAGTATGAATGACA
This sequence comes from Scilla litardierei, assembly GCA_030789695.1. Classification (NCBI taxonomy): domain Eukaryota; kingdom Viridiplantae; phylum Streptophyta; class Magnoliopsida; order Asparagales; family Asparagaceae; genus Scilla; species Scilla litardierei. The sequence goes on from CM061131.1 coordinate 139,928,887, forward strand.
TGGCAGTTATAACATGAGTGCACAATTAAAACATGGCAAGACAATTTTGTACAAGGAAACAATTATCGGGACAAGCCAAGGCAAGACAAGACAAGGGTAGCCACGCTACTATCAATCTCAATCAATTCACTATTCACGTTGTTTTGTAGATTGTTTACGCCTTACAGCTGAATGGTTTCACATTCGCTGATTGGCCGCTTAACAACTACCCCAAACCCAAGAGTTTACGCCTTACCACTGCAGTTGCTGATCGGGCAGACTCCCAGTTGATTGGTCGCTTAACTCTTACCCCCAATACCCACACGTAATGGAGCCAGGGTCCCCGCACATGGAACTCAGCTAGTGAGCCTGGGGTTGCCCCGCACATGAGCTCGCATTATTAAATATTTGGCGTAGGGGTGCACCTAGCCGGAAACACGCAATTCGGGCATTGGCTATCAACCAATATATGGCCCGCTTCTGGAACACGAGCCAGGAACACAAGCATTTGTAGCAAAGCTACACAATCACATAAACACTTAAAGAATGCAATGACATGACATTTAATTTGCGTACCGTTAATGGAAAGTAAACATGACATGGAAATTGTGCAACATGCTATATGTGTTGGAACTAGCTTCGTTGTCAAGCTAGTTCCCCAATTTGCGCCTAGGCGAGTATCATTTCGTCGCCTAGCCTCTTTTACGCCTACAACAAGCAAATGGCCTAAAACATGGCCTAAACCCTAAGTGGCAAGTTTCACTTGCCTAGCACCGGGGATGACGACCACTTCGTCACACGGATGCCAATCTTCGGGGAAATCGCTGTTTTTGGGGGAACAATCATCAAATAACATGAAATTATATTAAGGTTTCATAAAAATATAAATAGGTTAAGAAAACAACGGTAGATCGATTTCTTACCAAGAGGAGACGGAAGAAACACTCCGGGGAACCCTAGGTTCAGATTTGGAGAAGATTGGAGAAGTTTGGGGAAACTAGGGTTTCGGGGGATTTGGGGATTTTGATGGATTTTGATGGAGATTTGGGGAAGATGAGGGGTAGATAGAGTGAATGGATGGTTTGGATGATGGATTTAGGGCTTGGAATGAAGGATTGAAGCTTGGAGGAAGATGGGGGCTCAAGGGGGGAGATTTTAGGGTTTTGGGTCGTGTTGGAGAAGATGAAATCGTTTGGGTTGGGTTTAAATAGGTTGAGCTGGCGGCTGCCCAGAAATTAGGGTTTTAACACAGGTTAGTCGGTCAAAGAGCAACCACTGACCGACTAGTTTGGAAACTAGTCGGTCGGTCGACCAACGCAGACCGACTAAGTGTAAACAGTAACTCCTGAACGAAAATAGGATTTAGAGTTAGTCGGTCCATGAACAAATACTGACCGACTAGTTTAGCATCTAGTCGGTCGATGAACGTTCTTAGACCGACTAAGAGTAAACAGTAACTCAACTAAAATTAAGATGATGTGTTAGTCGGTTAAAGAAGCATTGCCGACCGACTAGTTTGCAACCTAGTCGGTCACTCAACGTTCTTAGACCGACTAACGATAAACAGTAACTCCTGAGAAATTTAGAAAGCTAACTAGTCGGTCCAAGAAGGATTGCCGACCGACTGGATCGTCATCTAGTCGGTCGGTGCCCCTTCTTCTACCGGCTAATGAGCACCAAAAGTTCCGATACGGAGCGCAGGGCCCCGGTATCGATTCCTAAGACTCCTAGGCTTGATCTAACAGTAAGATACGACCGTTATGAAGTCCGTCACGAATGACATACTTCGAAATCGACGACCCTAAGGAAGAAACGAGAAAATACGACGAATCGATCGAAAATGAAATCTACGGAGACGAAAACCACACACGAGGAGAAAATCCACCAAAACGTATATTATATTATATTAAATCCAGAAACATGAAAAGCAGTCGTTACATCCTCCCCAACTTAAGAAAAATTCCGTCCTCGGAATTTACGAATACTCACGAGTCCGGAAACAAAAGTGGGAAACGCTCACGCATCTCATCCTCATTCTCCCAAGTAGACTCTCCAGGTGAGCCGTGTCGCCACATCACCCTCACAAGATTGACAATCTTGTTCCGAAGCGATTTCTGACGCCTGTCCAGAATCTGCACTGGATGCTGGTCATAGGTCAAATCGGGGCGAACGGTAATCTCCGAAAAATCCACAGCATGAGATGGATCGCTAACGTATCGACGAAGCTGCGACACATGGAAAACATTGTGAACTCCTTCCAAAGATGGCGGCAAGGCCAAGCGATAAGCTACCTCGCCAACCCTCTCCAAAATGTCAAACGGTCCAATGTATCGCGGGCTCAACTTTCCACGTTTCCCGAAACGAATCACACCACGATTCGGGGAAATCTTCAAGAACACATGGTCGCCCGGCTGAAATTCCAAAGGACGACGTTTAGCATCTGCCCAATGCTTAAAACGGTCCTGAGCAATCCTCAACCTCTCCCGAATATTCCTGACGATATCCACGGCCTCCACGATCATCTCAGGTCCCAACAACTCCCGATCACCAACGTCATCCCAACTCAATGGCGATCGACATTTCCTCCCATAAAGAGCGGCGAAAGGCGCCATGCCAATACTCGCCTGGAAGCTGTTGTTGTAAGAGAGCTCCACCAAGTGTAGATGGTCCTCCCACGAACCCTTGAAATCCAACATGCACGCCCTCAGCATGTCTTCCAAAATCTGAATCGTCCTCTCGGACTGGCCATCCGTCTGCGGATGGTACGCCGTGCTGAAACTCAGACGCGTACCCAAGCTCTTCTGCAAACTCTGCCAGAACTGAGATGTGAACCTCGTGTCTCTGTCAGACACGATACTCACGGGGACTCCATGAAGTCGCACAACCTCCTGCACGATTCACGTTACATCACTATCCAAACTAGGAAAAGGACATAAAACGGAGAGTACAAGAATTTTACCTCCATATATCTCCTCGCTAGCGCCTCAGTGGACTGTCCCACTCGGAACGGAATAAAGTGCGCAGATTTGGTCAATCGATCTACGATCACCCAGATCGCGTCATTCTGCTTCGGACTCCGAGGTAGTCCAGTCACGAAATCCATAGTGATGTGTTGCCATTTCCACTCCGGAATCGAAAGCGGCTGTAGCAACCCGGCCGTACGCTGATGCTCCGCCTTTACTTGCTGGCAAACCAAGCACTTGGCTACACTCCGAGCCACACTCCGCTTCATACCATGCCACCAATAATTCAGACGAAGATCCTGGTACATCTTGGTGCCACCAGGATGCACAGAATACGGCGAACTGTGTGCCTCCACCATCAACTCCTCTCTGATATCCCCAGCGGGCACACACAACCTGGCTCCAAACCTCAGCGAGCCATCCTCATGAATCAAAAATTCAGTCCGTAGACCGGCTTCCACCTGCTCCCGAATCCTTACCAACTTCGGATCCTCAGCCTGGCCAGCCTTAATCCGATCCACGATCGTCGACTGTACCTGCATGTACATCAACGACGAAGCCTCCCCAGGAAGAACAATCTCCACACCAGACTCGTAAAAATCCTGCTGCAATCTCCACTGCGAGGTCAAAATCATCACCGCTGGAAGCCTACTCAGAGCATCCGGAACCACATTCACCTTGCCAGGGTGAAACTGCAAATCAATATCATAATCCGCCATAAGCTCCAACCATCGACGCTGTCGCATGTTGAGCTTCTTCTGAGTGAAAATGTACTTCAAGCTTTTGTGATCGGTGAAAATCTTCACTTTCTCACTCAGCAGGAAGTGCCTCCAAATCTTAAGACCAAACACAACGGCAGCCAACTCCAAATCATGCGTCGGGTAATTCTTCTCATGAACCTTAAGCTGACGAGACGCATACGCCACAACATGCCCGTGCTGATGCAACACACAACCGAGACCCTTGCCAGAAGCATCGCAAAAGATCTCAAATCCACCGCTGCGATCAGGCACAACCAGAATAGGGGCAGTCGTCAACCTCTCCTTCAGAATACCAAAAGCACTCTCACAATCACCCGACCAAACAAAAGCAACATCCTTCCGCGTCAACCTGGTCATCGGCTCAGCAATACGAGAAAAGTCCTTAATGAATCGCCGATAGTAACCAGCAAGTCCAAGAAAACTCCGAATCTCAGACGCAGACGACGGAACAGGCCACTCCCTGATGGCCCGAATCTTCTCGGGATCCACTGAAATACCGTCTCCAGTCACCACATGCCCGAGAAAAGCAACTCGATCCAGCCAAAACTCGCACTTCGAAAACTTAGCATACAACCGATGCTTCCTCAAAATCTCCAACACCGTCCTTAAGTGCGAGGCATGCTCTTCCTCTGACTTCGAGTAGATCAGAATGTCGTCAATAAAGATAACGACAAACTTATCCAAAAAGTCGTAGAAAATCAGGTTCATCATATTCATGAAAACTGCGGGCGCGTTAGTTACGCCGAAAGGCATAACCACAAACTCATAGTGTCCATACTTCGTCCTGAACGCCGTCTTCGGAACATCTCCCTTCTTCACCTTCAACTGATGGTAACCACTCCTCAAATCCAATTTAGAAAACACCCTCGAACCTCCAAGCTGATCAAAAATATCATCGATGCGAGGCAACGGGTATTTATTCTTAATGGTCACCGCATTCAACTCCCGATAATCCACGCACATGCGACGCGAACCATCCTTCTTCTTAACCAGCAACACCGGTGCTCCCCACGGAGACACGCTAGGATTAATATAACCCTTCTGCAAAAGCTCATCCAACTGCTTCCGCAACTCTTCCAACTCTGCAGGTGCCATACGATACGACGCCTTCGAAATCGGCTGCGCACCTGGAACAAGATCGATAGAAAATTCCAAAGCCCGATCAGGTGGCAAACCAGACATCTCCTCGGGGAAGATGTCGCCAAAATCACGCACCACAGCTGGCCACTCCAGCTCCATCTGCATAGCCACAGCCTCCACCGGCCTGGCCCGAAATCTGACAGGACCAATCGAACTGCTACCACGACTGAACTCAAAAACCGGGTGTCCGGGAATCTCGAACACCACCTTCTTTCTCCGACAGTCGATCGTAGCATAGAAGCTCGCAAGCCAGTCCATCCCAAGAACTGCATCATAGTTGATGATGTCGTGGACAATGAAATCAGCAAAAAGCTCATGTCCACAGACCACCAACGAGCAAGAATTGCAACCACGATGCACCGAGACCACTCCATTCCCTGTAACGATGTTCCAACTCTTTGGAAGAGGGGACGTCGACAAGGAATGCCTCTCCACGAAGCTCCGAGAAATAATGCACATCGATGCACCAGAGTCAAAGAGGACTCGGGCATGAAACATGCAGACCAAAATCACACCTAACAGGCAATTAACAATCAAATCCTAGTCTAGCAAACAATCATGAGCAAGCAACCAATATAATCAAAAATCAAACAAACTAAGGAAGATAAATAGCTAGAATGAGCGTTACCTGCAATAACTTCATCCACGGCCATGCTCTCCTCCTCAGTCATCAGAAAGGCCTGCCTCCTTGGCGGAACAGCCTGCTGAAAAGCCTGCCTCTGCGGAACAAGAGCTGCTCCACGTCCAGCAGGAACAGACACTCGCTGCTGCAACGGCTGAGCTGCAATAGAAGCCCTCCGCAGCTGATTCGCATGCCGACAATCCTTCGCGGCATGGGAAGCATCTCCACAAATCAGACACTGGCCCAAAAACTTCCGACACTGATCCTTGACGTGGCCAGGCTTGCCGCAGAAATGGCAAGACTTCAGAATAGGCCCTCCTGGCCTCTTAAACTGAGCAGACTGATTAGGCCTGAATCCAGGTCTAACCACAGCTCTCGCCTGTTCCACAGGCCTCCTCCCAGCACCAACAACAGATCCCCTCCTCTGGTTCACGAGCAGCTCCTGCCTCTTGGCAGCGACCAGAACCTTCTGATAAGACTCCCGGTCAGAAGAGGTCACAAAACTCTGGAGCTCTGAAGCAAGCCCCTGCAGGAACCTCTGAGCTCTCTCCTCAGCGTCCTGCACCATCTTTGGTGCAAACCGACTCAGCCTCATGAACTCTTGGTGATATAGGTCCACCGACGAGTTCCCTTGCTTCAAATCGATAAAACGCTGCAGCATCTCCTCCCTGGCAGCTTTCGGGAAGAACTCACTATCAAATCTGGCCTTGAAGGTGGCCCAAGCTATCGGCTCCACCAACAACTTCTCTTCCGCATCCCACCAATTCCTGGCGTTATCCTTGAGCTGCCTCTTCGCCAAATCAACTCATCCAGCCGGGGTGATCTTGGCCATCTTCAGATTGTCCTCGATGTTCCGAATCCATTCATCGGCAGCCAGAGGACCCTCAGACCCATCAAAATATGCGGGACACAGCTCCCGAAATTGCTTCGCTCCCGGCTCAGAGCGAGGGGCATCCGGAAGAGCCCGGGCAGCTCGAGCAAGTGGAGCATTCTGGACTTGCAGAAGCACGCCCTACTGCACTTGCATCATTTGGAGCATCATCCGCATAATCTCACCGCTGGTGGGTTCCCGCTCAGGCTCCTCATCATGAGGGACCGCGCCACTACCCCCACCACGGGTGAAACGTCTTCCTGCCATCTAGTGACACAGAAAACGAATCAGATTAGACTCATAGCTTATGACTCGGGCGTCGAACTTAGTTTATTGGACATTCTAATATTATTATCGCTATTCCAAAAATAGCAGTTACAGAAGGACCTGCATGGGCCACCACTAAAACCTGTCACGACCCGCTTCCCTAAAATGGAGGCGAGACGTGAAAAGGTCCGCACGAGAGTGGAGCTGTGAAGCCCCAAACCCGATAAGCGTCAATAAAATATAAGCAGGTCCCTGTAACCACAACGGAACAACAATAATAACACAAGGAGAGACAGAAATAAAATATCACATCTCATAATTTGTCCAACAAGAAAATAAGTCCAACATCCAGAAAAGCCACCAGGCTAAAGAAAAGAGTCTAAGGCCCAGAACAAGGCCAACAAAAGAAACGACATAACAAAGTATGGGTGCCACGCACCGATAACAAAACAACTGTCTAACAAAAGTAGAACACAACGGAGACACTAGGACTGGTCCCCAGTGTCCACGTACTCCCCGTCGAACACAAGCTCGGGCTCGGCGTCAGCAAACACCTCGTCCTCAACGAGGTACTCAGGCTCAGGATCTAACATGTGTCACCCAAAAGAGTAAAGGGGCACATGTCAGCAAGTCTAAAAGACTTGAGCAAGGAAACTGAAAGTAAGGCAACTAGCAACCTAGCAGTTTAGTATGAATGACATGGCAGTTATAACATTAGTGCACAATTAAAACATGGCAAGACAATTTTGTACAAGGAAACAATTATCGGGACAAGCCAAGGCAAGACAATTTTGTACAAGGAAACAATTATCGGGACAAGCCAAGGCAAGACAAGACAAGGGTAGCCACGCTACTATCAATCTCAATCAATTCACTATTCACGTTGTTTTGTAGATTGTTTACGCCTTACAGCTGAATGGTTTCACATTCGCTGATTGGCCGCTTAACAACTACCCCAAACCCAAGAGTTTACGCCTTACCACTGCAGTTGCTGATCGGGCAGACTCCCAGTTGATTGGTCGCTTAACTCTTACCCCCAATACCCACACGTAATGGAGCCAGGGTCCCCGCACATGGAACTCAGCTAGTGAGCCTGGGGTTGCCCCGCACATGAGCTCGCATTATTAAACATTTGGCGTAGGGGTGCACCTAGCCGGAAACACGCAATTCGGGCATTGGCTATCAACCAACATATGGCCCGCTTCTGGAACACGAGCCAGGAACACAAGCATTTGTAGCCAAGCTACGCAATCACATAAACACTTAAAGAATGCAATGACATGACATTTAATTTGCGTACCGTTAATGGAAAGTAAACATGACATGGAAATTGTGCAACATGCTATATGTGTTGGAACTAGCTTCGTTGTCAAGCTAGTTCCCCAATTTGCGCCTAGGCGAGTATCATTTCGTCGCCTAGCCTCTTTTACGCCTACAACAAGCAAATGGCCTAAAACATGGCCTAAACCCTAAGTGGCAAGTTTCACTTGCCTAGCACCGGGGATGACGACCACTTCGTCACACGGATGCCAATCTTCGGGGAAATCGCTGTTTTTGGGGGAACAATCATCAAATAACATGAAATTATATTAGGGTTTTATAAAAATATAAATAGGTTAAGAAAACAACGGTAGATCGATTTCTTACCAAGAGGAGACGGAAGAAACACTCCGGGGAACCCTAGGTTCAGATCTGGAGAAGATTGGAGAAGTTTGGGGAAACTAGGGTTTCGGGGGATTTGGTGATTTTGATGGATTTTGATGGAGATTTGGGGAAGATGAGGGGAAGATAGAGTGAATGGATGGTTTGGATGATGGATTTAGGGCTTGGAATGAAGGATTGAAGCTTGGAGGAAGATGGGGGCTCAAGGGGGGAGATTTTAGGGTTTTGGGTCGTGTTGGAGAAGATGAAATCGTTTGGGTTGGGTTTAAATAGGTTGAGCTGGCGGCTGCCCAGAAATTAGGGTTTTAACACAGGTTAGTCGGTCAAAGAGCAACCACTGACCGACTAGTTTGGAAACTAGTCGGTCGGTCGACCAACGCAGACCGACTAAGTGTAAACAGTAACTCCTGAACGAAAATAGGATTTAGAGTTAGTCGGTCCATGAACAAATACTGACCGACTAGTTTAGCATCTAGTCGGTCGATGAACGTTCTTAGACCGACTAAGAGTAAACAGTAACTCAACTAAAATTAAGATGATGTGTTAGTCGGTTAAAGAAGCATTGCCGACCGACTAGTTTGCAACCTAGTCGGTCACTCAACGTTCTTAGACCGACTAACGATAAACAGTAACTCCTGAGAAATTTAGAAAGCTAACTAGTCGGTCCAAGAAGGATTGCCGACCGACTGGATCGTCATCTAGTCGGTCGGTGCCCCTTCTTCTACCGGCTAATGAGCACCAAAAGTTCCGATACGGAGCGCGGGGCCCCGGTATCGATTCCTAAGACTCCTAGGCTCGATCTAACAGTAAGATACGACCGTTATGAAGTCCGTCACGAATGACATACTTCGAAATCGACGACCCTAAGGAAGAAACGAGAAAATACGACGAATCGATCGAAAATAAAATCTACGGAGACGAAAACCACACACGAGGAGAAAATCCACCAAAACATATATTATATTATATTAAATCCAGATACATGAAAAGCAGTCGTTACAGCCTAGGAACGAATGATACAATGCTTATAAGGATTGTAGTGAGCAGGACTGAGATTAATATGCAATACATCAAAGCTGAGTATCAGAAGAAGTACAAGAAGACACTGGGAGCTGCAATTCATTCTGAGACTGATGATGATGTATGGTATTTTCTGATGTCTAATGGTGGATTGATGATACGAAATGTTTATATTGACAATACGACGGTTACATACTGCAGGTTTAATGAACTGAATATTGTTTTCTCAGAATTTTTCATATTGTCTGCCTCTGATGTCTAGTTGTTTACATTTTTGAAAGATATCTGTACATTTTGCATGTTCTTTGAAAGACATCTGTAGGCGAGCCTCAGTTTTGTTGTAATATGCATCTCTAAGCAGTAAATCTTACTGTGCTACAGACCGTATTTCTTTTTTCCTGACCAAGATGAGACATGATCAGCATTGTAGTTCTTATTGTGAGGAAGTGTAGAGGATTTTGTGGAGTATGTATTGACTTTTCTTGTTGTGCCAAGCTACTCCACTAATGCATTGTAGTGCTTATTGTAATTAATACTTTGATCTTAATTTACATGTTCTGAAACATCACTTCACAATCCTTTTGTTGGTTCACAGATGCAAGTTCCCACCTCAGGTTCTGAAACAATAGGTGCAAGTGCCCACTAATTTGCACATGGATGCATGCTGAGGTTGTCATATGATTCATCACGTAACATGTCTACTTATATCAGATAATCAGTCAGCTACGACAATGTGACTTTTCAGATAGGCATGGAGAAGCTGTTTGGATGATAGCGCCAATGTTGGCTTTTCAGGCGTGCATGTAATTGTGCTGTTGGATATTGTCTATAGATGGAGGTTGTCTTCTGTTAGCTTGAGCCACCAGAATGGAACCTTGTTGCTGCTCTAGCGAGGACTACGTATTTCATATGAAAGTTCCCAGGTTTGCCTCTCTAGGATAAATACCATCATTTGTTATGATGAGATGATTCCAGTTGTGTTGAGTATCAGTCTTGTAATCTTTCATACCATGGGGTACTCCCTACTGGCAATGAAGGCTGAATAGAGGAGAGTCGAAATTGACAATGAGCTTCAATCAATGCAACGACTCTCTCTCAAGAAAGGGAATGATGATGTATTCATTAAATTGGTAAGTTTGCTGGATTTTTTTTGATTGCTTTCAATGAATACATGTTGCTTGTGCCACTAAATCTGTGATTACGGTTGTTATTAACACTTGGCTTCACAGGGTTCGGATAAAGAGTCAAAAAGGAGAGAGAATGCTGACCGGGAGGAACGAGTCAAGAAGGTAACAGTCTTGATTTAAAGCAGCTAAGATACCATTGATTATTTACTGATGGGATTATTATTTTTCCCGCAGTCCTTGAGCATCAATGAGTTTCTGAAGCCAGCTGAGAGAGAAGGGTACTATAACTCTGGGGGCCGTGGCCGTGGCAGGGGCCGTGGAGAGCGTGGCTGAAGAGGTGGCTTTGGTGGTGGACGATTCAACGCCCCAGCTGCTCCAGCACATGCAATCGAAGACCCTGGACAGTTCCCCACGCTAGGTGGGAAGTAGAGCGGTTGTGTTTATGTTACAGACTTACGTGTTTATGTTACAGACGCTAGGTGGGAATGTCGATGTTTGGATCCAGCGAAATAATTATGTTTCCTGTATCTAAATGGATTCCGTCTCATTTTTTTCTGTCATTGAGTAAACAGATCTCTGAATGCATGTGACGCGATATAACTGTCTATTTAAGAGTAGAATTTTATCATATTATGGTGGTTCATTTGTTGTTTTGGTCTCTCTTTATCACGCTTCAAAGGGTCTATCGTTGTTTCAAAATTGATATGGTGGCAATTTGTTGGCTGTGCCTCCATTTAAAAAATACAGATTGTATTTTAAATTTTAACAGCGCTTAAAATGCAGATTTTATTTTAATTTTTACAGCGCTTGCATGAACAAGCGCTGTTAAAGGCCACCCTTTAACAGCGCTTGTTTGTGCAAGCGCTGTTAAAGGCCCCCATTTAACAGCGCTTGTTTGTGCAAGCGCTGTTAAAGGCCCCCCTTTAGCAGCGCTTGTTTGTGCAAGCGCTGTTAAAGGCCCCCCTTTAGCAGCGCTTGTTTGTGCAAGCGCTGTTAAAGGCCCACCTTTAATAGCGCTTGTAACAAGCACTGTTAAAGGCCCTCCTTTAGCAGCGCTTGTCTGTGCAAGCGCTGTTAAAGGGGGGCCTTTAACAGCGCTTGTCTGTGCAAGCGCTGTTAAAGGCCCCCCTTTAGCAGCGCTTGTTTGCGCAAGCGCTGTTAAAGGCCCCCCTTTAACAGCGCTTGCGCAAATAAGCGTTGCTAAAGGGGGGCCTTTAACAGCGCTTGCACAGACAAGCGCTGTTAAAGGCCCCCCTTTAACAGCGCTTGCACAGACAAGCGCTGTTAAAGGCCCCCCTTTAATAGCGCTTGCAAAGCGCTCTTAAAACCAGCCCCCCTTTAGCAGCGGCGAGATAGACAGCACGCAGAAGCGCTGTTAAAGACCTTATTTAAGCGCTGTTAAAGGTCCCTTTTGTAGTAGTGAGAAGTTCCTTTAGCCTTTCCCAAGTTTGGTAGAATGTCTCATTGTTGCGTTGGGCAAAGCTCATGATTTGCTTCTTCAATCCCTGTGTCATGTGCAAGGGAAAAAATTTCTTTAGAAACTCGGCTTGAAATTGCAACCATGAAGTAATTGAGCGGGGTGGTAAAGCATTAAGAAAATTCTTGGCTTTATCTTTGAGAGAAAACGGAAATAATTTCAAGTATATCGTGTCGGCGCTTGTTTTCCCATCAAAACATGTGGAACATACATCTTCAAACTCCTTTATGTGAAGGTATGGGTTTTCCCTCTCCAACCCATGGAAAGTGGGTAGGAGTTGAATTACCCCGTGTTTAAAATTAAAGGAGTTCGCATCCATAGGTAACACAAAGCATGAAGCCGAACTAGACCTGGTGGGTCTCAAAAGATCCCTCAAAGACCTAGGGACATCGGCTTGAGAATTAGTGTCATGGTTACTAGTATTATCATTGTTCATGTTTTCTTCCTCCATGACGTGTGTGCGCGTTAGTCTATGTGTTCGAGGTGTTCGAAGCCACATAAACTAACCAAGCAAGCGATGGTAAGTAAAACGAAAACAAACAAAGTGAAATTTATATATGATTATGTACGAAAAGATGATATAGTCACAAAGCAAAGCTAAAAGTAAAGTAATTGTCGATGGTAAAACCGTTGTCCCCGGCAACGGCGCCAAAAACTTGGCGTGAGCAAAAGATTGCACGTGCTAACTCCCAAGTGTAGGAGGTCGCCAAGTAGTAAATATCCTAGTGAGCCTAGGGTCGAACACGGGGACAACTTGCTTACAATCAACAGTGATCACAATTAGCCTAAGCGGTGTGAGAATTACCACCCTTTTGGGGTGAGAATTGGTTGATGAGATTTTTAGAACACCCTACAGTTAAGCATGCAAACAACGAAATATGTAGGATAGCAAACAAAGATGAGAAATGTGAGTGTTCATGGTTTCATGGTGTAGTCGGGCTTCAAACTTCATTTCGAATCACTACGATCCCTCGTCCGGCTAAGGAGAGAGTGATCGAATGGTTTGGCATTTCATCGAACACGTTAAGTGCGAAAAGATAGTGAATGAAACATTAAGAAAATTTTACAATAAACACAATAGAGAGGGTCCACTAGGATGAACCTCTCTTTGGATTTCCCACTAGGGTTCCAATTGAACAAGACTAACTCAACATTTCATTCACATATGAGAGTTAAAATTCAAGCTAGAAATGAAATTTGTAAGCCCAACATACAACCATCCACCATAAACACACACAAAAAAGACTAGCCACTCATGATAAACAAAATCACCATTTTTGATTTCAAAGTTAACATCCAAATGTTTTTACAATGAACAAAATTCAACAAGAGAAATTGAGAAATAAAAGCTAAAGCACAAGAAAACCTCCTTTTGATCTTCTCCTTTGATCTTCTCTCTTGATCTTTACTCCTTCTCCAAGATTTTCCAAGCCCTAGGAATTTCTCCTTGAAAAATATTCCCCCAAGGCAGGCCCTAAAAAAACTGCTCCAAAAAAAACTAACTCCCAAAAAAACGTGTTCAGCCCAAGAAAAAAACAGAACACAATTTAATTCAGGTCCATACTCATTTCTGTGTTTTTCTGTTCGCCCAGGCAAATTTTGGACCAAAAATTAATATTTTTGCAAACCGGGTGGCGGGATTAAATTTTCCCGGCCCCCCCCCTTTTTTCATGCGTTCAGCGATTGCGAAATTGGGGGGGGTGCGGGCCCCCCCTCCTCCTGCGGAAGGTGCCTGGCGGAATTGGGGGGGGGGGCGTGGGCCCCCCCTCCTCCTGCGGAAGGTGCCTAGCGGAATTGCTGGGCGAAAAAAAAAAAGTTTTAAATTTTTTTTTAATTCAATTTCTCTGCGGCCCGCTCAGAAGCGGGCCGCGGGCCTCAAGGCCCATTAAGCCTTTTTCCTTTGTTTTAATGCCCAGAAATTCCCTTATAGCTCCAAAAATTCACCAAAAATAGCCCCAAGCATCAAAAAATTCTGGAAAAATTCCAGAAAATCTGGAAAATTTCCAGGAGTACCTGAAAAATAAGATGAGCTAAAATTAGTCCATAGAAATCGTATTTTATGTATAAAAATATATTAGGCGTTAATAATCCACAATATCACGAAAGCGCACGTATCAACGCCAAAATTAATACGATATACAATAAAATACCCAGAAATGGGGGGAGAAATAAGCAATTTATACCCCGAATCACCACCAGAGTAACTTCATGATTGACCACCACTACTACGCGACGACGCAATGCAACATTAGCCACTAAAGCTTGCGAACAACCAAAAGTTATCAATTTTGATGCCTTCCTCATTCCTAATGATGACAGACTTGATACTACCTGAACGTTCGCATGAATAGCCAAGGCAGACAACCTCTTGTAATCGACTCTCTCTAGGATAGCCTTATCCTAGGGAAGCATCAAATCCTCAGCAATTCGTGAGATAGTCCAATGATTCAGAAGAGCCGACTCGTCTTTCCTGATCGAAAATTCAAGCTAAAATAACTCCTCCGCATGACAGTCAAATGGGGCTTGGAGCGATTGACTTTCTAGCAAAAGTGATCTAAAACCCTCAGGAATATCCTCCGCCAAAGAAGACAGAGGAAATAATTCCCCCAAGGCCACGAATCTTCATGCAAAATATGCTCCGAGGAAGGAGGGGTTCCACACGAGTCCCTGTCAGATGGACGACCTTGTTCTTGTTTGTGGGTTTGGGCCTCGTCATGCTATTGACCCATGTTCAGGGAAGTCGATGGGGCTGCGACGCCTTCAGGCTTGGACGACTCTGAGTCGCTCCTTCGTCTCTTCACTCCCTCAATAGCACCCACCTCAAATTCAGCGGGAGGCTTCTTCCTTCCCTTCTGCTGAGAATGAACAGCCTGAGAGGCCTCATTAATAACAAGAGGCAAGGTCACAGAGGTTCCTGTTATCCCCTCACCCATAAGTGGCATCCGAGGAGATGCCACATTCTCATCAACCTCTCTGATAGAAGCCTCGATTGCTTCTCTCAATGCGGGGTCTACCTGATATTCCAAGCCGACCATGTCTACAAATAGAAAGCAAGGCTCAACAAAAGTGGATCAAAACAATGATGGGTATGGTTGAACCAACCTTTCGTCCATACGGTGTTGCATAGCACTGAATCAGACCACCACCATTTCGTCCTCCTATTCTCCTTTGGCAATTTCAACAATGAGGCGTCGATTTTCTTCACATTGTCGGTCAGGGGTTTGTCTTCGGCCATCTCCAAATCTGGCATACCCCATCGAGTGCAGAAGCTAACCTCTCCTTGGAACACCGCGAATATGAATTGATCTTTCCAATTTGAATTCGAAAAGGGGAGATCATCAAATAGCTTCCTGCCTCGACGAGCAATAATCACGTACCAACCTGGAGTCTTGAGGGGAGGGACTAAGAAAAAATAGTTGAACAACTCCATAGTTGGTTCTACTCTTTTCATCATGCACGGCGCGATGAAACTCAACAGAATCCCAACGGAGTTAGGCATCAATTAGCAAAGAGAGAGATTAACGTACTCAGCTAATAGAGCATGAAGGGGTGCATTGAAAATCGGAATCCCCGATGAAATGCTTTGATGTAAACCCCAACCTCACGATCGCCAGGGCGATGAACCCTCTCATTCCTCTCCAACATTCGGATCTGATAGTCGCATCGGACATACTTCTCCTGGAGCTCAGGTATTTGGTCTGCGCCTAGTTTAAAGATCTGGTTTTTGATCAGATTGGGTACATCAGATTGGGTACGCGCAGATGAAGAAGCCATTACCCGAGCAGAGGATTTGGATCGAGGATTCCAAAAACAGTGTTTTCAATTTCCCTATGGAACCGTCTTATTTAGATGAGACGATCTCATCATAGTGGTTTACATGTTGAGAATCCATGCGTCCTAGTATCTTGAGTTTTGAACCGTCGAATTATCTAAGTCAGAAAAATAGTGATTTTGGCACCTAAAACTAGAGTGACATTTCCTCGACTGCAGAGCCGCATTAATAAGATGTGACGTCACTCGACCCCAACTGTCAAATTGTCGAGGCTCGAGTAACGGCGGCCATTGTTACACCCTTGGGCCGGCCCTCGAGAGATTCCGCCCGATGGCCGATTGAAGCCCACAAAGCCCATGATCGGAGCCAGAAGCTGACTCAGTCAAGGCCGGCAAGCTGTCTGCCCGTTGCCCTTCCACAAGGCGAACGTGGGATTGAAGGTAGCTCATAAATTGCGCGGACGTAGGCCACGGTTACCACTATTAAATTGGGAGGATCGTGGCGACTTTATTGGTGACCGTTGGCCTCCTAACATCACTAAAATTTCCTTAGATGTCTATAAATAGTTGGGGGACAAACATGTGTGACGATACCCGAGTAGTTCATTCAAACTTGAGTTGAACAGTCGACACAAACATATACTCGAGTGGTTATTAGGAAATCTGGTCACCATTACTTAATTAAAAGGAAAGCAACGTACAGAAACGCTGCTGATGCCAACAGCATGCAAACATGCATACACACGATTATGCTTGCTTATTTAAACCAGATGATACTAAGGAGCTGCAGAAATCATGCATCCTAATAGTTGACCATCCCCCCGAATTTAGCCTGGAGCTCATCCACCACCTTCTTGTCCAGTTGGAAGGCCTTGGCGAGAACATCATCAGAGATAGGGAGCTTCGACCCAAACACCGGGTTAGCTACGGTGATCACGCCTGGGTTCTGGCTGCCGAGGCTGGCAATCGCCACGGCGTTTGCATGGCCGGAATTGAACTGGAAGTGGATGAGTCCCTGAGGGAACACAAACACGTCGCCCTTGTAGAGAACCTTGGTGAAGAGTTTGTTGTCGGGGTTGGACGTCACGAACCCGACGTAGAGCGTGCCTTCCAACACGGTCAGGATCTCGGTCGCCCGTGGGTGGGTGTGAGGGTGTTGAGGCCCGTAATGTTTGCTGCGGTGAGCAGGGTAACGCTCAACCCCATTTGGTTGTTTGTGTTGCCTGGCTTGTCGAGGCCAGAGAAGAAGAAATCATCGGCTACAGCCAGCTTCGGGTCCTTGCACACGAACCCATTCACAAATACTGCAATACAGAGTTGGAGCAAATGAGATTGCTGTGAGTTTACAGTGGAATTGTATTCACCAAGCAGCCTAGTTTTAATTGAATACGTAGCTAGCTATGGAACGAATAATGAAAAATACCATCGGACATCTTATCGGCGACGCAAAAGTCCTGCAACTGACTGGGATCAGAGGCAATTGCGCCGAGAGTGGAGGCAAGTGCAAGCAGAGCGAGGAAGAGGATGCGACCGGCCATTTGTGATCAGAATAAGAGCTGGAGTTTTAATTCGATGATTTGCAACGGGGGCTGTTGTGGGTATTTATAGAGTGAATTGGGGGTGCATATTAATTAATTATCAGAGAGATGCTTTGAAGTGGTCTGGTTCTTATGCTCCACATGCATGAAGAAGAGTCTGCGAGGTTAGGTGCTCTACGTACTCAATCATACTGCATTTTATGTTTCATGACGACCATTGGTTGTTGGCTCTCTAGGGCGGATGCAGTCATGTTTGCGTACGTTCTACCCCTGAATTCTTCGTTCTAAATGGTGGGCGACGTAATTAGCTGGATAAGAAAAGCTTTGAAAATTAGGTTAAACGAGCGAAGCCGACGATATGAACTCAATATGAGCACCGAAGATAGATTAGAACTCAATATGGCAATGAAATTGGCTATGGTCCTTAAAAGACTGTCTTGTGCATAGTTTTTTCTGTTATGTTCATGGATATTATTTTATGTCTCTTGACATGCATAATATATATGTTATAAGAATATTAGGGAGTGTGTTTTAATATTGAAGGAGCTCCATTAGTTTTCTAAGTCAATGTGTTTTTCATTATTTGGCTTACCTGCTTCATTTGCCTTTTGGGATTCCATAGGAGTATTGTTCTATTACTAGAATGATAGGACTATATTTGTGCTTGTTATTCTTTAAAACATTGATGCCGCGAAGCTTTTTACTATGCAATTTAGAAATAACCCTTTCATTCATGTGATCCAATCTTAAGTGTTAAAGCAGAGTAATGTCATCACCATCATCAGTGTTGATTTATGTAGCATGACCAATTACGGTTTCTTCTACGAGCTGATATAGCATGACTACTCTTTTTTCCTT
The DNA here is from genome assembly GCA_030789695.1 of Scilla litardierei. Lineage (NCBI taxonomy): Eukaryota > Viridiplantae > Streptophyta > Magnoliopsida > Asparagales > Asparagaceae > Scilla > Scilla litardierei. The sequence continues at coordinate 139,946,943 of CM061131.1, forward strand.
TAAGAACAATCATAACACTCTTTGTAATATTTAAAATTCCATTTATTCTGTTGGTGACAGGTAAATCCACCATCAATAAGTAGGACGCTGACGAGGACGCCTTCGGTGATGTGGCGCTCCGTCATCTGAAGAGTTGGTCCTGAGGAAAGACGGTCCTGGGTCAGTGAGAGCTGGGTCCAAGATGTTAGGTTGAAGCCCGACCTAACTCCGAGCTATCTTCGTAGGTCTGAAACACAGAAAAATAGGCAGGGGGGTCGGAGTTGTATTGCCATTGACGTCGATCAAGAAGCCCACGTCGCCGTGAGGACGAAGCATTGCCTGTCGACGTCGAAGCCCTTGCAATCCTTCCAATAAATCAACAATAAACCCATCTCCCCATTCTGTTTCTTATTCTTCTTCTTTCTCCTTCCTTTTCTCTCCCTTTCCCCCTCTTTTTCTAGCAGCAACATGGGGCCAATAGCCCCATGTCCGGGCAGCAAACAGGGATTTGACAGCCCCATGCTATGGCCAGAAAATAGGGCACATTTGCCCCCCTGTTCTGGCTTTGTTCCGACCTTATTTCGTCCGTATTCTGGCCCTGTTCTAGCCAGCAAAACAAGGGGCCAAACCCCCTTGCTCCAGTAGCCCCATTCCGACAAGCGACACACGGAGTTTCCCCCGTTCTCTCCTGACTTCCGGAGCTCTGGCAAGCTTCCAACGATGAGCACAAACTCCAGTCTTCGTCCTCCCTATTACGGCTTCGAACAACGATGAGACACGGTGAGTTGAGTCCCCTCCCTCATCCGAAAAACAACGCGAGGTAGAGCTCCATCCTCCTCCCTCCTCCCTCCTTCGGACGTCGAAGGTGAGACGCGTGGTAAGGCCGAACTCTCTTCTTCCTCACATGACTCCAAGCAATGGCGAGCGACTTTGTCACGAACCGTGCAATGTGAAAGATTCACGAGTATGACCTACTTCCTCCTCCTCCACCCGACATCGAATGTGTGATTGTAGGTTCCCCTACATCCTAATTCATGAATTTAATTAGTGGTAACCTTTTAAACTTAGCTTGCATGATCACGTTATCTTGATAATAGAAATGTTAGTTTGTTGATGTGGGTAACTTGTCGCTAATGATGTTTCTAATCATAGTATAACTAAACTTGCATGATGTTAGTCAAAGATAATGACGTGGTTAACTTGTTGTTGATAATGACATTAGCTTGTTAAAAAAGGAAGGAAATATAAAAGAAAAATGAAAATAAAGCGATAGCGCTCATCCCACAAGCTATACCCAGCAGTGTCCTCACTGCTGAGAAAACGCTAATATGCGGGAGATGATGCTAGATAGGGTGGGTGGGAGGGGGGTTTAGAAAAATAAAACTGTGCAGGAGAAGTAGAACATGATATGATGTACTGATATAGAAAAATGATGAAAATATGTGGAATGGTGCATGGCGGGCCCTCCCCCAAGCTATGTAAGATTAGAGCCCCGTAAAGACAGATGTGCACGATAAAATATGAGGGAGGCAAAATTGGGTAGGGGACAACATCAAGCAGAGGCACCACCCGCTGGAGATGGTGGTGGGTCCCACTGCTGTGGATCAGAAAATGTGGGGAGTGGCTGTGACTCGACATGTGGGTCGGTTCGCCAGTGCCTAACTAGGTTGCGGAGACGTGGGAGGTCCTGTTCAATGGACTGTCTAGTAATGCCGCCTCCCTGACCTATGAGTAGGAGCATGGCAATGAACTGATCGCCCTGGTCTACGTCACAGAAGGTAACGACATATGATGTGTAGCCGATATGTAGGCGCTCAGGAGGGGTTGGGGCGTGGCGAGGGCGTTGTGTGAGTCGAGAAGAGGAGGTGCCGGTGGACGGCCTCTTCCCACGAATGGGAGGTATGTGGGCTCCTCTAGTGCAAACCATCGTGGAGATGGCAGGATGATGTGTCGGTACAAAAGTAAAAAAGAGGAAAGTGTGTACCGACTAAGCGAGCGCAGCGAAAGTCTCCCTCGAGCTAATCCCAGTAGTGGCCCCTGACCTAGGCAAATCGTACCTGAACTAGAAACAAGTAAAACGTCAGTATATGAAAGTTAAAATAAGGGAAATGTGCTGAATTGGGGGTGCTCGACCGAGCAGCTGTACTGCTCGGTCCGAGCAGCTTGGCTTGTTGCGTTGATCTTGATTTGGGGGTCGAACTGCTCAGTCGAGCACCAAGGGTGCTCGATCGAGCAACCGGAGACGACCTAGGGCAGTGAAAGCGGGGGATATGGGAGGGGGTGATGAACGATGAGGGGGTGTGAAGGGGGAAATATCAGGGGGTTTTGTAAGGGGGCAGCGCCGTCGACATCGGTGGTGCCGGCGGCGTCCGTCGGCGATCGGAAAGGGGGAAGGGGAATAGGCAGAGGGAGAGGGAGGGGAGAGAGACTGACCGGAGAGGGAGAGGGGCCGACTGTACGGGCAGTGCAGACGGCGGCACAGGCGGTGGATGGGTGAACGACGACAGTGGAGTGTAGATTGAGTAGGGTAGGGGGTGTTTGCTCGGGCAGTAGTTTAGGGTAAGATCGATTAGGGTAAAAAATGAAACGAGTTGGGTTAAAAACCCAACTCGTTCGGAAGTGGGGGCCCGAAAAAATTAGGATAAATCGACTCGATCGAGCATCGAAGCTGCTCGGTCGAGTCGGTCACAAAAAAGAAGTTTAGACCACTCCCTCTTATGCTCGTTCGAGCATGGTCTGCTCGTTCGAGCAGATCTCTACTCGGACCGAGCAGAGGCTGCTCGGGCCGCGTAGATAGAACGTCGTTTCTTCCTTGTTTTGGCGAGCCTGCGCTGCTCGATCGAGCAGGGGCTGCTCGGTCGAGTCGGTGTCTGTTCGGGCAGAGCAAAGGTTGCTCGGGCCGTGTAGACAGAGTGATGTTTTTGCTCTTCTTTCTCGTGCCTGCGCTGCTCGACCGAGCAGAGCGGCTGCTCAGTCGAGCAACATGTGTCCCCTTTTTGCTCTTCTCCTTTGATCTACTCTTCAAATTTGCTACTCTCCTCCAACTTTCTTCCATTTAAAACGTCGATTTGCATGTCCCTTCATGTTCAACCTGTAAAAAGGAAGAACCCATCAAATTTTTATGATTTTGTGTTTTTAGATAAATAAACATCATTTTTTTAATTTCGTTTTCTTTAATAGATAAAATAAAAATAAAAAAATCGGAAAAGAGAATCCAAGATATAAAAGATTGGGTTGCCTCCCAATAAGCGCTCGTTTTGAGTAATGAGCTCGACTGCCTTTGTTTCATCAACAGTTGTTTGGTGCACATGAGATTCGTGCATCGTTCTTACCAATAATACCGTGCGACGGTATCTGGCATCCTTCCATTCCAGGCTTCTCCATGGCGTAACTGATGGCCTCCGGCTTTTTGTAATGCAAAGAATGATCCAAGAGCTCCTCATCCAACACTCGGATATAGGCGATGTCCGCTTTGTGGTAGATTGGGTCGTCGTCGTCGTCAACACTTGTTCTTATCGGGTCCTTCATGACCCCCTCAGAAGTAAAATATCCTACGGCCTCATCTTCTAGGAGCTCCAAATAGCTATCTCCTTCCTCTCTGGCATGCTCCCTCATTGGTTTATGCAGCCTGAATTCAGCTTCAATGTTGCCCACATTCAACTAGAGAGTCCCTACACGGACATCAATCAAGACGCCGGCCGTCGCCATGAAGGGGTGGCCAAGTATAAGCTGGGAGCTCCCTCCCTCAGGCATATTCATGATAACGAAATCAACTGGAACACACAACCCAGGAGGTATCTACAGAATTATGTCCCTGGCAATGCCCACCAGATATGTAATCGAATGATCCGCTAGCTGAATGGACATGTACGTCGGCTCCAATTCGATTCCGGTATGCAGTCTTTAAAATATGGATAGCGGCATCAAGGTGATGCTTGCTCCCAGGTCAATTAGTGCACGGCTGATGGGCATGCCTCCGATGGAGCATGGAACAGTGAAGCTTCCTGGATCCGATAGCTTCCGGGAGAGATGATTCTTAATAATGGAGGTAGAGTCCTCCATGATCTTTATCTCTTCATGCTTCCTCTTCCCCGTGATCAGGTCCTTTAAAAATTTGGCATAAATGGGAATCTCCGTGATGGCATCCATGAATGGGATATTAAGCTGGATGCCCTTCAGAAGCTCCGCAAATTTGGAGTATTTCTTCTCCATCATAGCCAAAGCCAACCTCTGTGGATATAGCGGGGGAGGTCGGCTTACTTTGTTTCTTGCGACATCATTTGGAGACGGCGTCGCTATGGGTGTGGTGGAGGATGAATCTGCCTTCTCCTCATTCTTTGTAGGCTCTTCTGCAGCCTCTTCTTTATCACCGCCAATAACGGCCTCTTCAGTTATGACTTTCTCCTTGTTCACAATCGGAATCATAACAGGGTCAGTTGCCCGTCCTCCTCGTGTCGTAACGGAGACCACAACATTGGCATGAGCCTTTGGATTCGGCTCCGGTTACGAAGGCAACCTCCGTTGGTTCTTCAGTAGCTGGGACATCTGGCCCCTCAGTTCATTGAGCGAAGTATTAATATTCTTGAACTGAGCGGACGTGTCCTGTTTGAGCATGGCATGTCCACTGATAATGTTTCCAATGTGGCCTCCAGATTGGATCGTGGCGGATTTGGTGCATTGCCCGGCTGAGGTGGGCAATTGAACTGATAACCTGGCAGTCGATATGGCCCAGCTGGCCTAAACCAACCCTGCTACTGATTCTGCGGATGCCCTTGTTGTGGTTGAGGATGGGGTGACGGTCTCTGAAACTGTGGCAGTTGCAGCCCTCCTCTTGGGTTTCCATAAGAAAATCTCGGATGATTTCTAGTGGCCAGGTGTTGCCATTGCGTCCCTCTCCTTGGACAGATTGCACAGACTCAGATGATTCAGCCCCATCGTAATGTCCCTCATTGGGAACATAACTGTGTTCTCCATATTCCTCTGAAGGATGATATGCAGAGGTGCTGGTGGTCGTTGGGATTGAGTCCAAACGTTGTTCAATTTTGGCCACCTGTTTGCTTAAGGTCTCGATGTGAGAATCAAGATGGCTGGCAACTTTGACCTCGGGGGGTCCTGGTCACAATGGTTCATTCTTCGCTCCACTGCTGATTATTTGTCGCCATATGTTCAAGCAGGTTTATAGCTTCTTCGGGAGATTTGTCCAGTAAGGCACCTTGTGCGGCATAATCAATTATCATTTTGGTGCTGGGCTGCAGCCTATTATAAAAGCTCTGAACCAGATCCCAGGGCTGTATCCCGTGATGATGGCATTGGTGTTGAAGGTCCTTAAACCTTTCGCATGCCTCGTAAAGAGATTCTTGTGGAAGCTGTTTGAAATTGGAGATAGCCCCCGGATCCGCACCGTCTTGGAGGGTGGATAGAACTTGTCCACAAAAGCAAGCGCCAACTTCTCTCATGTAGTAAAATGGTTGGGCGGATGTGCCCATAGCCAGTAAGAAGCTTTATCCCTCAAGGTGAATGGGAAAAGCCGTAGCTTGATGGTGTCATCACTCACATCTTTCGCCTTGAAAGTGTCACACTTTGCCAAGAAAGTGTCGATATGGTGGTTGGGATTCTCATGAGGATGCCCATGGAAGGGATCCTTCTGCATTAAATTTATAAGCCCCGTCTTCAGCTCGAAGCTAGCTGTCGTCAGTTGCGGTCTCAGGATAGAAGAAATATTTCCAACGGTAGGCTTCATATGGTCCCTGATGGACCCGGTGCGAGGAGGGGCAGTTGTATTGTCTACCATCTGACCAGAGGAAGATTGATTTCTACTTGAGGCCCTCAAAGCCCTTTCCGTTTTCTTGATCTCGGGGTCGAATAATAACTCTTGATTAAATTCCCCAAAGCGAGTGTTCATGCACCAAAACAACTCAGAAAAATAACGTCAGTAGCATGGTAATAATTAAAAGAATAAAAAGGGTGGAAAGATGAGAAATGATAAGAGTTGCTAACAAACTCTTCAAAATAAAAATAAACTGAGATAAAACTATTCCCGTCCCCGGCAACAGCGCCAAAAACTTGACGCACCCGAAACCTACACCTAAATTCCACCTAGCAGTGTCACGGTCGCTAGGCACAGTATGGCCCCTAGGTGTCAATTCCGGGCTCTATCCGCAAGCGGACGGTGTCAAATTATAGTATAAAAGATGTCGGATCCCACAGGGACGGTGAAAGTGTATTTTGGGTCTCAGCTTATTTTTATATCTCGGAGTGAGATAGCTGGTTGGGAAAGTTTGGTTTTGATGTTTGTTGTTGAATTAACAATAAAAGGAACTAGGGGTTTAGGGATCATCGCTAAGACAGTCGAAGATTGATGTTGGAATAGGATCCTTACGTTGCATTAGGTTTAGGGGATTAATCTCTCAATTCATACCACTCTCTTGGTTAGAATTGCGAGGTATTCAGGTGGCTCTCATTGACGTAATGGCGGTAGCCGTCAATATAGTTATATAGTTCGTCGGTGGATCCCCTCAAGGCACGAGCCGGGCATGGTCACGAGCCTTGGTTGAGTCCACCGATTTTCCAATTCAAATCCCAAGGATACTCCTTAAGCTCATCAATTCCATAAACCGTGGGCATGATCTCAGTGCGAGTTATCCTAGGTATCCGGTAGGATCGACCGGAATACTCCCCTTTATTCCTAATTCAATCTAGAGATCCAGATCTACATCTCCCCCCTAAAGTCTTAGAACCAACCCATCAACACTAGAAGAGATTACTCACTTATGATGATTTTAACGAATAAAAATATGATTTTTATAGGATAAAACATCGCAGCGGATTAATTGAATAAAGATTGAATAGCTTACGTACCGAAGACGAAGAAAAGCAGCGAAAGATAATTCCAAAGAGAGCCCAAAATTTCCAGAATGCAAGAGTAATAGATCAGGCCAAAAACAATTTTATAATCTTCCAAAATCTAGGTTTAGATCTAACAAATATTTCTAATCTCCTCCTCTCTCCCAAAGTAATCCAAAAACTCCAAAAAGAATGAACTCCCCCCAAGGCACAACCCAGATCTACACTTCACTCCGTTCCGCGCATCAGACGGCCGCGAGAAATTTTCGAAAATAGCCTTCATTGTCGTCGACCGAGCCGCTCGGTCGAGCAGACGTCTTGCTCGATCGAGCACGTCAGTAAGTCGGTCTTCTCCAAAAATGCTGCTCTGTATGCTCGGCCCGAGTCAGCTCTGCTCGGTCGAGAAGCCAACTGACTCAGTTACCATGAGCCTTGCTCGGCTCGAGTAGGATGTCACTTGAGGTTCGGAGATTGGAGCTGCTCGACCGAGTTATTGTACTGCTCGGTCTGAGCAGCATGCATATCAGCCTGCTTCTTTTTCATGCATCTGCTCGACCGAGAAGCTGCTCTGCTTGGTCGAGTCACCTAGGAAAGTATCTGCTGAAGCTCATGCAGCTTCTCCTCTCTTCTTGCTCTCTCCTCCACTCCTCCCATGGCTTCCAAAACTCGGCAAACTCCTGTAGAGCTTCTCCAACGGGCTCACGAGTGTGTCAGATGTGTCCATATCCAAAATGGGTCCCAAATCGCTCCAAAATTCCTGAAAATCAATAAAACTCTACGAAACTCGAATATAGCATTAGAATTGCAATATCGTAGGAGAATACGAGATTTGAATGCGAATATGGCATGAAATGCGATGTCATGATGCTATGAAAAGATGTAAAATATGGACACATCATCATCTCAAACGATCGTGTATGACATGGCACACGACCGTGTATAACTTCAATTTCCAGCTTCATCTTGGGCTCAATAGACACGGTCATGTGCTGCGATGCACACGATCGTGTATGCTATCTTCTTCAGATCCACACCTTTAACACTATTGAAATTCAGTACGCAGTAATGAATCTTATGAACAATGAAACAACACACATCAAACAGAGACAAACAAGACTTGGTAACGCAATTCAGCGTGCACACCTACATCTGTGGGGCCACGCCCAGAAAAGTAGAATACTTCACTATAATAATCAGAGAATACAAACTCTAATAACCACGCTTCTATAAGGAAGAACACACTCCCCCTTAATACAAACCGTGAGGGGTGATCGCAATCAACCCCCGTGAAGTATTCTTGGCAAGCTCCCGTTGCCAGCAAGCTCCCCTTGCACCACTGACTAGATCAACTCCCTTGATCCTACGTGCGTAGTCGTCGGTCTCCCTCCCGGAGTAATCTCACTAAAATTTTTTATCAAAAAGTCCGTAACCTAGCCGTCGTTTCTACCGAACCCTAATAGCATGCCTTTCCGCAATCCACGGTTCAATCAGCCCCGATGCAATCAAATCTTGATACAGCTAGATAACTGCAATACCCGCAACTCTTCAACCAGAAAGAGATCCCTCAAAATCCGTAGGAGATCGTTGCAAGGATATTGCCGGCTAACAACTCTCCAACCGTCATTCAACAAAAATAACCGAGAGATATAAATAGCCAATCAAATCTTTAACAATATTAATCAACATAAATACCTGAACGGTTAAAGATAGAAACTTAGGATCGCGAGGACTCCAGGCTCGGATCCACGAATACCTTTGAACAATCAAAGCCGCCTATAGACACAGCATGTTGAACATCATGGTACAATAAACTGTTCAACAATTCATCCAACAAGGTAGGCTGAGTCGATTCTCTCCTTCTTGATTACAGTAGCTCAGGTGCAACAAAACGTTCAACAAGAGACCCAACATCTTCCAGATATATCATCTAATAGCTTCAAGAAATAATGAGCAACCAACGAGTGCCATATATGACAACGCAATCATCAAGCAGATAATGAATAGCATGAATAAAACCTAACAATCTCCCCTTTTGTCATATAGTGGCACAACAAGCTATGATATTGACTGGATCAAACGGAGAAAGATAAGGTAGACACTGATGCAGGCAAAACAAACAACTGAGTCTCACAATCATAAGCACCATAACTGTATCAACAAAAAGCAACCATAACCATAACTTCACTTACAGCACCCCACAACCAGCCTCCTGAAGACCTGAACAGTCATTATTATCACAACTTCTAGTAGCACAATCTCCCCCTCAATATACGAACCAAAAGAGGACCAAAACATCCAAAACAACAGTATCAGACATCAACCATTATCAGACATCGACCACCACCCCAATATGATACTACATCTCCCCCTTTGAGCCACTATGGACAGATACATACCTGGGAAGAGCATATAGGGAAGAACGAATCACAGCTCCTCAGGAAAACTACTCCGCAGAGTAGTCAGCTTGTTCTGCATCATCAATTTGTGACTGTTCAAAAGGACCTTCTGAATTTCGAGAACCAATAGTTAATCATCGACATTCTGAATAGCATTCTCTAAGAACCGAAGATCCACCACACTGGAGGAAGAGGTACTGGCGGAAGCAGCATGACCAGGAGGTGAAGACGGAGACATATGATGCACAGAAGCTGTGGGATTAGCAGCCCGAGGCTGGGAGGAAGCCTAGAAGCATCATGCAGAGTGGGAATGACCCTTGAAATATCATCAATTTTACCTCCCACAGACTTCGCAATATAAGATATGATGTCACAAGAAGTTGGAAGATCAGAAGAGGACAAAGGCACACTTTGAGACAAAAGCAACATAGATATAAGGCATCCATGGGGCAGTGCAGTGGCAGAGGAGGATTGCTCTGAGAAAGATAAAATCGTATCAAAAATGATTCTCCCAAGATTGAAGGACTGGGAAGAGCCGGCAAAGTACAGGAGTTTGCACATGTCCTTAGTTTCCACAGACACATTGGAGGTAGGAAGCCAATTTCTTGTAGCAATCCTGTACATGACAAAATATTTTGCGGTAAGAGCTGAAGAGGGAAAAACAGACGACTTCGTGGGCCAGCTCTTGTATTTTCCAGCGGTCGCAACATGAATAAACCGGTCAAAACCATCTTCAGTGAATTCTCCAAAGGCAGGAGCAGACGGTGAACATTTCCATTCTAACAGTTTATTCAGAACCGATGGAGAGAAGGAAATGATCTTCCCTCTCACATAGCTTCTAAAGCCCCAACGTGAAGAAGTGTCACTTGCGGACTTGGGCAAGTTACAATAAAACTCATGCACCAACAAGGGGTAGACGACACCGAAGCAGGTGGCAGCGTGAAATAACCCGATGTCCTTAAGAATAGATACCATCTGTGTCTTATCAAAAGAAGACACATTCAGATTCTTCTCAGAGAGAAGTGATCTCTCAGAGTATGACAACCATCTGCCCTTACAAGCCTTGTCGAAAAATATTTTGCTGTAGGCATCAGAGGAAGTAAACGAAGGTGAGCGAGAAGGACCGGATGCAGACTTCTTGGCCCTCTTGGAAGGAGAGGCAGCTGTATGACATGAGGGAGCAGTGCGCTTCTTAGGGGCAGACCGAGCTTTATGCAAGAATGATGTTAAGGGAGTATCATCAGAAGCAGCTTCCTCACATGTTGTATCCATTGTTGCAACATTTGGTGCAACATTCTGATTTTCATCTCTAGTCTGCACAATGTCAGTCTCGGCAGCAGCATTAACATTGGAATCAGCAGAACCTACACCAGCATCAGATCCAGTATTCGGCAATGTACATCCTTCGACCATATCCACCTCAACATTCTTCAGAGAATCCTCAACCATATTTCCATCAACAGGACTCTGAACAGGAGCATCTACACCAATATGGGTTGGGATCAGTTCTGAAGGTAAATCAGAAGGTAAATCAACATCATCATTACCCATTCTTACAGACTCGTTTTCACCTTCAGTCACATGCTGAACATTTTCATCCTCACACATGGGAGTAGGAGGATCAACAGGTTCCTTTTCCACAACAGGGTCAACAGGCTTAGCACTAACATAGTCCCCTTCTCCCGGGTCCACATTCGCATCCGATTTCTCAAAGGATGGGACATTTGTATTCTCGGTGTCCATAGGGCAAGATGAAGCATCATCAGCCCCCTCTGTCACAGGCTTCTCAACAGATACAGAAGATTCAGAATCCGAGATCTCAATGATTTCAGAAATTCTTACAAAGATTTTTGGATTCCATGTACGAATGACAACCTTGCGGTCTCGGGGCACCTCCACACTCATCACCTTCCCCACAATCTTCTTTCGCATCAGTTTTTCAAAAATGGATGTGAGAGACTGTAGGAATATGATGCCCTCAAGGCCATTTATTCCTGTGTGAATAGCACAAACATCTTGTTCGAAATAACAGTAAGCTGTTTGGTAATAATTTATCTAAGTTATTTTATAATTAGATATCGACTTAGGTAAAGTCCTGAGACTTTATGCAAGGTCAAACGTGTATCGAGATGAGTATCTCGATCATGGAGAAACGTTTGACCGTCTGTAGCATAAGTCTGAAATGGTTCATGGTCGTAGATGTTTCGAGACAAGGATATCGAAATATCGGATAGACCATTGTGTCTTAGTCTTCACCATTTAGCGGTGGCGATGATCTCATGATCGTTTGACTTGGCGAAGTCGAAGACGAGACACAGGTGCTCATTAGAATGAGTTCACTGAACGATCCACTAAGAGTTATCATATGGTTATATTGACCAATCTGTCAGTGATAACTCTGAGTGATGATAGGATAGTTGGTCTTTTGACTTGAGGTCATTTTGACAAACCTGTGCATGAACGGTGCCACTTAGATCAACTGACCTAGCTTCGAGGCAAGGCCTGTCGAAAGGTCTTTTGATTGGGTGTCACTTGAAACGTACGAGGCGAGTAATGACCAAGAGAGGATTCGTCTCTCCCGGTCAATGGGAGTTAGTGTCGTAGAGTTAGTTCGGTCTTTAGTAAAAACTCTGCGCAGAGTATGTTGGAAGAAGTCCAACATTTATTGACTAAAAGATCGATAGAAACTAACCGGAGTCAAGTTATTGGGGTTGACAGTTTGACCGTACCCCAGACTTGATCTACACGACACAATTTAGACGAAGAGACTATAACTACGGAATTCATCACGGAAACAGTCAGGTGGTCCCGACAATACTCATGTCAATGAGTCAACCACATAATGATGATTCCTGAAGCAGGGACGGCAACCACTGCTCGTGGTCACTGTCGTATAGGGCTTCGAGCCCAACCTGTTGTAAGGGTCAGGCTGTAGGGTCTCACACAGAGTGCAACGCTTCGTCTAGTAATAGGTAGAAAATAGTTAGGGAGAATATTTGCATTTGATGCAAAAGAAGAGATAATTGCATTTGATGCAATATGGTAATTTAAGCTTAGATAGGGACTATTTTGCATTTGATGCAAAAGCGATTAAATGTGTATCAAATTGTTTAATACAATATTTAATATTATAAACGCAAGGAAAAGGTCACTGGTTAGACGGGTTCATCTTGCTCTTGACGCAGGTTCGAACCGCGTCAGAAACGGAGTTCAAATGAGCTCAATAAGTCTATTTAAAGTGTTTAAATAGAGAGCCCAAAACAGACCCAAAGAATAAAAGCCCACACCTTTAAATAAACAGTGTTTATTTGTGTGTGGACCCGGCCCAAAGGCCGGGTTTTCTCTCAGCCGAAAAAGGGAAAGGGGGGGCGCCACGTGGCGCCCCCCGGTTAAACAAACTGGCGCCCATAATGGGCGCCAGGCATTTTGCGGGCCCGGGCTTTGCCCGGGCCCGGGCACGTGCGTGCCCGTGCAAATGCACGGGCACGCCGCCTGCACGCGGAGGCGCGTGCAGCGCACGCACCTCGGGACGCGTGCACTGCACGCGCCTGGTGCAGTGGGCCCCGCACGCAGCCTAGGGCTGCGTGCTTCCTGCGACGGCTGGGTTTGTCCATTTGGGTGGGGTTTTTGGCACACTTTGACACTCAATTGGAGGGTCAAACGACCTCCGATTGACGAACGGTTTTTTCCTATGCGTTCACCGTTGAACGCTTGTCGTATTGATAGGTTGTATCAATCCTGAAGCTCAACGGTGAGTGAGTTAAAATTCACGGAAGTTTGCACTTTGTGAAGTGCAAACTAACTTGATTTAATTAACTCTAATTTTAGTCCCACATCGGAAATTGAGTAGAGGGGAGGGGTCAGCCGCCTATATAAATAGGGGTCTGCCCCCTTCCTCTAAACTCGTCCCAAGCTCTAGATCTGAGCGGCTCTCGTAAATGTTGGAGCACGCTCGGATCTTAGCTTAAATTAAATATTTCTCTATCTCCCTAAAATTTCTGCCTTACTCCTGCGGGCTCTAGCAAAGCCTCAAAGGAGTTCGGATTCTGGATCCGAAATCTTGGCGGAGGTTTCACTCGCGTGAAACTTTCTTCGGCGGTTGGTTGGCTCGGCGGCACGGGGATTGATCGCCTCGGGATGCGGAGCGGTTCGAGGAGCGGTTCGGGGAGCGGTTCAAAGGAGCGGCTCGGCGTGGGACGGGAGCAGCTCGGAAGACGGCGCGGAACATCTCGCCTGCTCCAGGGCTGAGATTCCGGGTATGTGGTTAAAGTAGTTTATTAGCATTAGTTTAATTTAATCGCAGTAGGCTAGATCCTTCTTGGGATGGTCAGACCCATCCCAAGTCGGCATAGATCTTGGCATAGGGTCTTGGACCTTAGGGCCAAGTTAAAAATGTTTTAACTTGCAAGTTAATTTAGATTAACTGTTTTTCTTCCGCTGCTTTTGATTTTCCTGTCTATGTTCCGTCCGACTTAGGACGGGACTAGAATTTTGTGCCCTAAGGGAACGCCCAATTCCCCTACAGTGGTATCAGAGCCTAGGTTTGCGTAGCGATCTAGGTACTGCGATTAATTTTAAACTTAAGAATGCTTTTAAATACTTTTTAAAATGTTTTTAAAATTATGAGATAAATTTTAAAAATGTTTTAGATGTTCTAAAATTTTTTTTAATGAAATTTTTGAACATGGAAATTTTTTTTTTAAATGACGTTTTAAAATTTATGTGATAATTTTAAAACTAATTTTTTAAATCTTTAAAAGTTTAAAATTTATTTTGGATTGCCTAAAATTTTATTTGATAAATTTTTAAGCTTGAAAGTTTTAAATGATGTTTTAATTTTATGAGATAATTTTAAAACTGATTTTAAAGATTAAAATTTTTATGCGATAAATTTTTTAAGTAGCATGCAAATTTATGATTTTAAAATTAAGTTTTTATGAGATAAAAATAAAATAATTTCAAAATCATATTTTAAATTTAATTGTTAAATTTATGTTTGCATGCAAAAATTGTTTATGCGATAAACTTAGTATATTTAAATGTTAAATAGTTATGCACTATCTTTATGCGATAAATAAGTGTAGCTTTATTTTAATGGCTTGACATCTTGTCCCTTATTTGATAACACAAGACAAAACTTTTAGGTTAGCCATTAAAAATGATTAAAATTTATTACTTGAATTTTAATGACATGCTATGTTTTAATAAAACATTAACAACAATATAAAGACCTAATTCCTGATTAGGGTAGTCCTTTAAATGAACTTTAAATTCTAATTGTTATAATTTTCATTAAAGGACTTCGCTTTTAGCGTTGTTAATAATTTATTAAAATCCTAATAATGATTAGGGTAGCACGTGAACCTTATAGTTGATAAGGACTTAATAAAAGTTATTAAACAAATCCTAAAAATTTTGAATTTAAGGATTCAACTAGTTGATAGGATTAATTAGTTGTTATTAAAAGCTGTTTAGTCTATGGCATACATACAAAAATGACAAGCTTCATTCAATGGACCATGATCCAGTCAATGTGCTTGGCTAAGAGTTCTGGGTCAACCCTTGCTAGTCCAAGGGGTAGTGATCCTGGCTTAGTCAATTCCCTGGCTGAGTTCCGCTGGACCGCAATATCGCGAATCATGATTGTATGACACCCTGGACTATATCTAAGTCAAATACGTTAATGATCTTTTTCAAGATTAGCCGTAGCCCTCCTTGTTTTAGGGGTTAGTAACTATAGGACCCGTGTTATAGTTGTTGAGATACACTCAAGCTGTGCCATGGCAACCCTGTAGAAACCAACTCCTTAAATACATAAGATGAAATCTTGACTAACCCTAACCGTCGTCTCGTTCCCCGAGCGCCGGCGTAAGTTAAGTCAACGATGTAGTCTGCCTAGATGTAGTCTAAGACCTGACCCAAACCAACGTGTCGTGCATACACCGAGCTGAGGGCAAGTCAGGCTTGACATGAAAACAAGGGTCCGACTAGACTAGACATGGTGATTTGGATGAGCACACTCATGATCACGAATGGCTAGGGGCAAAAACCGATTAAGAGAGTCATATCCGATATGATCGATGAAGAGTCATCTTCCGATCGCAAAGTCAATCAACTTGTTGAGCTACACTCAAGGTTGTTTAGACTCAAGGTGATTGGAACTCTTACCCATTAATTTTTAATTCGATTAAATCGTTCGTTATTAAGCTTTAAAAACGTTCGTAAAATTAGTGGGAGGATATAGATAGATAAAAGCCAATCTACCTATATTTAATATTGAACATATGCTAAAACTAGGGCAAGACTATGTTTACCGAAAGAATCAATTGATAATATTGGAATTAGTTAACTGGTCAATAAGTTGATTAATTGAATATCGAGTTAAATTCTAATTGATAGAATTAAAACTATATTCTCGTTGACATTAAATGACCTTCTAAAGATCAGACTTAAGAAATATGATTTCATTAAGTTCTGGGTCCAACAAATAAATTAAAGCTACATGTCACTCGTCTCTATATGAGGCAGCTTGAACATATAGGACATTCAAAGTATGTTTCTCCCTACAACTTGTCGAGCTACCCTCAAGGTTGTATGGACAAACAATTTTGATCCGTAAAGTTCGAAAATTCGATCAAACCGTTTGACTCGAATACGAGTGCATGAGCGGTGCAAGACTATGTATCCCAACCGGATCTTGAGACAAGCAACTTCTTGAGCTACACTCAAGATTGCAAAGCTCAAGCGTTTGGATACATAAGTTGCTTGCATAGCTATTTATTTATGTTGATATCTAAATATGATTTAGAAAAGGAAGAAGGCACTTCGGAAAGTCAAATGAGAAAGTTAGTTTAATTTATCATTAGTAGAGGCATAAGTAGGAGGAAATGAAAACGTGACATATTTTAAATGTCACATTTCGGAATAAGTTGTTATACAAAAGACGTTTAACACATTTTGACGAATGTCGTCATATTGCTTCTGAAGTAATGTTTTGTGTTAAGTAATTTGTAAATAACTATATATATATATTAAATGTTAATATATAAATACACAAGATTGTAGCAAACTTATATGGTAAAATTAGACTAGGCTGTATCAAGAGATTAAGCTTCACAAGTCACATAAAGAGGGGTCTGACCTCTCGTATTATGAAGTCTACGGACACTTGTGAGTCTTAGCCTCT
The DNA here is from genome assembly GCA_030789695.1 of Scilla litardierei. Classification (NCBI taxonomy): domain Eukaryota; kingdom Viridiplantae; phylum Streptophyta; class Magnoliopsida; order Asparagales; family Asparagaceae; genus Scilla; species Scilla litardierei. The sequence goes on from CM061131.1 coordinate 139,963,347, forward strand.
TAGATACAATGGCCGAAGCCCATCTGTGAGACAGTGGGAGAATGAGTTGTCGAACTCAGTCTCGTACATACTGATGTACCCGAGTCTATTTTTTACAAAATAAGTTATTCGTATATTTTATTAAGACACGTGTTCTTGATGAAACACAAGTCTGATAAAATAAAGAAACGAAATGACTAAAGTATTTAAACTGATTCGATTAGATCGAATGGTCAAATACTTAGCTAAATAAAATCTTGTGTAATTAAAAGAAAATGTGATTTTCTCTCAGATCAAGTCTGTTAACACATCGGTGTATCAAAAGGTATGAATCACACTTAATTAGATTTAGTGTGATCCATTGTAAGTGACTCTGAGCTAAGTCCTCCCTCTGGGTTAAGTCCCAAATAGTAATGCCTAGGTTTTGATAAAGTTCTATGAGAACATTATCAATAAGATATTCGTTAAATCAATCATCAGGAAGTTGTATATTTACTCGAATTTCGAAAGACGAAAAGTCGAGTTAAGACATCATACCTGATGATGACTTAGTCAACCTCTAGGATGAAATCCGGAGTAGTAACTCCGATTTAAAACTTGATGCAGGTCCGTGTGCGTAAATTAATTGAGAATTTAGTTTACGTGTCCAAAGAAAATGTTTCCTCACTTTCTGCAAGTAAATCTTTAAGTTGAAAGATTGGTGCAGAAAGAAAATAGTGAAGTACAATCTTGTTGGACGAGAACGGTTTTCATCCTAATTTCTTTAAAACGGATTATGATGAAACCGGTTTCGCCAACAGATGTGTACAGATCTACTCGGACCAAAGCCGATGTAAAACGCTTAAGTTGACCATGAAAATTGGAGCATTCACTTATAAGTTCGTTTTTCTAAATATGATTTAGACGGACCAACTTATATGAATTGGCCAGAGAATTTTCAAGGTCAGTGGGAGCGTGTAAATTACATGCGAGACATCAAAGAGATGGAACATATATTTTGATTAAGTAATCAAAGAGTTTGATTATTTATCAGAAATGAATATGAACCATTTGAAATGACCAATAACTAATTTAAAATTATTATCGTAAGGTACGATGAACTGGATAAGATCCATGGAAATAAAATATTATAGATTCCGATAGACCAAGTGAATAAGATTCAAAAGGTTGATCTAACATAAACATAGAAACCCCTTAAGTCTATAGTGTAGACGGTTTTAGCAGATCCACTCACGAAGGCTCTATCACATGAAGTCGGGAAAACTCATGTGTAAAAACGATATTAGATATCGAGATAAATGGGCCTGAGTGCAAGTGGGAGATGTAGGAATATGATGCCCTCAAGGCCATTTATTCCTGTGTGAATAGCACAAACATCTTGTTCGAAATAACAGTAAGCTGTTTGGTAATAATTTATCTAAGTTATTTTATAATTAGATATCGACTTAGGTAAAGTCCTGAGACTTTATGCAAGGTCAAACGTGTATCGAGATGAGTATCTCGATCATGGAGAAACGTTTGACCGTCTGTAGCATAAGTCTGAAATGGTTCATGGTCGTAGATGTTTCGAGACAAGGATATCGAAATATCGGATAGACCATTGTGTCTTAGTCTTCACCATTTAGCGGTGGCGATGATCTCATGATCGTTTGACTTGGCGAAGTCGAAGACGAGACACAGGTGCTCATTAGAATGAGTTCACTGAACGATCCACTAAGAGTTATCATATGGTTATATTGACCAATCTGTCAGTGATAACTCTGAGTGATGATAGGATAGTTGGTCTTTTGACTTGAGGTCATTTTGACAAACCTGTGCATGAACGGTGCCACTTAGATCAACTGACCTAGCTTCGAGGCAAGGCCTGTCGAAAGGTCTTTTGATTGGGTGTCACTTGAAACGTACGAGGCGAGTAATGACCAAGAGAGGATTCGTCTCTCCCGGTCAATGGGAGTTAGTGTCGTAGAGTTAGTTCGGTCTTTAGTAAAAACTCTGCGCAGAGTATGTTGGAAGAAGTCCAACATTTATTGACTAAAAGATCGATAGAAACTAACCGGAGTCAAGTTATTGGGGTTGACAGTTTGACCGTACCCCAGACTTGATCTACACGACACAATTTAGACGAAGAGACTATAACTACGGAATTCATCACGGAAACAGTCAGGTGGTCCCGACAATACTCATGTCAATGAGTCAACCACATAATGATGATTCCTGAAGCAGGGACGGCAACCACTGCTCGTGGTCACTGTCGTATAGGGCTTCGAGCCCAACCTGTTGTAAGGGTCAGGCTGTAGGGTCTCACACAGAGTGCAACGCTTCGTCTAGTAATAGGTAGAAAATAGTTAGGGAGAATATTTGCATTTGATGCAAAAGAAGAGATAATTGCATTTGATGCAATATGGTAATTTAAGCTTAGATAGGGACTATTTTGCATTTGATGCAAAAGCGATTAAATGTGTATCAAATTGTTTAATACAATATTTAATATTATAAACGCAAGGAAAAGGTCACTGGTTAGACGGGTTCATCTTGCTCTTGACGCAGGTTCGAACCGCGTCAGAAACGGAGTTCAAATGAGCTCAATAAGTCTATTTAAAGTGTTTAAATAGAGAGCCCAAAACAGACCCAAAGAATAAAAGCCCACACCTTTAAATAAACAGTGTTTATTTGTGTGTGGACCCGGCCCAAAGGCCGGGTTTTCTCTCAGCCGAAAAAGGGAAGGGGGGGGCGCCACGTGGCGCCCCCCGGTTAAACAAACTGGCGCCCATAATGGGCGCCAGGCATTTTGCGGGCCCGGGCTTTGCCCGGGCCCGGGCACGTGCGTGCCCGTGCAAATGCACGGGCACGCCGCCTGCACGCGGAGGCGCGTGCAGCGCACGCGCCTCGGGACGCGTGCACTGCACGCGCCTGGTGCAGTGGGCCCCGCACGCAGCCTAGGGCTGCGTGCTTCCTGCGACGGCTGGGTTTGTCCATTTGGGTGGGGTTTTTGGCACACTTTGACACTCAATTGGAGGGTCAAACGACCTCCGATTGACGAACGGTTTTTTCCTATGCGTTCACCGTTGAACGCTTGTCGTATTGATAGGTTGTATCAATCCTGAAGCTCAACGGTGAGTGAGTTAAAATTCACGGAAGTTTGCACTTTGTGAAGTGCAAACTAACTTGATTTAATTAACTCTAATTTTAGTCCCACATCGGAAATTGAGTAGAGGGGAGGGGTCAGCCGCCTATATAAATAGGGGTCTGCCCCCTTCCTCTAAACTCGTCCCAAGCTCTAGATCTGAGCGGCTCTCGTAAATGTTGGAGCACGCTCGGATCTTAGCTTAAATTAAATATTTCTCTATCTCCCTAAAATTTCTGCCTTACTCCTGCGGGCTCTAGCAAAGCCTCAAAGGAGTTCGGATTCTGGATCCGAAATCTTGGCGGAGGTTTCACTCGCGTGAAACTTTCTTCGGCGGTTGGTTGGCTCGGCGGCACGGGGATTGATCGCCTCGGGATGCGGAGCGGTTCGAGGAGCGGTTCGGGGAGCGGTTCAAAGGAGCGGCTCGGCGTGGGACGGGAGCAGCTCGGAAGACGGCGCGGAACATCTCGCCTGCTCCAGGGCTGAGATTCCGGGTATGTGGTTAAAGTAGTTTATTAGCATTAGTTTAATTTAATCGCAGTAGGCTAGATCCTTCTTGGGATGGTCAGACCCATCCCAAGTCGGCATAGATCTTGGCATAGGGTCTTGGACCTTAGGGCCAAGTTAAAAATGTTTTAACTTGCAAGTTAATTTAGATTAACTGTTTTTCTTCCGCTGCTTTTGATTTTCCTGTCTATGTTCCGTCCGACTTAGGACGGGACTAGAATTTTGTGCCCTAAGGGAACGCCCAATTCCCCTACAGAGACATCTACCCACGATAGGTCTAACCTCCTTCCAGTTCTCCGCAAATACCAAAACCAATCTTGAATTGTAACGGGAGCAGGAAATTCATCATCATCATCATCCTCCTTCTCCAAGGGTTTTTGACAAAGAGGAATTTCAAGAATAGGGGAGAAATTTACCAACTCCAAATTTGAAGCTCCAGAGGAATGCAAGTCACGGTGAGTGCCAGAAGATTGTGAGGGGGAAGAAATACCACTGGAAGAACCGCGTGAAGACCGTGTAAGCACTCCCTTCCATTTGATAGGCGGATGAGCGGACGGGGGGAGCACTTTTTCTCGCGGAGGTGGTCCGACGCGAAAACCGTCGAGGAGGCAGCGATGATTTTTCCGATTGATCTCTTGCCATATCTGATCAAGACGAGAGAAATTCCCACACAAACAAGAAGATTGCAAGAACCCTAGAGAGCGAGTTTAGAAGATCTTTGAAAGATTTGGTTTGAGAAAAAAATAGAGAATAGGGCCTTGGGAGCTGAAAATGGAACAGAGGGAAATAAATAACAGGTAAGGTAATTATTAGATAACCAACCCGAAAGTGCAAGACCACCCGTTCCTTACAATGTTGCAACCTGATGTTGCAACAATTTTCTCAACACAGAGTTCAACATTAGATACGACACAACCCTAGGGCTTGTCGTAATTCTTCAAACCTGGCAGAATCTAGGGGCTTCGTAAAGATGTCCGCTAATTGATTAACTGTAGCTACATACTCCATGACAAGAGACTTCTTCTCGACCAACTCTCTAATGAAGTGATGGCGGATGTCGATATGTTTCGTTCTGGAGTGCTGAACAGGATTCTTGGAGATGTTTATAGCACTCTGATTGTCACATAGAATAGTCAGAGTCCCTTGTTCTAATCCATAATCTGTAAACATTTGCTTCATCCATAAGAGTGTTGAGTATTGGACTTCTCCCTACTTGGTGTTAATACATAAATACTTGTGACTAATCCTCTATTTTGCAGTTAATCCATTGTCTAAGCTTACTATGAAGATCAACTAGCAATGGATGACTCACAAACGTGATTGAAGGCAAATGATATGAATTGGATGATCGTAGATTGTTGATTGAAGCTCCGTAAAGACTTCAAGCTCATACGATGAAAAGAAGAGATTATTCGTCAATGTAATTTTTCTTTTATCTCTTCTAGTATGTAGCTTAGAAGTAGAACTATGATGGAGCACTCACACACATCTACTTTCGGTCATAGGACATCTCTAGACCTTTGTCTTTTGATCTCAATTCAATTCCCTTTTGTTTGTGCTAGGATTGTTCATAACAGCCGACTACTGAACAGTTTACAGTCGCCTGTCTCAAAAACAGTCGACTGTGTTTTGTTCTACAGTCGTCTATTATGCACAGACTATTACAATGCAGTTTTGGGCCTTCTCTGATTATTTCGCACAGGCTACTGTTGAACGATTCACAGGCGCCTGTCCTTGTGACAGTCGACTGTGTGTTGTACAACAGTCGCCTTCTCTCCTTGCCCAAACTATGTTTTGATCTCATTTCTACGGCCAGTCGAATTATGCTGTATATACAGTTGACTGTCTATTAGATCAGTCGATTGTCTATGCTGCAACAGTCGCCTGTCTGTAAATCAATTCTTTGATTCAGCTCTCTGGAAATTTTTCATGATTGTGACAGTCATCTGTTTAAGGTTATACAGTCACCTGTTTTGATTAACAGTCGACTGTATTACTTGCTTTAGTCGTCTGTCCTGTATCTTCTGAGATTTCCAGTATTTATCTAACTTACTCATCTCTCGGCCAGTCGCCTGTCGAAGAATGTATAGTCGCCTGTTGGTTTAACAGACGACTGTCTTTGCTTCATCAGTCGACTGTCCACGTGGTAAGTTACCGTTATGAATTCTCACCTACCCTTGCTGACTGTGCAACAGTCGACTGTGGATTGTTCAACAGTCGATTGTCGCGAGTTCAGATTATATCCGTTGAGATTTTTCTCACGGATTTTGATTGGGTTTTTGCCTAAAATGTTTTGTGGATTTGAGAAAGCTATAAATAGAGCTTCTAGTGTTTCATTGGAAGGTTACTCATTCATTGCAAAATCTTTTAAGCTTTCATTTCCAAAGATCAAAGCTTTCAAATCCAAAGCCCTAAGTATTTCCAAATCTTGTTCTCTTGCTCTCCAACCTAGAACCAAAGATTGATCTTCTAGGCATTTGGTGCAGTCAAGAGAAAGGGCTTCTCTCCTCTCTTCCAAGAGAGTTCTTCAACACACATCACACTTCTCCTTCAAGTTCTACTTCAAGACATAGGTGATTGTAAGTGTTGCTTTCAGATTTCATAACTTCTTTATTTGAATTGTGCTCTCAGTTGTGAGAGTGGTTTTTGCTTGCTCCCTGGTTGTGGGAGTCAAGGACATCGATTGTATTCGATTGCACTTGTAGGGTTGCTACAAGTGGGTTTTTAAGGAAACCTCAAGTTAGGGTTCTAACTTGAGTATCCGGTGGTATCCGGGTGGTAGGGACGTAGGATTACCGGGAACAAGTCGGGAGTTGACTTGGGTAATCCGAACCCTTGAAACATAACTGCGTTTGCGTGTGTTTCTCTTTGGGTTGTTTTTCTATTCCGCACTATTTGTTGGATTGCATCTTATTAGGCGTAAATTCCTTTTAAATTTGCATAAACACTATTCAACCCCCCTTCTAGTGTTTTCCCCATAGACAGGGTCCTTACAATTGGTATCAGAGCACAAGGTTTTATCTATGGCATCCAACAACAACAACGTTACTCCGCCGCCTACGTACAACAATCACGACCGTGATGGAGCGTCCACACTTTTCGAAGGTCAATCTACGGTACGTCCTCCACGTTTCAATGGTACTAACTTTGGTTATTGGAAGTGTAGGATGGAGACATTCCTTAGGAGTGCTTCTCTTTGGAGAACTCTCCACAAGGAGTACGTCGAGCCCTCCGAAGATGATTTCGAGAAATGGACGACTTCCGAGAAGTCCACCGAAGTCAACAATGCTAAAGCAATGAACGCTCTTCATTGTGCGTTGGACCCGAATGAGTTCAACAAGATATGCACATGTAAGAGTGCATATCAAATTTGGAACCATCTCATCGTTACCCACGAGGGAACGAATAAGGTAAAGCTTTCAAAGTTATATGTTGCAGTGCAAAACTTCGACTTGTTTCACATGCAGGAAAATGAGAGCATTACGTCGATGTACGGACGCTTTACCGACATCACAAACGAATTGGAAGCCCTTGGCCAAATCTACACCGAACCTGAATGGGTAAGGAAGATCATCATGGGGATGACCTCCAAATGGGAAAGACGAGCAATCGCCATTGAGGAGGTCAATGACTTGAAGAACTACACCGTGGTGAATCTCATCGGGACTCTTATGTCTTACGAAGTAAGACGGGATAACCGATTGAAGATTCGAGCCATGATGAATCCCTCGGAGGCCAAGAAGAAAGCTTTGGCGTTCAACGCCAATTCGTCATCCTCTGAAAGTGATGAATCCGAGAACGAGATGGATTTGGGTGAAATGGCCCAAATGGCGAAGAAGTTCCAACGCTTCTTCCGCAAAGGTAAATTTCCCTCCAACAAACGTTTTGAATCTACTAATGCTACTTCCTCTCTTTGTTATAAGTGTAATAAGCCAGGGCACATCAAGAGGGATTGCCCAATGGTAAACAAAGAAAAGTAGAAGGCACCAAAGTACCACAAGTCCAACAAGAACAAGAAAGACAAGAAGAAAGGACTTGTCGGTACCTTTGATGACTCAAGTGATGACTCATCAAGCGATTCCGATGATGAGAAGGGTGAGAGCACCCACATGTGCTTCATGGCACTTGAAGACCCACTCTCGGATGAGAGTGATTCCGATACGGATAACACCGAGGTAACAATGGATGAACTTCGTATAGCTAATGAAGAACTATTTGCTAAATACCAATCGTTAATGCTTAGATACTCTAGCTTAAAGAAATCAAAAGTTAGCTAGTCATCCATTCCATGCATTATCAACAATGACACCATTGTTGATACTTTAACCCTTGAGAAAGCAAACTTAGCTTCTCAAAATGTCACATTGAGAGATGAGGTGAATTCCCTCAAATCTCAACTAGATCAAACACATCCCATGGATAATAGTGATCTAGTTACACGTCACACACAATTGGGATTAGAGAATGATTCTCTTAAAACCCAAGTGCACGAGCTCAAAGCACGGGTGTCCACCTTGGATACCAACATTTCTTTTTTAAAGGAGAAATATGAGCTCATGTCCTCCTGTATTATGAGATTCAATAAGGGACAAGGACAATTGGATGATTTGCTTGCAAATCAATTTCCGGCCACACATCGTGTTGGCCTTGGATTTGTAAAAGCGAATGCATCTAATGATCGCACCTCCTATAGTGGTGTCACTATAGATTTTGTGAGGCCTTCCTCCGGTGCATCCACAAGTGGTGTCAAAGACACTATAGGTAGCAATCCTACAAAGAATGTCACCACATCACCTTTTCTTCCTTTTGGCAAGAAACCCACTAAGGGTGGAAACCAAAAGCAAGGCCATGCTTATATGTACACTAATACTCATCCACGTAGGAAACATCCTACTTCACAAGTGGATAATCATGACACATTTTATGCTCCGCACCCACGGACACGTACACAACCACACATGAGAAATACTCATGTACGTGCTCCCACACACCCATATGCTCATACGCATCATTCTTTCATGTATGCTAATTCTCCACATGTCATGCATGATCAATATGCTTCATATAATATGCATGTTCCCAAGAATACATATCATTCAAGAATGTACAATGCATATCCTCCACCTCATATCTATGCTAGAAATCATGTTCCTAAGAAGCATGCACCACATAGAAATCCAACTCATATGCATGCAACTAGGAATAGGACTCCCAAGATGTACACTATTTGGGGTCCTAAGAACACTAGTCTAAATGTTGGGAATGCTTATGTTGATTCCTACTTTCATGATGTAATTAGAAATAGTAACTATGTTGGGAAGCGGAAGTCCACTTGGACTTGGCTTCCAAAGGGCTAATCCCCTTGGACCCAACAAACATTGGGTACCATAAGCTTATGGTATATTATATAGGTACCCAAGAGAAAGAAGAAGAGAAATAAATGTCTTATTAGCTCTAAAGGGAAAGGATGGATTCTTGATAACGGTTGCTCCAAACACATGACGGGAGATCCCTCATTGCTCTCTGAAGTGATTAGCATCAAAGAGGGTGCAACAGTCACTTTTGGAGGTAATCAAAAGGGAACCATCATTGGAGTAGGTATCGTTAGTAATCCTTCCAAACCCCTAATTACTAATGTTTATCTTGTTAGTGGTTTATGTCACAACCTCATTTCCATAAGTCAACTTTGTGACAAAGGTTACAAGGTTAATTTCGGAGAAGGATTGTGTACTATTGTTGATTGTGATTCAAATGTTCTATTTTTCGGTATTAGGCGTAAAAATATTTATTATTTAAGCTTGCCTAAAACCGTAGAACATTGCTTAGTTGCTAACACAAGTGAACAACTATTATGGCATTTGCCGTTTTGGTCATGTTCACTTCAAGCACTTATATAAGTTAGCTAAGCATGATCTAGTCAAAGGTTTTCCTAAGATTGTTTTTAATAAGAAAAACTTTTGTGATTCTTGTCAAAGAGGTAAACTAAGTAAATCTTCATTTAAGCTTAAAGAAGGGATTACTTCTAAGAGGCCCCTAGAACTTCTTCATCTAGATTTATTTGGGCCAACTAGAACCGCTTCATTAGGTAATGCTCATTATGTACTAGTTGTCGTTGACGACTTTTCTAGATTTACTTGGGTTTCATTCTAAACTAATAAGAATGAAGCTCATGAAGAGTTTACCAAATTTGCAAAGAAGATTCAGAATCTTTTAGGATCCACCATTATCACTATTCGTAGTGATCATGGAGGAGAATTTGAGAATGAGTCTTTTACTAAGTTTTGTGATGACTCCGGGATAACTCATAACTTTTCCTTTCCTCGTGCACCACCACAAAATGGTGTTGTAGAAAGAAAGAATAGGACTCTTATTGAGTGTGCTCGCACTATGCTCCATGATAGTCATTTAGGAATACAATTTTGGGCAGAAGCGATGCACACGGCATGTTATGTGCTCAATAGAATCCTAGTGAGACCCCGAACAAACAAAACTTGTTTTGAGTTGTTTTACGATAAAAAGCCTCAAGTGAAATATTTTCGTGTCTTTGGTTCAAAATGTTTTATTAAGAACACCTTTGGTAATTTAGACAAATTTGAGCCAAGATCCGATGAAGGAATTTTTGTTGGATATTCCATACGTAGCAAAGCCTACCGGATATACAACAAAACTTCTTCAACGATTAAGGAATCACTTCACGTATCTTTTTATGAATATTTTGACTTTCCTCATGTTGATGATGATAATGTAGATATTCTTTGTGATTCACTTAATAATGTTAAGATTAATGATAATATTGTCGAGACTAACACTTCTAACGAAGTTGTTGAAGTTGTTCCTAGTGATCCAGGTTTACCTAAAGCTTATCCAACCGTTCGCAACCATCCGCATAACCAAATTATTGGAGATATTGGTGTGGGTGTTCGAACGAGATCAAGAATTGAAGAAGAATTCTCCCATTGCGCATTCGTCTCTACCATTGAGCCAAAGAACATTCAAGAAGCTTGTGAGGATAGCTCTTGGATAGTGGCAATGGAAGAAGAACTAGCGCAATTCGAGAGAAATGAAGTTTGGGAACTTGTACCTCTTCCAAGTGGTCACCAAGCTATTGGGACCAAATGGATCTTCAAGAACAAGATGGATGAAAATGAGGCAATCACACGGAATAAAGCAATGTTAGTAGCTTAAGGCTACCGGCAAGAGGAAGGTATTGATTTCGAAGAATCCTTTGCCCCCGTAGCTAGATTAGAAGCTATTAGGTTGCTTTTATCTTTTACATCCCATAAGAATTTTAAATTATTTCAAATGGATGTTAAAAGTGCATTTTTAAATGGATTTATAAATGAAGAAGTCTATGTTTCTCAACCTCCCGGTTTTATTCATGAGAAATTTCCAAACCATGTTTTCAAACTTAAGAAAGCGTTGTATAGATTGAGACAAGCTCCTAGAGCTTGGTATGATCGCCTTAAGACCTTTCTTTTGAATTTAGGTTTTAAAATGAGAGAAGTTGATTCTACACTCTTCATTAAAGATTATGAAAATGACATTCTTTTGATTCAAGTTTATGTAGATGATATTATTGGTCGCCCCGGATATACACCCGGAGAACGATTGTAGTTTTACCGCAAGCGCACGGTCAAGTGGCGAGCGGGTATCGAACACGAGGAGGTGGTGTTGGCTCCAATCTATCCTAGGTTGGTTCGACTACGAGTGTTTTATTGGTGGAGATGGTTATGGAATGATATAATGGAAATGGTGGTGGATGTCGGTGTCGGTGATAAAGAAGTTGGATAAAGTATCGATTCAAATTTAATACAATAAAAGAATCTAGAGCTAGGGAATCCCCACTACGGATCGTCATACATCATTGTAAATAGTGAATCTCAATATTACTAGATTGTGTTAGGGTGAACTAGTCGTAACTGAATAGAGAACCAAGCTCACGCTCTCGCGCTATTGCCGGTCTATAGCAACCAAGGATAGGGCCCAATCTCTTGCAAACCCTAGCCTAAGCCACTAGCATTAGGATCGACATCATCGTTCAATCGCCCCTCGAGCCCACTCTCGTGCAAACTCGAGTTACGATCTAGGTTGTGATAGTTCGTATTCGTCCAATCTCTTGCAAACGAATATGGGTATAGATTTATAATAAAAATCCTGGCTTTGGTCCAATCTCTTGCAAACCAAGTCTAAAGAATCTCGATTATCAATCTAAATCGAATATCTAGGCCTTCCCATCGATTAGAATCCAATCTCTTGCAAACCCCAATCGATGGAAATTCCTAGCAATCCGTAATAAATCGATCACAACCTAACCTCCTAGCAATTCTAGCAACATTTCAATTCATTCATCACAAATCTGAAATTAGATCCATAGGGTTCATCCCCAAGCCCTAGAACAACAAATCTACTCAAGCATAGCAATAACGATATGAGAATCAATAAAAATCATTGCTTGCATACAAAAAGATAGAAAAAAACAAAGATTCAAACAACAAGAACAAAATACTTAGCTTTGATGAAGATCTTCAATCCAAATACAAGCTTTTAGATCCAAGAGGGGGCCTAGGGCATGGCCTAACCTCTAAAATAATCAGTAAGAAAACATATTTGGGACCTCTCTAATGGTGGCTACAAACCCCTTATATAGTCTCCCAAAACCCTAGCAAAAAACCCTAGAAAACCCCTCAAAATCGTGCCCAAAAACAGCCCAAACCGCAACTTAAAATCTGGGCACGCGCCGCACTCGACCGAGTGGAACATGTGACCCGGCCGAGTGGAAATTCCAGCACTGCAGCATCAACTTGCAGAAATTCCCCAGATTTCATCCGACCTCCGATTTGCACGTTCTTAGCGGCGTTGTAATCGTCATGAAGTCTAATATCCATAAAAAATATGAGAAAAATACTTTGATTGCTAGAATGATAGCATATTTCAAAAGAGTGGGAGGCTATTTGAAAATCTGGGCGCTGCGTGTCCTCGGCATCACTCGGCCGAGCGGCAAATGTCTCTCGGTCGAGGGGCTTTTGGTACTCGGCCGAGTCGGAGCTTGTAGTCGACTGAAGGATTACAGTAAGTCTGGTCTTTTGGATGCCGTCGTTCGTGTGCCACTCAGGCGAGTGGTGTCTCCATACTCGGACGAGTGAGATGTCATTACTCGACCGAGTGCATGCTAATCTTCAAGTAATTGCGTGTCCGATTTGGCCAGCCGAGCGGGCATCTTTGCTCGGCCGAGTGACTCCTTCACTCGGCCGAGTGGCATGCTGAAAATACCCAATCTTCATCATTTCGCTTCCTCGTCGCTCCTACGACGTTCTTTCTTCTTCCACTCGTCTTCTATCGCTGATAGGTCCTCAATAAGTCCATGAGCGATGGTCCGTTACGCGTGCAAGTCCTTTAATCTCATTTTTGCTCCCAATTGCTCATATTTCCTGAAATCTGACAAAAACAAGAAATAGTGAAAAGTAACACAATATCATCGAATAATCGTGAAAATCGCAATATGAGCAACCGAAATGGCATGCAAATATGCAGAAAAAGGTGTAAAATATGGAGTGATCAAAATCCCCCAAGCTTACCTCTTACTCGTCCTCGAGGAAGATAAGTAGAGAGACGAACTCGGGAGATGAAAATAAAGAAAATGAAATGAAAAAGAAAGAACACGAGGTGGAAGTGGTTGCTAGATTATTCTCTCAGATCTCAAGCCATAAGCTACACATCACGATAACTTGGAAAATACGAATCACATGCTATATGGATTTCATGTTTTACTTAAACATGGTACTTGCAAGCTTTTAAGAACAACAAAAGGGACTCTCTAAATTCATACAATCAATTCATATCCACATCACGCATTTCAAAGAATTTAATATACAAATGTTGACGATGCACTTTTCAATCAAGAGTTATAACAGAAGCATATAAAAATCACACCAAACATGCAATGGAGAATGGAATAAATCATGGCATTCACATATTTATATCGATTCATAAGAAATCTCCATAACTAAAGTATTTTGCTAAGTTTCGGCATTATCAAACTTCCTCATTTGTGCACCTCTCCACTCTAATGTCGTACTCACTCATATGGTCAAACGAGTTCACCCCCCCCCCAAGCTTAGCTTGAGGCATCACATCTAAAGGAATATGATAGTGGAAAATGGGATTTTTGCCTTGGTTTTCCCAAGTATTTTGTGGCTCCAATAATGAGATAGAGAAATATCCTTTTTTCTTTTGGACTTTGTTTCTCATTTTTCTTTTTGGATTTTTGTAGGAGCTATATGATTTGTATTTTTGGATTTTGGCTCCTTTTTGGCTTTTTGGACTTTTTGGAGCTAACTTTTTCTTTTGTGGGGATTTTTGGGAAATAGATGCGATATAAGTAGCTTTAGGAGGTGAACTCAAGTGACATGTAGAGAATAAAAAGATATATGTGGAGAAAGAAATAATGTAACACTCGGTTCACTCTAAGATGTGCACGAACGGTTCAATGAAATAATACTTCAACTAAAACTCATATGTAAGCATGGATATTCTCAATCATTTCAATAAATAGTGAAGTCAAGCAGTAAAGTTTACAACCATATCAGGCATGCAACAGAAGGTGAATAAGACAATAAAACTGATGCTTCAGATATACTAATGATGCGTGAATCTTGGTGCATTTTCAACAAAAGCATACTAAACACTAATCCATACATTCAGTTTCAATGAATATCATGCGATCACTTAGAGGGGTCATCAAGCGAAATGTATTTGCAAGCACATGTGAATAGCAAGGCTATGGAATACTCTAAGTAGCATGGCAAGGAATAATAAGTATCGTGATGGCTACTAAAGCAATAAGAGATATCATCGTAAGGAACAAATCTAGCAAAGAGAGGAAAAGAAAATAAAGATATAAAATAAAAGAGAGGAAAAAAAGAAAATCAAGCACACAACATGATGCATGAACACACATAAAAGGAAAATAAGATGGAAAAATCAAAAAGATGATGCAAAAATTTTGAAAAATTTTAAAAACCCTAAAATGAAGTAAAAATGCAACTAATGCATCTAAATGGTATGGAAATGTACTCCCCCAAGCTTAAACTTCACATTGTCCTCAATGTGATCATAAAAGGAAAAATATGAGGAACAACGGTAATAATAAGGGGGGAATGAAAAATGGTGAAATGAATGACATGAAATCCTAATGCAACTACATGCACATACAATGATGCATGAGAGCGCTTTCCCCCAAGCTTATACCAAACAATCCTATTCAAATGACTCAATCAAAAATGTCATGGCTTTGCAAAGCGTGATCAAGTCAAATGAATAAGAAAGTGAGTATTCACTTGAAACAAATGCTCGATGGTGGTGAGCAAAAGGATGTGGCGTATCAAAATATGGAGAGGGGAATTAATATATAATGGGTTTGGGGTGTAAAAGATTTGTTGCCGTCATATGAGGTGATATTTATTCAAGCAAATCTATACGGTCCTCTCGCTATCGAGAGGATTCGTGTTTATTGAAAGCATAAAATTTCTACACTACTGGATTGATATCACCTATAGCAAAAGGCGGATCCAGTATCTTTGCCTGTGCAGGCAATTGCTCCAACTGCTCCTTCTGTGGCTCCGCCAGATGCGTGTGTCCACGGACTCCATCAGACTCCAACAATGCGGATCCCAGCACCTCTCCAAGGACTCCACCTGTACCCTGTAAGAGATAAGCCGCATCAATCTGATGTGGATAATTCTTCCCCAAAATAAATGTATTCCAAAGAGGGTCATCAACATAAGTATTTAAAATTAAAGACGGGTGACAACACTTCCCTGGAAATAAATCTCCACTCTCGTATACCACGTTGATCAACTCCTCATCGTTCTCCTCAGGTTGTTCAGGTAGCTTGGGCATATAAGCGTAGGTCTCATCAGGCAGCTCCTCATCATCGTCAGACTTATCCCATCGCACCTCCTGATCATATTCAATAGCGTCCATGGGTGCTAACTCCTCGCCCTCCTCCTCGTATACGTCCCATCGTACCTCTTGATCATATGTACATGAATCCTGCAAAAGGCACGATGAGTCGTCAAAATCTGAATCATAAAAAACATCATACACGGGAGGAGAATCAAATGTAGGAGATGAGAGAATAAAGAAATCTCCCTGAAGGGGAGCCATAAGCTCTGTGGGATTGTCCTCAGCATCAGTGGAAGCGTGGTCCTCTGAGGGATGCTCAGCCTCTGTAGAAGGTGGGTGGTAGGGGGAGGCGACGACGGCATAAGGTGGCTCTATAGGCTCATTTATCTCGACCATGGTGTAAAAATGGGTCTTGTGCCCCTCAATTAGAGCGTAGACTCCATCATCAATTGTACCTGTGGAAGAGATACAATGAGTAATAAAGTTTTGAAATTCAAGCTCAAAAGGATCACCTGCCGTTATTGTCAATGGACCGGAATTTCAAACTATGTCGACAATGTTTCTCAATAGGTCCGTATACGTGTCCTCCTTTGGCAACTCAGATGTCTCTATTTGTGGAGTGTTGATGGTATAAAGGTGGATATGATCACCTTCAAGTGAAGCATACACCCCATCTTTGATAGTACCTGCACCAGAGACATTAGCCATAACAAAATCGATGAATACTTGGTCGGTTGGCTTACTTACCGTAACGGTTAGTGAACCTGTAGATCGAGCATCATCTATCATTTGCTCCAAGGCTGCTGCCAACTGTAGATCACTGAACTTCCCCACTTGCATCCTCTTCAAAAACTCACGTGAGGGTCCCTTTAGCCTTCTAGTGAAGATATCAAATAGCGTGGAGTCATTCCACTCATGGTCTGACTCCATATGGAACATTTCTAACATTCCTTCAAACCTAGACAAGGCTTCCCGGAAGGATTCTCCATCAGCCTGATAGAATGTAGCGAGATATATGTAGGATTGTATAGAGCCCGCTCGCATTTTCTTTGGAAGCACCATCGCTGCAACAACTGTACCTGATCAATCAAAGTAAACAACCTGGAAAAGACGTCAGTGGTACAAAGAGATATAAAGATAATAATAGCATGTGGTGGGAAAAATCTCTCTCAATGTTTTTTTTGATTTTTTTTTTGATTTTTAATGTAATCTAATCAACCTAATTGTGACAAATTGGCACACAACGGGAAAACACTTCCCCGGCAACGGCGCCAAAAACTTGGTCGCCCCCGGATATACACCCGGAGAACGATTGTAGTTTTACCGCAAGCGCACGGTCAAGTGGCGAGCGGGTATCGAACACGAGGAGGTGGTGTTGGCTCCAATCTATCCTAGGTTGGCTCGACTAAGAGTGTTTTATTGGTGGAGATGGTTATGGAATGATATAATGGAAATGGTGGTGGATGTCGGTGTCGGTGATAAAGAAGTTGGATAAAGTATCGATTCAAATTTAATACAATAAAAGAGTCTAGAGCTAGGGAATCCCCACTACGGATCGTCATACATCATTGTAAATAGTGAATCTCAACATTCCTAGATTGTGTTAGGGTGAACTAGTCGTAACTGAATAGAGAACAAAGCTCACGCTCTCGCGCTATTGCCGGTCTATAGCAACCAAGGATAGGGCCCAATCTCTTGCAAACCCTAGCCTAAGCCACTAGCATTAGGATCGACATCATCGTTCAATCGCCCCTCGAGCCCACTCTCGTGCAAACTCGAGTTACGATCTAGGTTGTGATAGTTCGTATTCGTCCAATCTCTTGCAAACGAATATGGGTATAGATTTATAATAAAAATCCTGGCTTTGGTCCAATCTCTTGCAAACCAAGTCTAAAGAATCTCGATTATCAATCTAAATCGAATATCTAGGCCTTCCCATCGATTAGAATCCAATCTCTTGCAAACCCCAATCGATGGAAATTCCTAGCTATCCGTAATAAATCGATCACAACCTAACCTCCTAGCAATTCTAGCAACATTTCAATTCATTCATCACAAATCTGAAATTAGATCCATAGGGTTCATCCCCAAGCCCTAGAACAACAAATCTACTCAAGCATAGCAATAACGATATGAGAATCAATAAAAATCATTGCTTGCTTACAAAAAGATAGAAAAAAAACAAAAATTCAAATAACAAGAACAAAATACTTAGCTTTGATGAAGATCTTCAATCCAAATACAAGCTTTTAGATCCAAGAGGGGGCCTAGGGCATGGCCTAACCTCTAAAATAATCAGTAAGAAAACATATTTGGGACCTCTCTAATGGTGGCTACAAACCCCTTATATAGTCTCCCAAAACCCTAGCAAAAAACCCTAGAAAACCCCTCAAAATCGTGCCCAAAACAGCCCAAACCGCAACTTAAAATCTGGGCCCGCGCCGCACTCGGTCGAGTGGAACATGTGACCCGGCCGAGTGGAAATTCCAGCACTGCAGCATCAACTTGCAGAAATTCCCCAGATTTCATCCGACCTCCGATATGCACGTTCTTGGCGGCGTTGGAATCTTCATGAAGTCTACTATCCATAAAAAATATGAGAAAAATACTTTGATTGCTGGAATGATAGCATATTTCAAAAGAGTGGGAGGCTATCTGAAAATATGGGTGCTGCGTGTCCTCAGCATCACTCGGCCGAGCGGCAAATGTCACTCGGCCGAGCGGCAAATGTCACTCGGCCGAGGGGCTTTTTGTACTCGGCCGAGTCGGAGCTCGTAGTTGACTGAAGGATTACAGTAAGTCTGGTCTTTTGGATGCCGTCGTTCGTGTGCCACTCGGGCGAGTGGTGTCTCCATACTCGGACGAGTGAGATGTCATTACTCGGTCGAGTGCACGCTAATCTTCAAGTAATTGTGTGTCCGATCTGGCCGGCCGAGTGGGCATCTTTGCTCGGTCCAATCTTCATCATTTCGCTTCCTCGTCGCTCCTACGACGTTCTTTCTTCTTCCACTCGTCTTCTATCGCTGATAGGTCCTCAATAAGTCCATGAGCGATGCTCCGTTACGTGTGCAAGTCCTTTAAGCTCATTTTTTCTCCCAATTGCTCATATTTCTTGAAATCCGACAAAAACAAGAAATAGTGAAAAGTAACGCAATATCATCGAATAATCGTGAAAATCGCAATATGAGCAACCGAAATGGCATGTAAATATGCAGAAAAAAGGTGTAAAATATGGAGTGATCAATTATTTTTGGTTCTACTAACTTTAATCTTTGTCAAGAATTTTCCAAGTCTATGAAGGATGAGTTTGAGATGAGCCACATGGGAGAGCTCACGTACTTTCTCGGATTGCAAATTCGATAAATGGAGATTGGCATTTTCATACATCAGACAAAGTACACAGGGGAGCTTATTAAGCGATTCGGGATGGAATCGTCTTCAAGCAAAAGGACTCCCATGAGTACGACAACTTATCTACACAAGGATGAAAGCGGAAAAGATGTAGACGTTCGTCTATATCGAGGTATGATCGGTAGCTTACTTTACTTAACCGCTAGTAGGCCCGATATCATGTTTTTCGTATGTATATGTGCTAGATATCAAGCAAGACCTAAGGAGTCACACTTGATTGCGGTTAAACGAATATTTCATTATCTCAATCAATCCCTAGATTATGGGTTACTTTACCCTAAGTCTAGCACATATGAGTTAATCTCATATAGTGATGCCGACTTTACCGTATGCAAGTCCGACAGGAAAAGTACTATTGGCACATGCCATTTCTTAGGAAATTCTTTAGTTTCTTGGTTCTCTAAGAAACAGAATTCGGTGTCATTGTCCACGACTGAAGCGAAATATATTGCCGCGGGTCTTGCATGTGCACAAGTTCTTTGGATGAGACACACTCTTAGTGACTATGGTGTCAATTGTGAAACTTGCCCTATCATGGTTGATAATCAAAGTGCTATTTGTCTTTCTAAGAATCCGGTACACCACTCCTGTACCAAACACATAGACGTGAGACACCATTTTATAAATGATCATATAGCTAAGAAGGACATCATCTTAGAGTACATTGAAACCCAAAAACAAATTGCCGATATCTTCACTAAACCTCTTAAAGAAGATTCATTTGTGAGGTTGTGTGGAGAATTGGGAATTATGGGTGAATCTGAAATCTAGAAGCTCAATTTTCATGCTATAACTCCTTATTAAGCTCATATCTTTTTGATTGTCTTTCTTCATGTGCGTTATTGTTTTATGAGATTAAGAAAGGCAATTGTGACTTATTTGATTTCATGAGTTTTCGAAGTTGATTGGAATAATTTGTGTTTCAATAGATTTATTGTTTTCATAATGATTTTAAGATATATTAGTGATTAGAGTATTGATCCTAGGGTGAGTGTTCTTATTCTCTGGAATTCTATCTCACTGTGCATTTTTGGACCAGGACAGACGACTGTTTTTCTTTTGACAATCGACTGCCCTACTCTATATCCTCTATATGAAAATTGATATCTTTCGCACATCCGACTGATGACTGTTTTACAGTCGACTGTTAGTTTAACATGCGACTGTAATTTAGTTATCAGGCGACTGTATTCTCTATCAAATTTTTACAGTGTTCTCTGTTATTCTTGTAATCTGTATTAATTCTCGGCCAGCCGACTGTTGAGTATATGTCAGTCGACTGTCCAGTGGATAGGCGACTGCATTATACTTGCCAGTCGACTGCACATCACTCTGAGCTTTAATTTTATCACTTCATACAGTCGACTGACTTTTGTTCTCCAGTCGACTGTCTCCTGCTGTGTCGGTTCATGTGATTTGATCCGAGCCGTCGATTCCTTGATCCAACGGCTCAGATTGATTTTCCCTATTTTATATTTAGTCGAAGCGATCATTTCCCCTCGTCGATTCTCTCTCTCCTCCGTTTCGACTGTGCGTTTTTCCCGCTCGATTGATGCTCCTTTGCCGTCGATTTCGCTCCCTTTCGTGCGTCAATCTCGAGGATTCGTTGCTTTTTGTTTTGTCACTCAACGCGGTTAGGTCGCTTCCGTCTATCTCGTGACTTGTTAGGGTTTGTTCGTTTTGTGTCTTGCCCTAGCCCCGTGCTCGGCCATGGCTCTTTTCGATCAGTTCTTCCCTAATGTCTCACTCGACTTCCTCAATGAACTTGTTCCTTCACCAAAACCTGATCCGGCTCCCTCTTCGCCTCAATCATCGGGAGAGCCTCTTCATATCTCTGTCAGTGACCCTATCCCATCCATGCATGCTGCTGAACACTCATCTCGGGCTGCTGAGCATCCTTCTCGGTCCACGGAGTTTCTACTTCGTCAGTTGGACGCTCGTGTCTGTGCTCTTGAAATGCTGTCTGTTTCCCTTGATGAGAAGCTTTCGCTTTTGCTTAAGCTTCAGCTTATCTCGTGTAAGCATCTTGCTTGTCCTGTTCCTCCCGAGCTTCGTGACCTGTTTGCTACCTCTGAGAACACTTCTCATGCTTGTGTTTCTCCTCCTACTGGCTTCACGCCAAAACCCCATGTGTCTCCGACCTCCGTTGTCCAGACTCCACCTCATGTTCCTGTTGGTTCATCTGATGTTCGTGTTTCGTCTTCTAAGAGGAAGTCTCCAGCCTTTCCTACTCGTCGCTCTGATCGGCTTTTGTTCCGATCTTCCGGCCGTCTGTCGAACCCCTCAGTCATTCAGATTGACTGAGGCTGCTGCTAATGCTGTTCTGTTCACTCACCTGAAGACCTTGTTTTTATTTTGTGTGGTCTGCTTTTGTTTAGGTTGAGTGATTCTGATATATGTTTTGTTTGTGTATGATGGATGATGCTGTTTGTGACACTTTTATATATGTATGATGATATACTCTTTGATGTCGTCATGATGTATTTTTTTGTTGATCATGATGTATCTTTTTAGGATGGCCATGTTGATGACCATCCGATGATGTACTCAGCTGCTTATATATATATATATATATATATATATATATATATATATATATATATATATATATATATATATATATATATGATGTTGCATCCATCTCTTGTGTCACACTATGCTATATTGATTAACTTCTGTGTGATGTATGATATATTGTCTCTATGTATGCTTCACTCTCCTTGATGTGCTTTTGAGACAATACATGGATTTGATATTGGTTACTTCATGCTCTTTCGTTGATGTGATGAATTTATGAAAATTATTTTCTTTTCGAATATCTAAAATGTTGATATTGGATTTCAATTCCATTACTCACATGTGTATATGATGAGATTTTAAGAGTTTTTGATTCGATATTTCTTTATACTCCTTGATTGTTGTTAATTCGTATTTTAGCACTATTATTGTTGTTGTTATTTGCTCCCACCTTTTTGGATAATGACATAGGGGGAGAGAAATAAACATACAAGATTCATAATGGATGTGCTAAGTATGTTCTAACGCTTGAATCTAAGATTTCCGTTGCCTTAGATTCAGGGGGAGTAAGATTACAATGAATAGGGATTTTATTTTCTAGATTTCTTGAATTAAATTCATTCATATCTCACTCATTTGCTTCAATTGCTATGTAGATGCTCTAATATTTGTTGACTAACTTGATTGGCATCTATGCAGGGGGAGTAAGTTTACATTACGCACAATTATTTATCTTTTTGTTTATGTTTGTTTGTCATCATCAAAAAGGGGGAGAATGTTGAGTATTGGACTTCTCCCTACTTGGTGTTAATGATGAGCAAACATAAATACTTGTGACTAATCCCCTATTTTGCAGTTAATCCATTGCCTAAGCTTACTATGAAGATCAACTAGCAATGGATGACTCACAAACGTGATTGAAGGCAAATGATATGAATTGGATGATCGTAGATTGTTGATTGAAGCTCCGTAAAGACTTCAAGCTCATACGATGGAAAGAAGAGATTATTCATCAATGTAATTTTTCTTTTATCTCTTCTAGTATGTAGCTTAGAAGTAGAACTATGATGGAGCACTCACACACATCAACTTTCGGTCATAGGACATCTCTAGACCTTTGTCATTTGATCTCAATTCAATTCTCTTTTGTTTGTGCTAGGATTGTTCATAACAGCCGACTGCTGAACAGTTTACAGTCGCCTGTCTCAAAAACAGTCGACTGTGTTTTGTTCTACAGTCGTCTGTTATGCACAGACTATTACAATGCAGTTTTGGGCCTTCTCTGATTATTTCGCACATGCTACCGTTGAACGATTCACAGGCGCCTGTCCTTGTGACAGTCGACTGTGTGTTGTACAACAGTCGCATGTCTCTCCTTGCCCAAACTATGTTTTGATCTCATTTCTGTGGCCAGTCGACTTCTGCTGTATATATAGTTGATTGTCTATTAGATCAGTCGACTGTCTATGTTGCAACAGTCGCCTGTCTGTAAATCAATTCTTTGATTCAGCTCTCTGGAAATTTTTCATGATTGTGACAGTCGTCTGTTTAAGGTTATACAGTCGCCTGTTTTGATTAACAGTCGAATGTATTACTTGCTTCAGTCGTCTGTCCTGTATCTTGTGATATTTCCAGTATTTGTCTAACTTACTCATCTCTCGGCCAGTCGCCTGTCGAAGAATGTACAGTCGCCTGTTGGTTTAACAGACGACTGTCTTTGCTTCATCAGTCGATTGTCCACGTGGTAAGTTACCGTTATGAATTCTCACCTACCCTTGCTGACTGTGCAACAGTCGACTGTGAATTATTCAACAGTCGACTGTCGCGAGTTCAGATTATATCCGTTGAGATTTTTCTCACGGATTTCGATTGGGTTTTTGCCTAAACTGTTTTGTGGATTTGAGAAAGCTATAAATAAAGCTTCTACTGTTTCATTGGAAGGTTACTCATTCATTGCAAAATCTTTTAAGCTTTCATTTCCAAAGATCAAAGCTTTCAAATCCAAAGCCCTAAGTGTTGAGTATTGGACTCCCCGGATTTGGTTTTGGATGATGAGCAAACATAAATAATTCATGAACTAACAATTTGTGAGCGCAGTTATGGAAATCGTCGCCAAATTCACGAGAACACTCAAAGCGACATCTCAAGACTTCTCAAAGCTCGTATTCAATGACTAAAGCTTCGTTGAAGCTTTTGGACCGATTTGGAAGTCATGAAGATTTGATCGAAGCTCTCGAAGACCGTTCCTTAAGGTTTTATTTATAGTCTTTTAGTTTCGATCTATAGAATGTTAAGCCTTGAGTATATCTTACATTTCTATCTTCATAACGCTCATATCTTAGCTCTAGGATCTTAGTAGAAGTCCATTCTAACTTCCTCGAAGCATCGCGCTTCGATTCGGACTTTATTGTGCATGTTAGTTGGTTAAGAAGAAGAACTGACTGACTAGATGGTGATCTAGTCGGTCGGCAAAGCTTCTTGGACCGACTAGTTTCAGTTAGTCTTTTCTTGCTCAGTACTGTTTACAGTTAGTCGGTCTACGTTGACTCACCGACCGACTAGTTTGTGAACTAGTCGGTCAGTGATGCTTCTTTGACCGACTAGTTGAGCTTTACTGTACATGTCAATTTTCTCCTAAGCTACTGTTTATCGTTAGTCGGTCTAAGAACGTTTGGCGACCGACTAGTTGATGATCTAGTCGGTCAACATTTGTTCTTGGACCGACTAACTCAATTTGTATTCAGACTATTTGTTTTTAACTCTTAGTCGGTCTAAGTTCACTGATCGACCGACTAGTTGTGAAACTAGTCGGTCAGACAGTCTTCTTGGACCGACTAGATTTCTAGGTCTGAAATTCAATCTCTTCACTGTTCATCACTTAGTCGGTCCATGTTGTTTGACCGACCGACTAGTTGATGAACTAGTCGGTCAGTGGTTGTTCTTTGACCGACTAACTGCTTCAGATTTCTATCCGTTGGGATTTGACCTAGCTCGTTTTTATGGGACCCTATAAATACGAAGCTTGGTCATTTCTCTCTAGGTAAGAGCTGCCATTAAGAGATTCATTGAGATTGAAAGAGTTAGAGATTCTCACTCATTTCCAAAGCTCTCTCCCTCACAAGAAATCATCTCTCTCACATTCTAGATCTAGAATCCATCTTGAGAGAAGTTTGTTCTTGGTGAGCCTTTCAAGCTCTAGCTTGATTCAAGTCTCCTAATCACTCCTAGGCACCCATTGCTGCTCATTTCAGTGGTGCTAGGTCTTGGTGACTTCCTCTTCCTCAAATCCCTCTTTGGACCTATTTGGTAAGAAAACTCAAGGTATAGGATTTTGTGGTAAGATTGTTTATTTCATATAAACTCATTTATTGCTCATTGATTCTCTCGGTTGTGAGAGAAGGTTGTGATCCCGGGTTGTGGGATTCACTATTGCCATTGCATGTATGATTTGATCTTGTGAAGGTTTTTCACAAGATATCATAGTGGAAATCTTGGGTTAGGGTTTCTAACCTAAGTATCCGGAGGGGATCCGGGTGGTTGGGACGTAGGATCACCAGGAACAAGTCGGGGAGACTTGGGTGGATCCGAACCCAGTAATATCTATTGTTAGCATTGTTAATTTTGTTGTTATCATCAATTTAAGCTTCCGCAAATTGATTTGGTAGTTGTTTGCACGATAATTAGGAATTATACTCCTTGTTATTTTTAAAGTACTATTCACCCCCCCTCTAGTACTTGTGCAGTAGCTTGTAGGGCATTACATTTGGTATCAGAGCCAAGTCTACGCTATGTCTGCCAACGACAACAAGACCGTGCATCCACCTTCCGACTATGGCACCTTCAGGAACCGTGAAGGAGCATCTTCGGTGATGGAAGGACATTCCTCAACGAGGCCTCCATTCTTCAACGGTACCAACTACGGGTACTAGAAATGCCGGAAGGAAACTTTCCTCCGGAGTGCATCTCTATGGAGGACCACGATGAAGGAATACGTCGAGCCCGCCGAAGAAGACTTTGAGAAGTGGACTCCCGCGGAGGTCGCCGCGGAGGTAAGCAATGCCAAGGCAATGAATGCCTTGCAATGCGCATTGGAGCCCGAGGACTTCAATAAGATATGCACATGTAAGAGTGCATATCAAATTTGGAACTCCCTCCTCATACTACATGAAGGGACGAGTAGGGTAAGAGACTCTAAACTCGTTGTTGTTAACAAAGATTACGAAATGTTTCATATGCAACAGGGTGAGAAGATGAAGGAGTATTATGCTCGCTTCGTCGACATCATAAACGAGTTGGAAGCTCTCGGCAAAACCTACACCCAAAAGGAGAAGTGTTCGAAACTTATCGAAGGACTTCCTTCTAGTTGGGAAAAGCATACCTTCGCCATCGAGGAAGGTAATGATATGAATAAGTACACCGTAGTTCAACTAATAGGTACTTTAATGTCATACGAGGTACGCAAGGATAGCAAGTTGAAGTTGCAGGAAAATATGAAGTCCTACCTAAAGCAAGACGAGCCAAAGAAGAAGGCTATTGCTTTCAAGGCCGCTCCATCCACATCCACATCAACCGATGATGAAGACTCGGAAAACGAGTTGGACTTGGAGTCCATGGCACTCATGGCCAAGAAGTTCAACCGTTTCTTCCGAAAAGGTAACTATAAGAACAAAGCTAAATTTGGTTCTTCTAACGCCTCCTCCTCTCCTTTGTGTTTCAAGTGCAATAAGCCAGGACACATGAAAGCGGAGTGTCCTCTAAATAAGCAAAAGGAGAAGTGGAAGGTGCCGAAATTCGATAAGTCCAAGAAGTACAAAAAGGGGTACAAAAAGGGACTTGTCGGAGCAACATTCACCGACTCCGAGGATTCCTCAAGCGGAGAGTCGGACGATGAGAAAGTGGAGCAAGCGCACATGTGCTTCATGGCGAGAGAGGAGCATGATCAAGGATCCTCCTCTTCCGATGATAGCGACAACGAAGGCGATGAGGTAACTATGGATGACCTTAGGAATGCTAATTCACAATTATGGTCTAAGTATACTAAATTAGTAAATATGTATACTAAGGTAAAAGATGACCTAGCTAGCATTCAAACCTCGCCTAAGACTATCATCACCAACAACGACACCGTTGTTGAAGAGTTAAGAAATGAGATTGTTAATCTCAAATCTAAACTTGAACATGTTAGTGTTGAGGATTCGGAAGAACATAGGATAGCGGATTTGACTTCTCAAAACTCGACTTTGAGTATTGAGAATGAAAATCTCAAGTCTCGTGTTTATGTACTCACATCGCAAATATCCACTTTGGGTGCTTCGATGCATTCTCTCACCGAGAAATATGAGTGCACGATAGGCCGAATTAATAAATTCAATAAGGGTAAAGACCATTTGGATAACATCCTAAATGATTTACTTCCGGGCAACCACCACATTGGCTTGGGGTATAAGATAGGGAGTTCATCCAAATCGGCCACTACTTTTGTTTGGCCTACTTCCGATGCCTCACCAAGTGGGAGCAAACACTCCATTGGTAGTTCATCTACCAATGGTGCTTCCACTTCGCACACACCCTCTTTTGGAAAGAAACCCACTTTAGGTGGACCTCCAAAGAAGGGTCATGCCTACATGTACACAAATACCATGCCACGTAGGAACACACGTCCTACTCCACCGGCTCACACATATGATGATTTTTATGCAACACATTCACGGGCACGTGCACACCATGTGAGACACCCTCACGCACGTGTTCCCTCACATGCATATGTTCACCCACAACATCATATGAATAATTATCCATATGCACCATTTCATCATGTTCCTTATGCCTATCCACGACATGCATCACGTAGAAATCAACAACGCATGCATGCTCCCAATAGGATGAAGGCTCCCAAAATATTCTCAATTTGGAGCCCAAAGGACACTACCATGAATGAAAAACAAGTTTACATGAATGACTATTTTATTAATGTAGTGGATAATATGAATTATGTGGGGAAGTCTAAGTCCAATTGGACTAGGCTTCCAAAGGTCTATTCTTTTGGACCCAATGACCTTGGGTACCATGATACGACATTTCATATCTATAGGTACTCAAGAAAAAGGAACGGAGCATCAAATTTAAATTTAGCTACAAGAGAAATTGGATACTCGATAGCGGGTGTTCAAAACACATGACGGGTGACGCTCAATTGCTCTCCGGAGTGGTTCCCATTGTAAATGAAAACCACGTCGTATTTGGAGGCAACGAGAGTGGAACCATCATAGGTGTTGGTAAAGTGGGTAATCCTTCTAAACCCATTATATGTGATGTTTACCTTGTTAAAGGATTAAACCACAATCTTATTTCAATAAGTCAACTTTGTGACAAAGGTTACAAAGTTAACTTTGCGAAAGGAATGTGCCATATTTTAAGAAAAGATAATAATGAATTATTGTTTTTCGGCACACGCCATAAGGATATATATATCCTAGATCTTCCAAGATCACATGAACAATGTCTTATTGCCAACACAAGTGAACAACACTTATGGCATCGACGTTTTGGTCATGTGAACTTTGGAACACTTTTTAAGCTTTCCAAGTTAAATTCTATTAGAGGCTTCCCTAAGCTAGTCTTTCAAAAGAAAAGCTTTTGTGACTCGTGTCAACGAGGCAAGCTTCCAAAATCTTCATTTAAACCTAAGAAAAGCATTTCTTCTAAGCGGCCTCTAGAGCTATTACATCTAGATTTATTTGGGCCAACTAGAGTTGCTTCATTAGGTAATGCTAGATATGGACTTGTCAGCGTTGATGACTTTTCTAGGTTTACTTGGGTATTTTCATTGTGTAATAAAAATGAAGCTTTTGAAAACTTCACAATTTTTGTTAAGAAAGTACAAAATCTCATTAGAACCACCATTGTCACTATTCGTAGTGATCATGGAGGGGAATTTGAGAATGAGTCTTTTGAGACATTTTGTGATGAAGTTGGTATTACACACACCTTCTCTTTCCCTCGTCCACCTCCTCAAAATGGTGTAGTTGAGAGAAATAATAGGACGCTAGTGGAGTGTGCTCGCACTATGCTTGATGATAGCTAACTTGGCCATCAATTTTGGGCAGAAGCGGTACATACCGCTTGCTATGTGTTTAATAGAATACTTTTGAGGCCCGGCACTAAACAAACTTGTTATGAATTGTTGTTTGGTAGGTTGCCTCAAGTTAAACATTTTCGTGTTTTTGGTTCGAAATGTTTTATTAAGAACACGTATGATAGTTTGGACAAATTCGATCCAAGATCCGATGAGTGGATTTTTGTTGGATATTCTTCGCGTAGCAAAGTCTACCGGATATTCAAGAAACGAACCTCAACGATCGAGGAGTCGCTTCATGTGTCATTTAATGAAGGATTTGTTCCAACTAGAATTACTAATGATGATGACTCTATGGATGTCTTATGTGATTCAATTGGTAATTCTAACTCTAATGATTCTATTGATTCTATTGAGACTAACCCGTCTAATGAAGTTGTTGAGAATGTTCCTAGTGATCAAGGTATTCCCAAACGGCTTCATACCGTTCGTGACCATCCTCATGAGCAAGTCATTGGCAATATCCATGATAGTGTCAAGACGAGATCGCAAGTGAACTACTTCGCTCATTGTGCCTTTGCCTCCTCGATTGAGCCAAAGAATGTTAATGAAGCATGCGAAGATAGCGCTTGGATCTTAGCCATGGAGGAGGAACTCATTCAATTCGAGAGGAATGAAGTTTGGGAGCTTGTTCCTTTGCCATCGAAGAACCACACCGTCATAGGGACAAAGTGGATCTTCAAGAACAAAACCGACGAAAACCAAGTCGTCGTCCGGAACAAAGCTCGGTTAGTAGCTCAAGGCTATCGACAAGAGGAAGGTATTGATTTCGAATAATCCTTCGCTCTGGTAGCTAGATTAGAATCAATTAGATTATTATTGTCTTTTGCATGCCATAAAAATTTTAAATTATTTCAAATGGATGTTAAAAGTGCATTTTTAAACGGAGATGTTGTTGAGGAAGTTTACGTTTCTCAACCTCCGGGCTTCATAAATGAAAAATTTTCAAATCATGTTTTTAAACTAAAGAAAGCTCTTTACGGTTTGAGACAAGCTCCTCGAACTTGGTATGATCGCCTAAAGAATTTTCTTTTGGATTTGAATTTTAAAATGTGCGAAGCCGATTCAACACTTTTTGTCAAGCATGCGAATAATGATATTTTATTAGTTCAAATTTATGTTGATGATATCATTTTCGGTGCTACTAACTTTGCTCTTTGCGAAGAGTTTTCTAATGTGATGAAGGAACAATTTGAGATGAGCCACATGGGTGAGCTCAAGTATTTCTTAGGTCTCCAAATTCGCTAAATGGACGATGCAATCTTCATCCACCAAACGAAGTATACGGTGGAGTTGCTAAAGCGATTTGGAATGGAGAGTGCCTCCGGGAAAAAGACTCCAATGAGCACGACTACGCATCTTGATAAGGATACGTGCGGAAAAGATGTAGACATTCGTCTATATTGAGGTATGATAGGTAGTTTACTTTATCTTACCGCTAGTAGGCCCGATATCATGTTTGCCGTTTGTATTTGTGCTCGTTATCAGTCTCAACCTAAGGATTCTCACTTAGTAGCGATAAAACGTATTTTTCGCTATCTAAGTTACACTTTAGATTTTGGATTACTTTATCCGAAATCTAGCACATATGAGTTAGTCTCATATAGTGACGCTGATTATGCGGGATGCAAATCCGACAGGAAGAGTACTAGTGGCACTTGCCATTTTATAGGAAATTCCCTTGTCTCTTGGTTTTCCAAGAAGCAAAATTCGGTATCACTTTCAACCACCGAGACGGAATACATTACCGCCGGTGCTGCATGTGCCCAGGTTCTTTGGATGAGACACACACTAAAGGATTTTGGCATTCATTGTGATACTAGCCCTATCATGGTGGATAACCAAAGTGCTATTTGTCTTTCAAAGAATCCGGTGCACCATTCCCGATCTAAACACATAGATGTCTGACACCACTTTTTAGATGATCATGTTGCTAAAAAGGACATCATTTTAGTGTACGTTGAAACCCAAAAGCAAATTGCCGATATTTTCACGAATCCCCTAAAGGAGGACTCCTTTGTGCGGTTGCGTCGAGAATTGGGGATTATGGGTGAATCCGAGATTTAGGATTCATGTTTCATTCAATAATCTTGCATGCTATTATATTTCGCAATATTTCATTCATGCTAGATTTATTGGATTTTTCGGGATTATATGTGATATTTTTGAATTTTTGCTCGAATTCATATTTGAATGTCGTATTTGAGATTTCGATGTTTAATGGGGTAGTTTAGATGATTTTTGAGAGGATTATGATGTTTCGTCCAAGTGTATTCAGGAGAGAACTTTATTATCAATTTTTGGACTCATCTAGTCGGTCTCAGTTCATCAACCAACCGACTAGATTCACATCTAGTCGGTCAGATAATGAACTCAGACCGACTAGCTCATTCTCTAAATTTTTCAACTCATTTAGTAAGTTTCAGTTCAATCACCAACCGACTAGATTCGTATCTAGTCGGTTAGTAAAAGAACTCAGACCGACTAACTCAATCTATTAGGATTTCCTCTCCAGCTTAGCTCTTTTAGTCGGTTCAAGTTTACTTATCGACCGACTAGATTGAGTTCTAGTTGGTCAGTATTTGAACGTAGACCGACTAATTTTCGTTCAAGAAATTTTCGATTTGTCTCTGTTTTCACTTTAGTCGGTTCAAGCTCGTTAACCGACCAACTAGATCGTCATCTAGTCGGTCAGCGTTTGAACTTAGACCGACTAAGTGATCAGGGGCAGTCATGTCTTTTCGTGATTTCGACCGACTTAATCCCAATCTGATCGGATCTTTCTCATTTTATTCTGTTGTTTTCTTCTCCTCCAGCTCGAAAACCCCCAACCCAGCTCGTGACCCTTCGTCTTCCACGTCGATCTCCGGCGTTCTTCCGACCATCCTCCACCGCCGAACGCCGTCGATCTCTCCTCCTAGGTATATCTCCTCCTCCTAGGTCTCGATTCCAGCTCTAGGATTTGATCTAGGTCGATTTCATTTTCTAGGGCTTGCTTTCTACTTCTAGGGTTTGATAATTTCGAAATTTCTTTCAGCTCTAGGGTTTGTGTGCTTAGTGTTACTTCGATTGCTTGTACTCGTTGTGCCACGATCATGGCAAAGACGAGGATTCCTATCACTTCCTCTGGGGCATCCCCCATGACCGTAGGGCCTTCTAACCCTAGGAATCCGTCTAAAGCCAAACGCCTAGCTAAATCAACCCAACCTTCACCGTCTTCGCCTCCTCTGAAGAAGCAGATGACGGCGACCGTCAAACCCGGTAAACATTCTAAGTCTCAGAAGCCTTTACTCCATACCCCCTCTACTCCTCCTGATTCCGATACTGAGTTTAGACCTGAGGATGAGTCTGGCTATAGGGAACCCACTCCTCCACTTCGTCCTAGGACTCGACAGCCTAAGGGAAAGGCCCCAATGCCAGCAGGTGGTGTTGACATATCGTTGTGTCGCGACGACCCTATGTGTCTAGCGGCTTACAACCGTATTGAGCACTGCCCGCTGCTATTGGAGTACTTTGTTCAGTTTTCCGACTTCCTTGGCTTAGCAGATCTCCTATCCTATAGTGGGCTCCTAGACTACCTTCGCTTCGACCCTAAGGCGAACCCTCGACCCTATCCTCGCCTGGTCAAACTATTCTATGCAAATCGTGTCTGGGGCCACTACGATGAGAGCCACTCCATCGAGACTACTGTCTTGGGGACTCCTATAGTCCTCACGGCAGAAATCTTGGGGGAGTTGCTTGGTTGTTCGTCGTCTGGTCTCCTCCCGTCAGACATCTCAGTTGATGATATCTCCTCTTTGGATCAGTCTGTTCTCGCTGATATCTTCCATGTGATCTGATCGGTCCATATTTTACACCTTTTTTCTGCATATTTACATGCCATTTCGATCACCCATATCACGCTTTTCACGAGTATTCGACGATATTGCGTTACTTTTCACTATTTCTTGTTTTTGTCGGATTTCAGGAAATATGGAGCGATCGGGAGCAAAAAGGAGCTTAAGGGACTTGCATCCACTCCGGAGCGTCACCCAAGGCTCTTTTCAGGGCTATTCGGTGATGGGAGACGGGTGGAAGAAGAAGGAACTCCGTAGGAGCGACGAGGAGGAGAAATGGAGAAGATTGGGCATTTTCAGCATGCCACTCGGCCGAGTGAAGGAGTCACTCGGCCGAGCAAAGAAGCCCGCTCGGCCGGCCAGATCGGACACGCAGCAGACTGAGTATCAGCGTGCACACGGCCGAGCATCGCCATCCCACTCGGCCGAGCATGGAGACACCACTCGCCCGAGTGGCATCACGACGACGGCAAGCAAAAATCCCAGACTTACAGGAATCCGTCAGGCGATTGAGGGTTCCGACTCGGCCGATTACCGAATGTCCCTCGGCCGAGTGAGTAAAGCCACTCGGCCGAGTCACCTCCGAAGACAGGCCCCCAAGACCCCTGACTTACTGGAATTTTACAGGGTCTATCACTCGGCCGAGTAGAGAAGCCCACTCGACCGAGTATAGAAGTCAACTCGGCCGAGTGATGCCGAGGACATGCAGCGCCCAGATTTTCAGACAGCCTCCCACTATTTTGAAATTTTCTATCATTCCAGAAATCAAAGTATTTTTCTCATATTTTTTATGGATAGTAGACTTCATGACGATTCCAACGCCGCCAAGAACGCGCAAATCGGAGGTCGGATGAAATCTGGAGAATTTATGCAAGTTGATGCTGCAGTGCTGGAATTTCCACTCGGCCGAGTCACATTTTCCACTCGGCCGAGTGCGGCCTGGGCCCAGATTTTAAGTTGCGGTTTGGGCCGTTTTTGGGCACGAATTTGAGGGGTTTTCTAGGGTTTCTTGCTAGGGTTTTGGGAGAGTATTTAAGGGGTTTGTAGCCACCATTAGAGAGGGGATCCCCATTATGTTTTCTTAGCACCCATATGTTTTTCTTAGGATTATTTTAGAGGTTAGGCCATGCCCTAGGCCCCCTCTTGGATCTAAAAGCTTGTATTTTTGATTGAAGATCTTCATCAAGCTAAGTATTTTCTTCTTTTTATTTGAATCTTTGTTTTTTCTATCTTTTTGTATGCAAGCAATGATTTCTATTGATTCTCATATCCTTATTGCTATGCTAGGTAGATTTGTTGTTCTAGGGTTTGGGGATGAACCCTATGAATCTAATTTCATATTTGTGATGAATGAATTTCGAAATTGCTAGAATTTCTAGGAGGTTAGGTTGTGATTGATTTACTACGGATAGCTAGGGATTTCCATCGATTTGGGATTTGCAAGAGATTGGATTCTAATCGATGGGAAGGCCTAGATATTCGATTTAGGTTTACAATTGGGTTTCTCTAGATTTGGTTTGCAAGATATTGGACCAAAGCTAGGATTTTTATTATAAATCTATACCCATATTCGTTTGCAAGAGATTGGACGAATACGAACTATCACAACCTAGATCGTAACTCGAGTTTGCACGAGAGTGGGCTCGAGGAGCGATTGAACGATGATGTCGATCCTAATGCTAGTGGCTTAGGCTAGGGTTTGCAAGAGATTGGGCCCTATCCTAGGTTTGCTATAGACCGGCAATAGCGCGAGAGCGTGAGCTTGGTTCTCTATTCAGTTACGACTAATTCACCTCAATGCAAGTCTAGTAATATTGAGATTCACTATTCACGATGATGCATGACGGTCCGTAGTGGGGATTCGCTAGCCCTAGACACTTTTAGTGTATTGTATTTGAATTGATATTTGACCGATTTCTCTATCTCCGACACTGACATCCATCACCATTGCCATTACATCATACCATAGCCATCTCCACCAATAATACATTCGTAGTCAAACCAACCTAGGATAGATTGGAGCTCAACACCACCTCCTCGTGTTCGATACCCACTCGCCACTTCGCCGTGCGCTTGCGGTAAAACTACAATCGTTCTCTGGGTGTGTATCCGGGGCCGACCAAGTTTTTGGTTGTGCTCTTGGGTTGCATTTTGGAGCGATCAAGTTTTTGGCGCCGTTGTCGGGGAGGTGTTTTCCGTTGGGTGCCAATTTGTCACAATTAGGTTGATTAGACTACATTAAAAAATAAAAAATAAAAACATTGAGAGAGATTTTTTTTCCCCAACACCTGCTACTATTATTATCTTTATCTCTCTTTGTACCACTGACGTCTTTTCCAGGTTGTTTACTTTGATTGATCAGGTACAGTTGTTGCAGCGATGGTGCTTCCAAAGAAAATGCGAGTGGGCTCTATACAATCCTACATATATCTCGCTGCATTCTATCAGGCTGATGGAGAATCCTTCGGGGAAGCCTTGTCTAGGTTTGAAGGAATGTTAGAAATGTTCCAGACGGAGTCAGACCATGAGTGGAATGACTCCACGCTATTTGATATCTTCACTAGAAGGCTAAAGGGACCCTCACGTGAGTTTCTGAAGAGGATGCAAGTGGGAAAGTTCAGTGATTTGCAGTTGGCAGCAGCCTTGGAGCAAATGATAGATGATGCTCGATCTACTGGTTCATTAACCGTTACGGTAAGTAAACCATACGACCAAGTATTCATCGATTTTGTTATGGCTAATGTCTCTAGTGCAGGTACTATCATAGATGGAGTGTAAGCTTCACTTGAAGGTGATCATATCCACCTTTATACCATCAACACTCCACAAATAGAGACATCTGAGTTGCCAGAGGAGGACACGTACACGGACCTATTGAGAAACATTGTCGACATAGTTTGAAATTCCGGTCCATTGACAATAACGGCAGGTGATCCTTTTGAGCTTGAATTTCAAAACTTTATTACTCATTGTATCTCTTCCACAGGTACAATTTATGATGGAGTCTACGCTCTAATTGAGGGGCACAAGACCCATCGAGGAGGACGTGACTTTGGACGATGACATCTGCACACAGATGGAGCCCGAATTGTGCCCCCCTCCTTTCGAGCTACCGCAGCCATCCCCACCTTCTACAGAGGCTGAGCATCCCTCAGAGGACCACACTTCCGCTGATGTTGAGGAAAATCCCACAGAGCTTATGGCTCCCCTTCAGGGAGATCTCTTTACTCCCTCATCTCCTACATTTGATTTTCCTCCCGTGTATGATGTCTTTTATGATTCAGATTTTGGCGACTCATCGTGCCTTTTGCAGGATTCATGTACATACGATCAAGAGGTACGATGGGACGTATACGAGGAGGAGAGCGAGGAGTTAGCACCCATGGATGCTATTGAATATGATCAGGCGGTGCGATGGGATAAGTCTGACGATGATGAGGAGCTGCCTGATGAGGCCTACGCTTATATGCCCAAGCTCCCTGAACAACCTGAGGCGAACAACAAGGAGTTGATCGACGTGGTATACGAGAGTAGGGATTTATTTCCAGGGAAGTGTTGTCAACCGTTTTTAATTTTAAATACTTATGTTGATGACCCTCTTTGGAATACATTTATTTTGGGGAAAAATTATCCACATCAGATTGATGCGGCTTATCTCTTGCAGGGTACAGGTGGAATCCTTGGAGAGGTGCTGGGAGCCGCATTGCTAGAATCTGATGGAGTCCGTGGACACATGTGCCTGGCAGAGCCACGGAAGGAGCAGTTGGAGCAGTTGCCTGCACCGGCAAAGATACTGGATCCGCCTTTTGCTATAGGTGATATCAATCCAGTAGTGTAGAAATTTTTATGCTTTCAATAAACCCGAATTCTCTCGACAGCGAGAGGACCGTATATATTTGCTTGAATAAATATCACCTCATATGATGGCAACAAAAATCTTTTACACCCCAAACCCATTATATATATTAATTCCCCTCTCCATATTTAGATACGCCACATCCTTTTGCTCACCACCATCGAGCATTTCTTTCAAGTGAATACTCACTTTCTTATTCATTTGACTTGATCACGCTTTACAAAGCCATGACATTTTTGATTGAGTCACTTGAATAGGATTGTTTGGTATAAGCTTGGGGGAAAGCGCTCTCATGCATCATTGTATGTGCATGTAGTTGCATTAGGATTTCATGTCATTCATTTCATCATTTTTCATTCACCTCCCTCATATTTATCGTTGTTCCTCATATTTTTCCTTTTATGATCACATTGAGGACAATGTGAAGTTTAAGCTTGGGGGAGTGCATTTCCATGCCATTTAGATGCATTAGTTGCATTTTTACTTTATTTTAGGGTTTTTAAAATTTTTCAAAATTTTTGCATCATCTTTTTGATTTTTCCATCTTATTTTCCTTTTATGTGTGTTCATGCATCATATTGTGTGCTTGATTTTCTTTTCTTTCCCCTCTTTTATTTTTATTTCTTTATTTTCCTTTTCTCTTTTTCCGCTAGATGAGTTTTGTATGATGATATCTCTTATTGCTTTACCAACCATCACGATGCTTATTATTCCTTGCCATGCTACTTAGAGTATTCCATAGTCTTGCTATTCACATGTGCTTGCAAATCTATTTCTTTTGACGATTCCTCTACATGAATGCATGATACTAATTGAAACCGAATGCATGGATTAGTGTTTAGTATGCTTTTGTTGGAAATGCACCAAGATTCACGCATCATTAGTATATCTGAAGCATCTGTTTTATTGTCTTATTCACCTTCTGTTGCATGCTTGATATGATTGTGCGCTTTACCGCTTGACTTCACTTTTTATTGAGATGATTGAGAATATCCATGCTTACATATGAGTTTTAGTTGAAGTATTATTTTATTGAACCGTTCGTGCACATCTTAGAGTGAACCGAGTGCTACATTGTTTCTTTCTCCACATATATCTTTTTATTCTCTACATGTCACTTGAGTTCACCTCCTAAAGCTACTTATATCGCATCTATTTCCCAAAAATCCCCACAAAAGAAAAAGTTAGCTCCAAAAAGTCCAAAAAGCCAAAAAGGAGCCAAAATCCAAAAAAATACAAATCATATAGCTCCTACAAAAATCCAAAAAGAAAAATGAGAAACAAAGTCCAAAAGAAAAAAAAAATATTTCTCTATCTCATTATTGGAGCCACAAAATACTTGGGAAAACCAAGGCAAAAATCCAATTTTCCACTATTATATTCCTTTGGATGCGACGCCTCAAGCTAATCTTGGGGGGGTGAATTCATTTGACCATATGAGTGAGTATGACATTAGAGTGGAGATGTGCATGAATGGGAATATTCGATAATGCTTAGACTTAGCAAAATATATTAGATATGGAGATTTTTCATGATTTGAAATAAATATGTGTATGCCATGACTTTTATTCTATTCTCTATTGCATGCTTGGTGTGTATCTTATATGCTTCATTTATAACTTTTGATTGAAAAGTGCATCGCCAACATTTGTATATTAAATTCTATGAAATGCGTGATGTGGATATGAATTGATTGTATGAATTTAGAGAGTCCCTCTTATTGTTCTTAAAAGCTTGCAAGTACCATGTTTATGAAAGATATGAAATCCTTGTAGCCTGTGATTTGTATTTTCCAAGTCATCGTGATGTGTAGCTTATGGCTTGGGATCTGAGAGTATAATCTAGCGACCCCTTTCACTTCGTATTCTTTTATTTCATTTCCCTTATTTTTCATCTCCCGAGTTCGTCTTTTTACTTATCTTCCTCGAGGACGAGTAAGAGGTAAGCTTGGGGGATTTTGATCGGGCCATATTTTACACTTTTTTTCTGCATATTTACATGCCATTTCGATCACCCATATCACGCTTTTCACGAGTACTCGACGATATTGCGTTACTTTTCACTATTTCTTGTTTTTTTCGGATTTCAGGAAATATGGAGCGATCGGGAGCAAAAAGGAGCTTAAGGGGCTGCACCCACTCCGGAGCGTCACCCAAGGCTCTTTTCAGGGCTATTCGGCGATGGGAGACGGGTGGAAGAAGAAGGAACTCCGTAGGAGCGACGAGGAGGAGAAACGGAGAAGATTGGGCATTTTCAGCATGCCACTCGGCCGAGTGAAGGAGTCACTCGGCCGAGCAAAGAAGCCCGCTCGGCCGGCCAGATCGGACACGCAGCAGATTGAGTATCAGCGTGCACTCGACCGAGCATCGCCATCCCACTCGGCCGAGCATGGAGACACCACTCGCCCGAGTGGCATCACGACGACGGCAAGCAAAAATCCCAGACTTACTGGAATCCGTCAGGCGATTGAGGGTTCCGACTCGGCCGATTACCGAATGTCCCTCGGCCGAGTGAGTAAAGCCACTCGGCCGAGTCACCTCCGAAGACAGGCCCCCAAGACCCCTGACTTACTGGAATTTTACAGGGTCTATCACTCGGCCGAGTAGAGAAGCCCACTCGACCGAGTATAGAAGTCAACTCGGCCGAGTGATGCCGAGGACATGCAGCGCCCAGATTTTCAGACAGCCTCCCATTATTTTGAAATTTGCTATCATTCCAGCAAGCAAAGTATTTTTCTCA
This sequence comes from Scilla litardierei, assembly GCA_030789695.1. Taxonomy (NCBI): domain Eukaryota; kingdom Viridiplantae; phylum Streptophyta; class Magnoliopsida; order Asparagales; family Asparagaceae; genus Scilla; species Scilla litardierei. Next base: position 140,002,355 of record CM061131.1, read on the forward strand.
TATTTTTTATGGATAGTAGACTTCATGACGATTCCAACGCCGCCAAGAACGCGCAAATCGGAGGTCGGATGAAATCTGGAGAATTTATGCAAGTTGATGCTGCAGTGCTGGAATTTCCACTCGGCCGAGTCACATTTTCCACTCGGCCGAGTGCGGCCTGGGCCCAGATTTTAAGTTGCGGTTTGGGCCGTTTTTGGGCACGAATTTGAGGGGTTTTCTAGGGTTTCTTGCTAGGGTTTTGGGAGAGTATTTAAGGGGTTTGTAGCCACCATTAGAGAGGGGATCCCCATTATGTTTTCTTAGCACCCATATGTTTTTCTTAGGATTATTTTAGAGGTTAGGCCATGCCCTAGGCCCCCTCTTGGATCTAAAAGCTTGTATTTTTGATTGAAGATCTTCATCAAGCTAAGTATTTTCTTCTTTTTATTTGAATCTTTGTTTTTTCTATCTTTTTGTATGCAAGCAATGATTTCTATTGATTCTCATATCCTTATTGCTATGCTAGAGTAGATTTGTTGTTCTAGGGTTTGGGGATGAACCCTATGGATCTAATTTCATATTTGCGATGAATGAATTTCGAAATTGCTAGAATTTCTAGGAGGTTAGGTTGGATTGATTTACTACGGATAGCTAGGGATTTCCATCGATTTGGGATTTGCAAGAGATTGGATTCTAATCGATGGGAAGGCCTAGATATTCGATTTAGGTTTACAATTGGGTTTCTCTATATTTGGTTTGCAAGAGATTGGACCAAAGCTAGGATTTTTATTATAAATCTATACCCATATTCGTTTGCAAGAGATTGGATGAATACGAACTATCACAACCTAGATCGTAACTCGAGTTTGCACGAGAGTGGGCCCGAGGAGCGATTGAACGATGATGTCGATCCTAATGCTAGTGGCTTAGGCTAGGGTTTGCAAGAGATTGGGCCCTATCCTAGATTTGCTATAGACCGGCAATAGCGCGAGAGCGTGAGCTTGGTTCTCTATTCAGTTACGACTAGTTCACCTCAATGCAAGTCTAGTAATATTGAGATTCACTATTCACGATGATGCATGACGGTCCGTAGTGGGGATTCGCTAGCCCTAGACACTTTTAGTGTATTGTATTTGAATTGATATTTGACCGATTTCTCTATCTCCGACACCGACATCCATCACCATTGCCATTACATCATACCATAGCCATCTCCACCAATAATACATTCGTAGTCAAACCAACCTAGGATAGATTGGAACCAACACCACCTCCTCGTGTTCGATACCCGCTCGCCACTTTGCCGTGCGCTTGCGGTAAAACTACAATCGTTCTCTGGGTGTGTATCCGGGGCCGACCTAGTTTTTGGTCGTGCTCTTGGGTTGCATTTCGGGGCCGATCATGATCCCTCCAGCTTTCATTGGTGTTCCATCGAAGTCTTTTAAGCCAAATGCATGGGTCCTCAATCTCATTCTGAAGTCGTGCTTGCTTCCCAAGTACGGCTCATCTTCTCTACCATCCCAGCCCTTCCTAAAGTTGATTTACGCTCTATTCTTGGGTTGCGAGATTAATTGGGCTCGCGTTATACTCGATAAGATGGACTCTTTCAAGTGTATTCGCAAGACCACTAAATCTGCGCATATCCATTATCCTTGTCTGTTGACTTTGGTGTTCCGTCATTTTCACGTGCATTTGCCTCCTGACGATGAGCGTCCCCTTGGTCCTCCCCTGAACGTGACGGCCGTAAAGAAATCTCTTACGGCACTCCGTCACGTGCAGCGGACGACTCCTTCAGCTTCTCAGGGCACTTCTTCTGCAGCTGCTGCTTCCAGACCTCCCACCACTCTTGAGAGTCTCGCTCGTGATGTTCGTCGTCTCGAGTCTCGGTATGCTCGTTCCGAGGAGATTCTGTGTCGTATTGCTCGTGTTATTGGTGTTGAGGTCCCTCCTCCTGTTTCTGAGGATGAGGATATGGATGATGAAGATATCGATGAGCTCCTTGGTTCTCCTGCTCGTGGCGCTGAGGCCACTCCTGCTGCTGTTACCACATCTGCTCCTGGAGCTGCCACCTTTTCCAGTGCTCCAGAGACTTCTGCACCAGTGGATCAGACTTCTGATGCTGTTGCTGCTCCCACTGACGTCTCTGCTCCTGTCGTGCCTGCTGATGTTCCTGCTGATACTCCTACCGTTGAGCCAGTCGTCGATGTCTCCACTCCTGCCCCGACGATCCCTTCAGTTCACACACCACTCCTTGCAGCAGAGCCCGAGTCCACTCCCTCGACTGGACCCACGGAGACTGCTGATCCTGCCACTTCCTCCTGAGCGTCAGTTTGGAGGACTCTCCGATGATCATTGGATGATACATCTTTTTGAGAGTGTTTTGGGTTAGGATGGAGTTTTGGTGGTGTTTTGATGTATTTTGGATTTTGGATGTCGGTGTTCTTGATGTACTTTCATTTTGTTGGATGTTTGACTTTGATGATATGTCGATGATGTTGTTGTATCTTTTTGATGTTGATATAGATGTTGCACTTTATATGATGGTGTCGATGTATTTTTGCATGTACTCATGATATTCTTATATATATACATCGATGTTCACTTTTACTTCGTTGTGCACATTTAATATTCATTCAATGTCTATGATATTCGATTTCGTCGCTCGACGATTATAAACTTGGTTAAATAGATTTTATTTCTATGATTGCATAGAATTGTTTTCCATGCACAAATTTAACCAAGAATATTGAGTAATGAAGAGTACGTTTCTTTATTCAATAAGTGAATTTATATTTGGTATTTTGATGATTTTAATTTTCGTTTTTCGAAAATGGACAATTTGGCACACTTTGATTCGTTTTCGACTATTTTCCTTGGTGTCAATTTGGTCCATCGTCATATTCTACGACTCCCGATGTTGGATTTTCTTTATCCTTGTTGTTGTCGTTGTATGCCCCCCATTTTTGGGATAATGCCAAAGGGGGAGAGATAATGATAATGATTAGGGCAAATGAAAATTTAACTCAATTTCCAAGAATCTAATTTGATATGTTAGATTCAGGGGGAGTTAAGATATATATAAGGATTTTCAAATCCGATATTTCAATAATCGATTCTCATTATATATCTCACTCGTCTGCTTGATGCAATTTATATTTATTCTATTTGGAATTAACATGTCATCAATGCAGGGGAAGTAAGTATTTTACATTTGAATCATTATTTTTGATTATTATTTATGTTGGTTTGTCATCACCAAAAAAGGGGAGAATGTTGAGTATTGGACTCCCCGGATTTGGTTTTGGATGATGAGCAAACATAAATAATTCATGAACTAACAATTTGTGAGCGCAGTTATGGAAATCGTCGCCAAATTCACGAGAACACTCAAAGCGACATCTCAAGACTTCTCAAAGCTCGTATTCAATGCCTAAAGCTTCGTTGAAGCTTTTGAACCGATTTGGAAGTCATGAAGATTTGATCGAAGCTCTCGAAGACCGTTCCTTAAGGTTTTATTTATAGTCTTTTAGTTTTGATCTATAGAATGTTAAGCCTTGAGTATATCTTACATTTCTATCTTCATAACGCTCATATCTTAGCTCTAGGATCTTAGTAGAAGTCCATTCTAACTTCCTCGAAGCATCGCGCTTCGATTCGGACTTTATTGTGCATGTTAGTTGGTTCAAGAAGAAGAACTGACCGACTAGATGGTGATCTAGTCGGTCGGCAAAGCTTCTTGGACCGACTAGTTTCAGTTAGTCTTTTCTTGCTCAGTACTGTTTACAGTTAGTCGGTCTACGTTGACTCACTGACCGACTAGTTTGTGAACTAGTCGGTCAGTGATGCTTCTTTGACCGACTAGTTGAGCTTTACTGTACATGTCAATTTTCTCCTAAGCTATTGTTTATCGTTAGTCGGTCTAAGAACGTTTGGCGACCGACTAGTTGATGATCTAGTCGGTCAACATTTGTTCTTGGACCGACTAACTCAATTTGTATTCAGACTATTTGTTTTTAACTCTTAGTCGGTCTAAGTTCACTGACCGACCGACTAGTTGTGAAACTAGTCGGTCAGACAGTCTTCTTGGACCGACTAGATTTCTAGGTCTGAAATTCAATCTCTTCACTGTTCATCACTTAGTCGGTCCATGTTGTTTGACCGACCGACTAGTTGATGAACTAGTCGGTTAGTGGTTGTTCTTTGACCGACTAACTGCTTCAGATTTCTATCCGTTGGGATTTGACCTAGCTCGTTTTTATGGGACCCTATAAATACGAAGCTTCGTCATTTCTCTCTAGGTAAGAGCTGCCATTAAGAGATTCATTGAGATTGAAAGAGTTAGAGATTCTCACTCATTTCCAAAGCTCTCTCCCTCACAAGAAATCATCTCTCTCACATTCTAGATCTAGAATCCATCTTGAGAGAAGTTTGTTCTTGGTGAGCCTTTCAAGCTCTAGCTTGATTCAAGTCTCCTAATCACTCCTAGGCACCCATTGCTGCTCATTTCAGTGGTGCTAGGTTTTGGTGACTTCCTCTTCCTCAAATCCCTCCTTGCACCTATTTGGTAAGAAAACTCAAGGTATAGGATTTTGTGGTAAGATTGTTTATTTCATATAAACTCATTTATTGCTCATTGATTCTCTCGGTTGTGAGAGAAGGTTGTGATCCCGGGTTGTGGGATTCACTATTGCCATTGCATGTATGATTTGATCTTGTGAAGGTTTTTCACAAGATATCATAGTGGAAATCTTGGGTTAGGGTTTCTAACCTAAGTATCCGGAGGGGATCCGGGTGGTTGGGACGTAGGATCACCGGGAACAAGTCGGGGAGACTTGGGTGGATCCGAACCCAGTAATATCTATTGTTATCATTGTTAATTTTGTTGTTGTCATCAATTTAAGCTTCCGCAAATTGATTTGGTAGTTGTTTGCACGATAATTAGGAATTATACTCCTTGTTATTTTTAAAGTACTATTCACCCCCCCCCCTCTAGTACTTGTGCAGTAGCTTGTAGGGCATTACACTAAGTATTTCCAAATCTTGTTCTCTTGCTCTCCAACCTAGAACCAAAGATTGATCTTCTAGGCATTTGGTGCAGTCAAGAGAAAGGGCTTCTCTCCTCTCTTCCAAGAGAGTTCTTCAACACACGTCACACTTCTCCTTCAAGTTCTACTTCAAGGCATAGGTGATTGTAAGTGTTGCTTTCAGATTTCATAACTTCTTTATTTGAATTGTGCTCTCGGTTGTGAGAGTGGTTTTTGCTTGCTCCCTGGTTGTGGGAGTCAAGGACATCGATTGTATTCGATTGCACTTGTAGGGTTGCTACAAGTGGGTTTTTAAGGAAACCTCAAGTTAGGGTTCTAACTTGAGTATCCGGTGGTATCCGGGTGGTAGGGACGTAGGATTACCGGGAACAAGTCGGGAGTTGACTTGGGTAATCCGAATCCTTGAAACATAACTGCGTTTGCGTGTGTTTCTCTTTGGGTTGTTTTTCTATTCCGCACTATTTGTTGGATTGCATCTTATTTGACGCAAATTCCTTTTAAATTTGCATAAACACTATTCAACCCCCCTTCTAGTGTTTTCCCCATAGACAGGGTCCTTACAAAGAGTTGAGTGCAACAACTCATTGATGCGATATACTCAGCCTCTGCCGTAGATAATGATATGGAGTTCTGTTTTTTACTATACCAAGAAACAAGATTGTTCCCCACATAAAAGCATCCTCCGATAGTGCTCTTTCTATCATCTGTATTTCCAGCCCAGTCAGCATTACTATATCCCGAAATTAGAGTGTTTGTATCCTTGGTGTACCATATACCATAGTCAGCCGTCCCACTGACATACCTGATAATCCTCTTCACAGCAGTGATATGAGATTCCTTGGGACACGCTTGATAGCGGGCACACACTCCAACACTGAAGCTGATATCCGGCCTGCTAGCCGTCAAATACAAAAGACTACATATCATGCTTCTGTATAGGGTGACTTCAACGTCTCTTCCTCCTTCATCCTTGGAGAGTTTTTCTGAAGTGGCCATGGGAGTGCGGACATGTCTAGCACTTTTCAGGCCAAATCTCTTGACAAGGTTCCTTGCATATTTGCTTTGTGATATGAACAGACCATCTGTACATTGTTTAACTTGAAGCCCAAGGAATACATTCAACTCACCTACCATGCTCATCTCAAACTCCTTTTGCATAAGGGTGATAAACTCTCGTACCAGCTGTTGTGACGTTGACCCAAAGACTATGTTATCGACATAGATCTGTGCTACCATGACGCTTGATCTTGTTCGTTGAACAAATAAGGTTCAGCTCCTCCTCTTTCATACCCCTTTTTAAGAAGATATGTAGTTAATCTTTCGTACCAGGCCCTAAGTGCTTGTTTCAGCCCATATAGTGCCTTCTTCAACTTGTAAACATGGTTTGGAAGAAACGGATCTGAGAATCCTTTTGGTTGTTCAACATAGACTTCTTCATTTAGCAGTCCATTCAGGAACGCACTCTTAACATCCATTTGGTGTAGCTTGAAATTTAGACTACATGCAACAGCCAGTAGTAATCTGATGGATTCCAAACGAGCTACCGGAGCAAATGTCTCATCAAAGTCAATTCCTTCTACTTGGGTATAACCTTGATCTACCAGACGAGCTTTGTTGCGAGTAATATTTCCCTTCTCATCTGTTTTATTTTTGAATATCCATTTGTTCCGATGACATTTGTTCCTTTAGGTCTCTCCACTAGACTCCAGACGTCATTTCGTTGAAATTGGTTCAACTCCTCTTGCATGGCCGAAACCCAGAAATCATCAACAATAGCTTCTTTCACATTTTTGGGTTCAATAGTAGAGAGAAAACAAGCATACCCGGCCAGATCCCTGTAGTTGACACGGCTAGCACCTCTTGTCCAACGACTGTCGTGAACGTCACCAATGATTAGCTCCGGAGGATGATCGTGTATAACCTTAGTGATTCCCTCAGCCTCTTGAGCATCTTCAGTCTCTTCATGAGTCATCTCAGTAGTAGTAGTATCCTGTGTTGCAACATTTTGTTCAACATTGGTCTGATTAGTCTTCATTGTTGCATCATCATGTTCAACACGGACCTCATCATCAGTTCTATCATCTTGAATGCCCTTTTCTTCACTTAGAATAGACTCTCCCTGATCAAAATCATCTACCACCACATTGATAGATTCCATCATAACGTCGGTGCGTTCATTCAACACTCTGAAAGCACGACTCCTTGTAGAATACCCTAGAAAGATTCCTTTGTCACTCTTGGCATCGAACTTCCGTCTTGGTGTACGATCTTGCAAGATGTAGCACTTGCTTCCAAAGATATGGAAATAGTAGACATCAGGCTTCCTTCCTTTCCAGATCTCGTAGGGAGTTTTCTCAGTCCTTGGCCGAAGATATACCATGTTGATCGTGTAGCAAGCGGTATTAATAGCTTCAGCCCACCACTTAACATTAACTTCCCGAGCATTCAGCATAACTCGTGCCATTTCTTGAAGCGTGCGATTCTTCCTTTCAACAACTCCGTTTTGCTGAGGAGTTTTATGAGCCGAGAATTCATGTCCTATACCATGTACCTCACAAAATTCAGAAAATGAGTGATTCTCAAACTCTTTTCCATGATCGCTTCGAATCCTGATGATTTTTCCAATGCTGTCTCCTTTTTCAACTTGAAGGCGGGTACACAGTCTCTTAAAAGCATCAAATGTGTCTGATTTCTCCTTAAGAAAATCGATCCAAGTGAACCGAGAAAAATCATCAACACATACAAAGATGTACTTCTTACCTCCCACGCTCGTTTCTGAAGTGGGTCCAATGAGGTCTATGTGTAGTAGCTCCAGAATTTTTGAGGTAGTGATAGTCTGAATTTGCTTGTGGCTCACTTTCTTCTGCTTTCCCAATTGGCATGATTCACACACCCCTTCTTTCTTCTTGATTATGGTTGGCATTCCACGTACAGCTCTGGCTTGAGAGATCTTCATTAAGGTCTTGAAGTTGACATGGCCCAGTTTCTGATGCCACTGTTCAGAAACATCCGTAGTGATATTGAGACATCTGTCAAGATCTTGCAGAAGATAGCAGTTGTCGCTAGACCTCTTTCCTGTAAGAATACAAACATCATCTATATTGAAAACAAGGCATTCATCATTGTTAAAGCGGACCAGTAATCCTTGATCACACAACTGGCTGATACTTATGAGATTGGCCTTCAAGTTCTCAACATGCATCACGTCTTTTAGCTTCAGTGTTCCTGTCATATTCAAATTCCCTTTTCCAACAACCCTGCTTTTTTGGCCATCACCAAACGTAACATGACCTTTGTTACCGGCAGTATACTCAGACAGGAGACCCGTGTTCCCCGTCATGTGTCGAGAACAACCACTGTCAAAATACCACTGATTTTCTGAGAAAGTAACTAACGAAGTGTATGCTACCATACTTACTAGCTCATATTTCTTAACACGTTTCATGTTTGTTTGCTGGTTGGGATGAGCAATATTTCTACCTTCATTCCAGTGCTTCATGCGTCTGAAGCAACTCCAGTCATAGTGTCCAACCTGTCTACAGTAGTTACCTATCAGCCGCCTGGGTGTTGAACCTTTTGTTGGACCCTTTGTTAAATCTTTTCTTTTCTTCCCTCTTGACTTGTCCGTATACAGTTGACTCTGCTTTTCATGCTCCTTAGTAATGATACCACTTTTAGTTTTTAATGTGTGTAGATGACTCCCTCTGTGGTATCCAACTCCAGTTCGATCTCCAGACACCTTACCCATGTTAAGGATGTCATCAAGTTTAGATTTTTCGGAGTTCCATCGGTTGAGGGTGCTTTCCGCCTTATCAGCTCTGAGTAGAGTTCTCTTCAGGTTATTCTCAAGGTTTCGGAACCTTAATTCAGTTTTCAACAGTTTGGTTTGGATCCCATCCCTCTCACTTCTCAGCTTGGAGCATTCATCTTTCAGCTTCTTGTTTGCTGCACAGATAGCCATCCACTTATTGAACATAGTTTGATAAGCCGAGCGGATATCATCTTCACAAACATCTCCTTCACTTTCATTGTCAGATTCAACCTCGGTGTCGTATGTTGTATCAATTGTTACAACATCATGTATCACATTTCCTTGTTTGTAACTGGATGTTGAAGCACATGTTGCAACATTATGTTCAACATGACTGGAAGACTTATACTCAGGCTTGTCTTTCAGGGTGGCAGTGAATGCAACATAGTTGCAAGTTATGTCGTCATCTTCCTCGCTTCCTTCAGAATCTTCATCGCTCTAGGTGCTGGCTAGAGATTTCCCTTTTTGCTTCTTAAGAGTGTTAGCACATTCGGCCTGTATATGACCAAATCCTTCACACTCTCTACATTGTATTCCCTTTCCCTTGGTTTTAGAGTCATATCTCTGAGTATGGAGACTAGCAATCTTTTCACCGGCAGAAGGAGCAGACCGGAGCACCTTATTTGCTGCTTTGAAGTTCTGACCTCTATTACTGATCTTTCTCATCATCCTGCTGAAGTTTTTGGTGAGTAAAGCAATATCATCTTCAAGTCCTGACTCATTATCAGATTTGGACAATTCATTCGCTTCAACTTTTAGAGCAACTCCCTTATCCCTTTTGTTTTGCTTGAGATTCATCTCATAAGTTAGCAGAGAGCCCATGAGTTCATCTAGTCGCATGGTAGATGTGTTTATTACTTCTTCTATCGCAGCAATCTTGGCCGAAAATTTTTCAGGACGAGACCTCAGCGTCTTTTCAACTAACTTCTTTTGAGAATATTTCTTACCCAGTTGAAATGCCTGATTAGCTATATCCCTTAATCTTCCATTGAACTTGGCAACAGTCTCGTTTTCATTCATTCTCAGATTTTCAAACTGTGAGGCAAGCATTTGCAGTTTAGAAGCCTTAACAGTGCTGGTCCCCTCATGCACATTTTGAAGAATGTCACAGGCTTCTTTTGCGTGCTCACATGTTGATATAAGCTTGAACTACTCTTCTTCGACTGCAGTGAAGATGGCATTTACTGCTTTTGAGTTTCCTAATGCAGCACGCTCCTCTTCGGGATTTCAGTCTCTCACAGGTTTGATGCATTCCTTGCCTTCCTTGTTTACTTCAGTCGGAGGACTCCATCCTTCAACCGTGGCCACCCAAGCTTTTTCATCCAGAGACTTGATAAAGGCTTGCATGCGTGACTTCCAATATGTGTAATTGGATCCGGTGAGTAAGGGAGGACGAGTAACAGAGGCACCTTCTTTGGTATTCATGATGTGCGTACTGACACACAAGATCACACCCAATTTGAACAAACGAAGTAATATGGATGACATGCTCTGATACCAAATGAAATCCAGAACGCAGTAATGAATCTTATGACCAACGAAACAACACACATCAAACAGAGACAAACAAGACTTGGTAACGCAGTTCGGTGCGCACACCTACATCTGCGGGGCCACGCCCAGAAAAGTAGAATACTTCACTATAATAATCAGAGAATACAAACTCTAATAACCACGCTTGTATAAGGAAGAACACACTCCCCCTTAATAAAAACTGTGAGGGGTGATCGCAATCAACCCCGTGAAGTATTCTTGGCAAGCTCCCCTTGCCAGCAAGCTCCCCTTGTACCACCAACTAGATCAACTCCCTTGATCCTACGTGCGTAGTCGTCGGCCTCCCTCCCGGAGTAATCTCACTAAAACTTTTTATCAAAAAGTCCGTAACCTAGCCGTCGTTGCTGCCGAACCCTAATAGCATGCCTTTCCACAATCCACGGTTCAATCAGCCCCGATGCAATCAAATCTTGATACAGCTAGATAACTGCAATACCCGCAACTCTTCAACCAGAAAGAGATCCCTCAAAATCCGCAGGAGATCGTTGCAAGGATATTGCCGGCTAACAGCTCTCCAACCGTCTTTCAACAAAGATAACCGAGAGATATAAATAGCCAATCAAATCTTTAACAATATTAATCAACATAAATACCTGAACTGTTAAAGATAGAAACATAGGATCGCGAGGACTCCAGGCTCGGATCCACGAATACCTTTGAACAATCAAAGCCGCCTATAGACACAGCATGTTGAACATCATGGTACACAAAACTGTTCAACAATTCATCCAATAACGTAGGCTGAGTCGATTCTCTCCTTCTTGATTATAGTAGCTCAGGTGCAACAAAACGTTCAACAAGAGACCCAACATCTTCCAGATATATCATCTAATAGCTTCAATAAATAATGAGCAACCAACGAGTGCCATATATGACAACGCAATCATCAAGCAGATAATGAATAGCATGAATAAAACCTAACAACTATCAACCAAACTATTGCCCACCTTTATCTTGATCACCACCCCATTGTCATCGGCATCAGCTTCTTCCGTGCTTTTCTCACCATCACAATGATTCTCGTCCTCTTCTCTCTCCTCATTCACATCACTCCTCGATGTTGGCGGTTGGCTTTGCTCTTGATCGGCACTGGTACTGGTTCCCAAGGGTGCTGATTTATATCTCATGAGGATGTTTTCGATTGCCGATTTTGACAGCCTAAGAGTATGTTTGCG